>CM039580.1:59267288-59782924 GCA_022457205.1 Saccharum spontaneum
TAGAAATTACTTTTGATTTCATATTGAAACTTCAGAATCTCCAAACACCAAAGTTGTACATCTTGACAAGACCTACAACTTTGCTGTTCAAAACATTTTCAAATTCTGCCTCCATTTTGAAATCTTAGTTTGGAGACAAAAATGAGTCAAATTTGAAATTTGTTTATTTTCAAAATTTCTCCACATTTTACACTAGAACTTTGAAAACTCAAAACACCAAAGTTGTAGCCCTTGAAAGGTTCTACAAACTTGGTTTTGAACTTTTTCCCAAATTTTGCTTAGATTTTGAATTATTTCAAAAGGGGTAAAATAGGGTTTTGAAATTTAGGGTTTTCGGAGGAATTTTCAATTGGAATTTGTTGCTACTTTGATTTGTGATTACTTAGTGATCAAACCATCATCCAAGGGCATCATTTGGACCAACATGACATGGTTGACCAAATGCCACTCTTGGTTGACCAATTTAGTTTTTGAAATTCCTTTATATTTTTCCCCAAATTTGAAATTGAATTCGAATCGAAAAACTCGTGACAAGTTTTTGGACTCCAACTCCAACTCAAACTTGGAGCTTCATTTTAGGTGTTGTACTTGAGCTCATACCCTACACTTGACACTAGTGTGTAACACAGTCACACACCTCAAATTACGCAGGGCATGGACTAAGTATTTGCGGTGCCATTCGAAATTAGGGTTTTCGGGTTCGGATCACACCACGGAGAAGCACATCCAATCTAGATAAGTAAACTCGTTTTAGTTGATGCATAACAAGGTTGACCTAATCATGGATGCTTTGCAATGCATTATGATGACATGGCAATTTAATTAGCACTATAACACCCGGGGTGTTACAAGGACCTCTCAGCACCAGAGGGGAAGGTGGCAGTCGGTGCCGCAGCGGCATCCAAAAGACTTGTTTGGAGGGAGTAGGTGGGGGATGCTGAGGGAGACGGCGATGGCAGTGGCCGCATCATCGCCATGCCAAAGCCGGTGGTCGCGGAACCACCCGCGCGGGGGCCACCCGTGCTAGATCCGCTTGTCTCCTCCGCGGGCGGCATTGGCTTCCCGCTAGTGGCCACGGCGCCCCGGCCGGGAGTCGAGCGACGACGGTGGCACCTTAGTGGGGGCGCATCCTGCGGCGTCGACAGCAGCTGGGGCAAATGGATCTGTGGCCTTGGGAGCTATAGGGAGGGGAGGGAAGGGGGAGAGGGGAGGTGGAGGGAGGGCCCAACGGCGGCGGGTTGGGGGGCGGACGCAACGGGCGTCGCCTAGGGTTTCGCTCTCATCCCACCCACGTTCATTGTGAAGTGTTACAATTTAACCCATTCACATCACAACTATCTATCAGGTTACCTGTCCATTCTTCAATCCTGTATGCAGTCGATGGAAACTGCCATAGCTGCGGTTGCAGGTGAACTCGTCAGCCGATTCATCTCCTTCGCCTTTAACAGATTCTGGTCCAGCTCCAACTATGAAGGATTGGAGGAGAAGTGGGAGAGGCTATGGCATCTCGTAATGAGGGCTCACACCGTTGTTGAGGAGGCAGATGCGCCATACATCACTAACTCTGGGATGTTTATGCAGCTCAAAGAACATTTCCTAGTTATGGTATCAGATCCTAGCATGTCCTAGTTATGGGATGCTGATGCAGCTCGAGGAACATATCATCGGAGGCCATGTATCAAGGCTACCATGTGCATAACTAGCGGTATCAGATTCTTAATATATCCTAGTTATTGTCCTTGTATCATCTCATTGTAATGATCTTGTAATTAATACAGCTTTCCTTATCGAGAAAAGATGCATGTATGCATGCTGATATGAACAAATACATAACAGTCTTTCGTTATATGCCAAATATTAATATTCTTCCTACAATTCATCTACACTGCCTCGGCTGGATTTAAAGTGTAACATACAAGAATCTACCTAAAATTTAAGTATACCTAATCAGGACTACTTAATTAGACACAGAAACATCCTGATGTTCTTGATATATTTGACTTAAATAGGATGATGCAATCCAAATCACAAGATGTTACTGTTTACATGTTGACTTATGCCTTTTCTTGTCTGAGGAAGTACAAAGATGCTCCTCAGCGATACAGTTTGCGACAAAGTTAGCGAAAGGGGGTAATCTTGATTCCCATATAGTTATCTGAAACTCCTCATTGGGTCGAATAGTAGTTGAACCTTGCACCAGGTCTGCAAGCTTCACCTTGGGCAGTAAACTAGTGTCGTCGTGGGGTGGCATGAGACGAAGTGTAGCAGAAGAAGGCGGAACCAGCATTGTTATGTCAGTCGGATGGTCCCTCTCAACAAGTTGTTTCGGATGCTCACCAAACCTTGAAAAATTACGCTCTATTGACTTCCTGAACATTTTCAATATATGAAACCAGAATTGGACGTTTTGATTCTTCCTCAACAAGTCAGCGAGCATATTGGCTACAAGGAGCATCCCACTCACGTTCATGGCTAGCTCCATAACTATGGACGCAAGTTGCTGGTGATTCTCTGGGTCTGTCCCTCCGAATGCGAGTACCTTGAAGAGGTAAGAAAACTCTGCATCTGACAAGCTTCTGAGGATGATTGGCTTTACAGTTCCAAACCTCGCTATCTCTTGGAACCTGCTTACGATGATCACTTTGCTTCCTGCGCCCATCTGTGATGATGCATCTGAATAAAACTTTACCCATTCACTATCATCAACATCCGAAATAAACTCAACAACAACTAATGTCCTTACAGGCATGAATGTTTCACGGCGTACTTGAAGAAAGCTGTTGCTTTTCAAGTGCAATACCGAGGAGAAGTGAGAGCGAACCATATCATCGTTGCAAGCATACCCAACTAAGCTTTTCTTCCCGGCTCTGTGCGCACCAATTACTGGTACCACAGCTGGAGCACCTACACAAGAATTGTCTTGCAAAAGGGCGTTAATCAGCTCCTGCTTTTCGACGATGCGACTGAACATGAAATTGTCAATGTAGATATAGGTGTCATAGGGTCTTTTATGCATCTGCTTGCACCCACCCAGTAGAATGACAAACTCTGTCATATTTGCAACAATGGTTTCCAATTTTTCCAGAGAAGCTTGTAGCTCATGGATGGAAGCCTTGGTAGTCCTGACACTAGAAGCTGCTGCACGACTGCGCTTAAGAGGAGCTGACAGGGAAGATGATTGTGTCACCTGGATTTGGAGTGGGGCTTCCTCAGCAGGCTTGAACCTGAAGGTGTTGAGCACATGGTAGCCTTGGTACATGCTATCAACAAGCATCCTAAGCTGCATCAGCATCTTGGAATTAGTGATGTATCGTCCCTCGGCCTCCTCGATCACAGCATGGACTCTCAGCAGGAGATGCTCAAGCCTTTCTAGCTTGTCTTCCACACATGACCTGTCGGTGTGCTTCTTGATTACGAAGGAGATGAGTCGGCTGAGTACTTCGCCAGAAATGGCAGATAGAGCTGCCTCCATTGAGGTTTTGAGTCGTTGAGAAGAAATGACTGGCAGCATGCATTTGTATTCAGCCGGGTTTATAGCATGCTCAAATAAAACAATGAATGAACTAGAAGGATGTTCAAGACTAATATAATTAACTAGGAGCAGTTAGCTGCATGCATCACAGAAGTGTTTTATATGACAAAAGGAGGACTTTGACTTCGTCGACAGAACCAACACCATGTCCAAGGCAATAAAGATTTGGAGTTCTATATTTTAGGTTCTTGAACGTTCAGACAAAAAACTTAAACAATCAACTAGTAAAATTAAAAGGATAACTCATAGCAGACAATTCATTTTTTACTATACTGAAACAATCACAATATTATATTATATATTGTCTGAAAATTAACAAAAAAAAATCAGAGACCTAGAATATAGAAGAAGTAATAGAGATTTGCTCTGCTATCTGTTTTACTACTTTTCCTTACGCTACAGGAAAGGGAAGGTACATCAATAGTTCCAGGCTAGCATTGTTGCATCTAAATAGCTAGTACACTGCATTTATCCATGCCATCGATTTGGAATTGAAGACGAAAACCAACTGTGTGACTTGGAGAGAACAGCGATGACACGCTTTCTTTGTTGTTAACAGTGATACAAGAAAGCTTGTTCTTATCATCATTTAGCAACCAGGGTATGTGTTTTTGTACGGTGAACAAGAATAGTCAAACCATCCTTAGAGGTCTTTTCGAAAAAAGAATATTTTAGTCTTCAGATAGAGTGATGGTATACTAGACTTGTGTGTGGGTATACAAACGTGTCTTGCTCTCGTGCATTCTGAACAGTTGGTCACCTCTAAGCCCTTTTGGGGCCGGTTTAGTTGCACCCCAAAATGCCAAATTTTTCAAGATTTCCCGTCACATCGAATCTTTGGACGCATGCATGAAGCATTAAATATAGATAAAAAATAAAACTAATTACACAGTTTAGACGAAATGGACGAGACGAATCTTTTAAGCCTAATTAGACCATGATTGGACAATATTTGCCAAATAACAACGAAAACGCTACAGTAGCGTTTTGCCAAAAATTTTGGCATCCAAACGGTGCCTTGGTCAAAATACGCGAGCGTGAAAGACGGAAAAGTATTCAGAGAGATTCCAGAAGAAACGACCAAATGCTAGGACACATCTGGTTAGTAGTGAGTAGCTAGCACGTCCTTGTCATAAAGAGAGGGGAGAAGTTGTTATCTGTCCATTCTTCAATCCTCTATGTAGTCCATGGAATCTGTCATAGCTGCGGTTGCTGGTGAACTCGTCAGCCGATTCATCTCCTTCGCCTTTAACAGATACTGCTCCAGCTCCAGCTATGAAGATGAAGGATGGGACGAGAAGCGGGAGAGGCTGCGGCATCTCCTGATGAGGGCTCACACCATCGTTGAGGAGGCAGATGCGCGATACATCAGCAACTCTGGGATGCTGATGCAGCTCAAGATACTGTCGGAGGCCATGTACCAGGGCTACCATGCGCTGGATACCTTGACATTCCAGCTCCAGCACGAGGTTAGCGACTCATCAATCTCCTTGTGTTCTGCCACTCGTCTCAAACGTCCCCGCACAGTTCTTGCTTCGGCGAAAAAGGACAAGGTACACGCCGCATTGGAGAATCTGCAAACAGCTGTGGCGAGCATATCAGAGTTCGTTGCGCTTCTGTGTGGGTGTGATGAGCGCTTGTCCCGTAGGCCCTACGATGCATATCTTTACATCGACAATTTCATGTTTGGTCGACATGCTGAGAAGCAAAAGCTCCTCAACTTCTTACTGCAGCCTAACCCATCAGATGACCATGCACCACCTCCTGTCCTGCCAATCATCGGTGCTCTTGCAGTTGGCAAGAAGACTTTGGTCGCCCATGTATGTGCTGACGAGAGGGTACGCTCCAAATTCGCTTCGATTCTGCATCTGAACGGAGACAACTTCCTGAGTATTGTCGATCACGAAAAGGCTGTGCAGGGGATGCCGTCACTTGTAGTTGTTGAGTTTGTTTCAGATGTTGATGACATGAAATGGAATGAGTTTTATTCATTTCTGAAGAGAACAACTAGTACAAGAAGCAAGTTGATCATCATCAGCAAGCTTGCAAGATTAGCAAGGTTTGGGTCAGTAAGACCAATCTTTCTTGATGCTCTGTCATACGAGGAGTTATGGTACCTCTTCAAGAACCTAGTATTTGGAAGTGCGGACCCGGCACAACATCCCCGACTAGTACATATAGCAGAAGGAATTGCTAAGGAATTGCATCAGCATGGATCACTTGTCGCGGCAAATGCATTGGCTGACGTGTTGAGAAGCAACCTGAATGCTCAAGTCTGGCTTTCCATACTGAACAGGTGCAGAAAAGTGATTGAGAAGAACCTCTTCGCTTACGGGCAGCAGCCAAATCTACTTTTCCAGGAAGGCCGTGAGGTAGACATGACGGACTTCGTTTCGAGTCCTGCTATTAATCCCATTCGCATCTCACCTTGTACTAGTAGCGCTCTAGCCAAAACAGAATTACCAAAGGTGACGTTTAGAGAACTACTGCTAGATCCTTCTGTTAGGCCCAAAGGAGAATTTTGTCTATTGTCATGGGAGTCCAGCCGGTTACCACCTTATACTTCATTTATTCACTTCGTTCCAAATGGCACTCAAGATACGCCTGAAGGGCATAGTTTATCAGGGAGGAAGCGCCATACAGTGCCTTTCTGATGACATGAACTCTATCCAATGTAATCAAAGAAGTCAGATGTGCTATTTTCAGATCTCTGCAGAGATTTTGTTAAACAGTGATTTTGTTGCAAACTACTGGTGAAATGTGTTGACATGATATTATTGTTAGGAAGTTAGGCATTTTCATGTTAAAATTAATCTAGAAAATTAATAGCAAAAAAGTGATGACAAATATGTGCACGTGTGTAATTTTACTACTACTCAGATTAGCAGCAAATATGTTCATGAATAACATACTGATCATAACGGAAATGAGATTGAATTTAACCAATTCGAGAATAGAGATATACCCAGCGGAGGGACTCATGCTCAAAGCACCAGTGGCTCCATTCCCACTCATGGTGAGTTGCTCGAAGTCGTCGACCACAGCCGAACGTCCACCAGGAAGTAGATGAAGCCGATCCGACGAAGAAGAAGCACCACCAGGAAGGAGAAGAAGATGTTCCAAGGATGAAGAGGACGGCGAGCGGTCGCGAAGATGCTCCCCAAAAACCTGATCGCCCGCACACACCCGAGCAGGTGTCCCGATGCAAACGCCGGTTCCAGAGGCCTGCTCTCCCAAAAACTCCGTGCGCGCAGAGGACGGGACGAGGAGTACTCGGATGCAACTCGATAGAAGGAAGTTTAGTACGTGAGGCAAGAGAAAGATGGGAGGGAAGGTAATGCCGGAGAGATTATGAAGGTGAATCAATTGAAGTGATTACAAGTAATCGCCACCGTAGTGTATGGTAACTGACCCGTAAGTAACTCCTCTTCAATCGCGCCTGTATCCCTTCCTCTTCCTTAGCTAGCCCAAGTGGCAAAACCAACCCACACCAACGCACCACATGGCTCGCGCTCGTTCACGTCACGTCATGTCACGTCACGCATCGCTCGCCACGCCTCGGCTGTAGACACGCCTTTATCCTCTTTCAACTTCTCTATAGGTGAACACATATGTAGCCTATTTAAGCTGAGTCAACAATCAGTGAAAATCGTATACGGGACTAAAACTATATTGTATCACAACATTTAATATGGGCCTAGAATTAATTGATTTATTAAATAAAATATGGCCCTAAAACCATATAATATTCAACAATCCCAACCAAATTCCAGGGCACATAAGAAATGCTCTCAATTCTCTCTGTCGTTTGATATACCAGTGTTTCGATGGAGACTGTTAAGTTGAACTTCTGCCTAGAGCAAAGGTTATGCTTACTCACAACTATACAATGGACTATACCTTGAATTGTCAATTTTGTGCAAAATAAGTTTCACCCAGGCCCTTTGCTGATACTAGGGTGCAAAAAGCATCCCCTCTGGTTGGAGCATATAAGTCATACTCCTGGCCCATTCATGAGTATCTACAGATCACCCAAATCTCATAGACTGTGACTAGTAGTAGAACTTACATAGGTGTGTTCCTCAAAAGATATTCTGTAGGACAACATCTTTGTTTCAACAACCCACATTGAAATACATTAAGGTATAAAACCAACCTGCCTTACAGAAAATGAAAGAAGTGCATCTGACATGGGTTTAGTTAAGGGTCTTTCCTCACAGCCTATCCCTAGCTTGTTTCACCATCCTTTTTCATAGGATCTCTGATCACATAGAACAGGTTACCACCGTGATAGACTTCATGTGGGTTTCAAACTCATTTCACTCGATGCACTATCTATCACATTACGTGATAGTCCCTTAGTAAATTGATCTGTCAGATTTTTTAGACGTGTGGACATAGTCCAATGCTATCACTCCAGAGTTTCTCAATTTTCTAATAGATTTTAATCTCCACTTAACGTGCCTTGTGGACTTCGTGTTGTCCTTAGAACTATTTACCTTAGTTATCACAGTTTGGTTATCATAGTTCATAGAAATAGCCGATATAGGTTTCTCTATAACCGGTGAATCCATAAGGAGTTCACGAAGCCACTTGGCCTCAACGCTTGCGGTGTCTAATGCTGTGAGTTCTGCTTCCATAGTTGACTTCTTTAAAATGGTTTGCTTGCAAGACTTTGAGGAAACATCACCACTTCCAAGCAAGAACACATATCCACTTGTGGCATAAAGCTCATTAGTATCAGATATCCAATTAGCATCACAAAAACCCTAGTACCTTCGGGTACCCGGTATAGTAAATGCCATAGCTTATAGTACCTTTCAGATAGCGCAGTACTCTCTTAAGAGCATGCCAACGATTATCTCCTGGATTTGACACAACCGGCTTAGTTTGCTCACAACAAACAAGATATCAGGCCTCGTAGCGCTAGCTAGATACATAAGCAAACCAATAATATGGGAGTATCTCAATTGATCCCTTGTTATTCTTTGATTTTTCCTTAATAGCGCACTAGGGTCATAAGGCGTAGGAGTAGGTTCACAGTCACTAAACCCAAAGCGACTTAATACCTTTTCCACATAGTGAGATTGTGAAAGTGTAACCCCCCATTGTTTTCTCCTAGCAGCTTGACATTAAGAATAACATTAGCTTCTCCCAAGTCTTTCATCTCAAAATTGTTAGACAAAAGGTCTTTAACCTCCTTAATCACATTAAGGCTGGTTCCAAAGATCAGTATGTCATCAACATATAAACACAAGATCACTCCTTCGCCCCCACCATACCGATAGTATACACATGTGTCAGCTTCATTCACAACAAAGCCGGCATATGTCAAAGTTCTATCAAACTTCTCATGCCACTGCTTAGGAGTTTGTTTTAGGCCATATAAGGACTTCAATAATTTACACACCATGCCTTCTTGACCATTTGCTACAAATCCATCTGGCTGATCCATATAGATCTCCTCCTCTAACTCTCCATTTAGGAAAGCCGTCTTTACATCCATCTGCTGAATGATAAGACCACGAGAGGCAGCCAGAGAAAGTAACACTCGAATTGTGATCAATCGAGCAACAGGTGAATAAGTATCGAAGAAATCTTCACCTTCTTTCTGGGTATAACCCTTGGCCACAAGCCTTGCCTTGCACCTCTCAATTGTACCATCAGGCCTAAACTTTTTCTTGAACACCCATTTGCACCCTATTGGTTTACACTCATAAGGACATTCAACAATTTCCCAAGTTCCATTAGATATAATTGAATCCATCTCATTCCGTACTACTTCCTTCCACAAGTTAGCATCAGGAGAGGTATATGCCTCTTCAATGGTTCTTGGTATGTCATCCGTACACAATGTAGTCATCACCAAAAGACTTTATAGTCCGTTGTCTCTTACTCTTTCGAGTGACTACAATGTCATCCTCCTAAGGATTGTGCATATGGGGTTCCTCAGAATGTTCTATTGGAATAACTTGCTCATGAGGAATTATAGGTTCATGACTAGATGTGCTATGCGCATTTTTCATGGGAAAATCACTTTCAAAAAATATAGCATCTCTGGACTCCATGATAGTACCAGCATTCATGTCAGGTACCTGAGAATTTATAATTAAGAATCTATATCCAACGCTATGAATAGCATAACCAAGAAAAACGCAATCAACAGTTTTAGGTCCAAGTTTGCGCTTTTTGTTAATTCGCATATTCGCTTTGGCTAAACAACCCCAAGTGCGCAAATATAAGAGATTTAATCTTTTCTTTTTCCATTTCTCAAATGGTATGATTTCTTTATTCTTTGTAGGAACTCTATTCAGGACATAACACGTTGTCAAAATAGCCTCACCCCACCATTCATTAGATAGACCTGTTATCTCTAATATGGCATTAACCAACTCAGTTAGAGTACGGTTCTTTCTTTCGGCAATCCCATTAGATTGTGGTGAATATGGTGGTGTCCTCTCAAGAATAATTCCACGTTCTACATAGAATTCAGAAAATTCACTTGAAAAGTATTTTCCACCACGATTAGACCTTAACCGTTTAACTTTCTTCTCAAGTTGATTTTCTACTTCAGCTTTATAGATCTTAAAATAATGCAACGCTTCATCCTTTGTTTTTAACAGATACACATAGCAAAATTTAGTACAATCATCTATAGTAGTCATGAAGTATCTTTTGTGACCTTTAGTCAACTCTTCATTCATCTCACATAGATCAGAATGGACTAGTTCTAATGGCGCCAAGTTCCTCGCCTCCGCAGCCTTGTGAGGCTTACGAGGTTGCTTAGATTGCACACACACATAACACTTAGAACCTTTGACCAAATTAATTTTTGGGATTAAATTCAGATTTGCAAGCCACGATAAACAACCAAAATTAACATGACAAAGACGTGAATGCCAAATATTTGACTCATCAGGGATAATAGCATTGTTCACAATCTTATTACATACATCATCATGCAAAGATAAGCGGAATAAGCCTTGGCAATCATAACCTTTGCCAACAAAAGTTCCATACTTTGAGAGTACACATTTATTGGCCTTGAAGACAATTTTATAACCATCTCGACAACATTGAGAGCCACTGACTAGATTCTTTTTTATGGAGGGGACATGCTGCACATTCTTCAACAGCACTATCTTTCCCGAAATGAATATCAGAATGACCGTACCAACACCAAGAACACGCGTATGGGACCTGTTCCCCATTAGCAAGGCTCCAGTCCCGCCAACCTGATAAGGAGAAAACAAAGAAGCATCAGCACACATATGAATATTAGCCCCAGTGTCCATCCACCACTCAGACGAATGAAAAACTAAAAGAACAGTAGGTAAAGAATTACCATACCTAAATGTTCCTCCTTCAACCTGGTTAACAACCATGTTTGTAGATTTCTTCTCTTGCTTAAATTTGCGGTCTGGGCACGAGCTTGCCCAATGCTCATCGCTCCTGCAAACAAAGCAACCACCATCTTTGTTGTTCTTTTTCTTCTTAAAAGTGGTTGTTTGTTTAGCCTTCGAGTTGTTCTCTTGCTTGTTCTTCTTCTTCTCATTACGAGATGCATTTGAATTTTTCTTCTGCACCATATTGGCACTATATGACTCAACGCTTTTCCCACGCGTGTCTTTTGCTCTCGCCCTCTCCTTAACATCAAGAGACCTAATAAGCTCAGCCACGCTAAACTCTTGTCTCTTGTGTTTTAGGGAGGTAGCAAAATCCCTCCAAGAAGAGGGTAGCTTAGCGATAATACCGCCGACCACAAACTTGTCGGGCAACACACATGGGAACTATTCGAGTTCCTTAGCCAGTGCCTGTATCTCATGAGCTTGTTTGACCATAGAACGGTTTTCCACCATTTTATAGTCAAACAACTACTCTATGATGTACAACTCGCTACCGATGTCAGAAACACCAAACTTAGCATCAAGTGCATCTCATAATTCCTTGCCTGTCGTGTAAGAGATGTAGCTATCCTCGTACTTGCTATGAAGTGTGCTAATCACGACGCCTCGAAACAGGTTATCAGCTACTATGAACTTTTGCTCCTCCTTAGGAGTAAATTGTTCAGGCTTCCTCTGTACGGCGTGATAGCAATTCATAGCAGTTAACCACAACACCATCTTAGCACGTCATCTCTCGTATTCCATCAAAATCATTTGGCTTGAAAGCAGCAGCAAAACCACTAATAAAAAATTGCCTAATATCAGGTTTTTGGATTGTTAAGAAGTTAAGCATTTTTATGTTAAAATTAATATAGAAAATTAATAGCAAAAAAGTGATGACAAATATGTGCACGTGTATAATTTTACTACTACTTAGAGTAGCAGCAAATATGTTCATGAATAACATATTGATCATAGCAGAAATGATATTGAATTTAACCAATTCGAGAATAGAGATATACCCAGCGGAGGGACACATGATCAAAGCACCAGTGGCTCCATTCCCACTCATGGTGAATTTCTCAAAGTCGCGGACCACAGTTGATGCAAGAAGATGTACATAGTGCCATCCCTCGAACGTCCACCGGGAAGTAGATGAAACCGATCCGAGAAAGAAGAAGCACCACCACTAAGGAGATGAAGACGTTCCGAGGAAGAAGAGGACAGCGAGCAGTCGCGAAGACACTATGCAAAAACCTGATCGCCCGCACACACCTGAGCAAGTGTCCCCATGCAAACGCCGGTTCCGGAGGCCTACTCTCCCAAAAACTCTGTGTGCGCAGAGGACGGGACGGGGAGTACTCAGATGCAACTCGACAGGAGGAAGTTTAGTACGTGAGGCAAGAGAAAGACCGGAGGGAAGGTAATGCCGAAGAGATTAGTAAGGCGAATCAATTGAAGTGATTACGAGTAATCGCCACCGTAGCATATGATAACTGACCCGTAAGTAACTCCTCTTCAATCGAGCCTATATCCCTTCCTCTTTCTTAGCCAGCCCAAGTGGCAAAACCAACCCACACCAGCGTACCACACTGCTCGCGCTCGTGCACGCGCGCATGTGGCATGCCTTTATTCTCTTTCAACTTCTCTATAGGTGGACATATGTGTAGCCTATTTAAGTTGAGTCAACAATCAGTTAAAATTCCATATGGGACTAAAACTATATTGTATCACAACATTTAATATGGACCTAGAATTAATTGATTTATTAAATAAAATATGGGCCTAAACCCATATAATATTCAACAATTATCCCCTCCACAACCTCTTCAAAATAGTTACAAACCTGCAATATGCACGAAGTAGTAATTCCATTTCCTCCAGCTAGGCTGGAGTGCTGTTGTTTACTTTTTATAAAGAGAGAGACAGAGATGGCGGAATTTAAAATTAACTAACTTTACCCTCTCCACTTTCAAGCCTTGAACACTACCATCTACTTGGCCAAACGAAGGACCGAGCAGGCGACCAGAGGAGGGGTGAATGTGAACCGATTCAAATTTCTTGCAAAGAAATTGGCCAGCGACCCAAAGCGCTCAAAGTCAAAAAAAACCTCGAGGTGAGTACACACGAGTCAACTGGTGACTAGATGCACTCAAGAGGATCCAGAGAACACAGCAGAATAGACACGGAAGCACCACAACAAAGATGCAGTGAAGGGCAGCAAAACACGACACTGCCCATGTCGGCACGGTTCAAACCTTCCTGGCCGGTTCTATAGCCTTGAGTAGTCCGAGAACCTCCCTCCAAAAGGTGATTTCAATACAAATGAACTCCGATTAACCCCAAATTTTTTGGAGATGTTCCTTGGGACATTTAAAAGGTTTCCCAAAAGATCGATACCAACAAATCACAAAATCAATGCATATCTCAAAATCCATCTCCGGAACAGGGTTTTCTTAATTTTTTTCCTCCGAAGCTCGGATCTGCGTGCTCGTGATGAATCTGCTAAAACTGTTGGCTAGAGATGCTCCTCACGGGTCATAGCAAGTATTGATCCAGCGAAAGCAACCTCAAAAGTTTAGAATCAATAAATCCAAGAAAACTAAAAAACGTGAGACCAGGAGGAGAGAAAGCACAAGAGGCAATCCAAACTTGAATCTCTGAGGACAAATTTTCTTTATTGCCAAACAAATCAAGTTCTACAAGGACCAGCCTCCACCCACTCAGATAGGAAAACACAGACTGAGGTACAGACTCTCCCGACTGCGGACCTCCACTCAGTGTTATAGACTCTGGCTCGTTCCCTTCCTCTTTCTTAGCCAGCCCAAGTGGCAAAACCAACCCACACCAGCGTACCACACTGCTCGCGCTCGTGCACGCGCGCATGTGGCATGCCTTTATTCTCTTTCAACTTCTCTATAGGTGGACATATGTGTAGCCTATTTAAGTTGAGTCAACAATCAGTTAAAATTCCATATGGGACTAAAACTATATTGTATCACAACATTTAATATGGACCTAGAATTAATTGATTTATTAAATAAAATATGGGCCTAAACCCATATAATATTCAACAATTATCCCCTCCACAACCTCTTCAAAATAGTTACAAACCTGCAATATGCACGAAGTAGTAATTCCATTTCCTCCAGCTAGGCTGGAGTGCTGTTGTTTACTTTTTATAAAGAGAGAGACAGAGATGGCGGAATTTAAAATTAACTAACTTTACCCTCTCCACTTTCAAGCCTTGAACACTACCATCTACTTGGCCAAACGAAGGACCGAGCAGGCGACCAGAGGAGGGGTGAATGTGAACCGATTCAAATTTCTTGCAAAGAAATTGGCCAGCGACCCAAAGCGCTCAAAGTCAAAAAAAACCTCGAGGTGAGTACACACGAGTCAACTGGTGACTAGATGCACTCAAGAGGATCCAGAGAACACAGCAGAATAGACACGGAAGCACCACAACAAAGATGCAGTGAAGGGCAGCAAAACACGACACTGCCCATGTCGGCACGGTTCAAACCTTCCTGGCCGGTTCTATAGCCTTGAGTAGTCCGAGAACCTCCCTCCAAAAGGTGATTTCAATACAAATGAACTCCGATTAACCCCAAATTTTTTGGAGATGTTCCTTGGGACATTTAAAAGGTTTCCCAAAAGATCGATACCAACAAATCACAAAATCAATGCATATCTCAAAATCCATCTCCGGAACAGGGTTTTCTTAATTTTTTTCCTCCGAAGCTCGGATCTGCGTGCTCGTGATGAATCTGCTAAAACTGTTGGCTAGAGATGCTCCTCACGGGTCATAGCAAGTATTGATCCAGCGAAAGCAACCTCAAAAGTTTAGAATCAATAAATCCAAGAAAACTAAAAAACGTGAGACCAGGAGGAGAGAAAGCACAAGAGGCAATCCAAACTTGAATCTCTGAGGACAAATTTTCTTTATTGCCAAACAAATCAAGTTCTACAAGGACCAGCCTCCACCCACTCAGATAGGAAAACACAGACTGAGGTACAGACTCTCCCGACTGCGGACCTCCACTCAGTGTTATAGACTCTGGCTCGTTCTTATATTTGTGAACCTAGAGACTGGGAAACTAACAACCGGAAGAGTTTGCTAGCTTGGGCAGCTTCTCCACTTATTTATAGGACTATTACACATTTCCAAAGTTGCTTTTAGACATTTCCATAAACCACTTAACCTCAAGGGCATAATGCTCCAAGTTAAGTTCCTTGCATCAGACGGCCACAGACCCTCCAAGGGATAGCTTTGCCTCGATGCAAGCTTTTTGATGATGCCTTGTGCCACCGGAGATCCTCCCTGGGTTTTGAGGCCCAAAGTCAACAAACCTACCGCCCACAATTTTGTGGCCCAAATCGCCAAATCCAGCTGGATTCGCGTATCTGCTACGCTTCCTTCACGATCACAACACGTGTCATACTTATTGTCGACCATCCAGTCACCAAGTCCTCGTGCCCCCACTTGGCTTGGTAAACCGCCATCTTGACTTAGTCAACACCGTCTACGCCATCTCCCCATGTACACTTTCTTGTCGACGTTGCCAAGTGCTAGGCTTCCACAGTCAGTTTACTAGCCCTTGGTCCCTCAGTCTAAGCCTCCAAGTCCATCTAGTCCATTGGCACAAACTCTCTTGGCCTTCTTCATTTTGTCATCGACCGTCTCATCGCTTAAAACTTGCACATCACAAGACAAGAGATATGTTGCACAACACCACACTCACGCCATGGTTAGTCTTAAACAATAAACCAAAGCTCGATCTCCCTTGACAATCACTCATCACTCCTCACACGTGGGCACATATCCACCATGTGTTCACAATCTCCCCCTTGATGAGTGCATTATCAACACCAACACAACGAGATGAATCAAAAGCAAAAGGAAAATAGTGAACTCACTCAAATGATCAAAAGCCTATGAAAAGATAAAAATAGGGTGATTTGAAATGAGCAAAAATTTGGTCCCCAAAGACATGGGCAATGGCTCGACGCAACCAAGCGAAAACAACTAGTCCTCAAGAAGAGGCAAAAAGGGCTCAACACCACTTTTTAAGTATTAGAGCGACACAAGGAGCCTCAGAATAGCTCAAGAAGTATTAAAAGCAAGAAACAGAGCAACTCAAAAACTCCAATCTGTGCTAGTCCCTCCAAAAGAGGCAAAGGCTCAGCACAACTAGCAAAAGTGGCCTCAGAAGCAATCTCGAATGCAACTCCTCCTGAACAAATGCACTCTCCTAAATAAATGTGCGCTCTCCAAGTATGCCAACTCTTTGTGTAACCATACCATGCTCCCCCTTTTTGGCACATGCACACATCACAAACTGCAATTCCCCCTCAAAATATGCAATGAAATGCACTTAGATCCAGAATGCAAGGGCTTTAGGAGTAGATCATCTTGGCCTCCTTCCACCTCTCCTCCATCTTCTTCTCCTAGATTATATCATGAAGAATTTCCTTGTACGGTCTAGCATCTCCTCCACTCTTCAACCTTTCCTTTGCTAACTTCCTTCCAATTGGCCTCTTCTTTTGAGCTGAATGTGACTTCGGTTTCATCCTGCTTAACCTCATCACTAAGTACATGATGTGGCTATTAAAACGTATGGCGCTACGCGACAGGGGCTGCCCCCCGGCAACCGTGGGTCACTTGGGTGCCCCTGATCAGGGACCTTAAGTTGGTTTGTACTGGTCACTTGACCATCCAAAGCAGATTGGACTATGGTGTGCCCATCCAAAAATGAAGGTGGACGTAGGGTTTTAAACCTAAGAACACAAAATTCCTCAAGAATATGGATAAATTCTTCAACAAAAAAGACATCTCATCTCGGGGGTCAACTTAGTATGGGAAAAGCACTACTCAAATAGAAAGTTACCTTCTAGAATTAAAAAATGCTCTTTTTAGTGGAGAGGTACTCTTAAATAGCTTGAAAAAAATCAAAGAGATGGCATTAATAACAGTATTTGATGAAAAAAGTTCTCTTTTTGGGAGGATTAAGGGATTAACTTCGTCCTAAAAAATAAGCTTCCCTGGAATTTTGTTTCTTTGCTAGAAATAAAATTTTAACTTTGGAGAAAGTTGTCACACCCTAAATTTCCTATTTTGGGTTATGCTTAGAAAACACTAAATAAAATAAATGATTTCAATATTTGAATAAATTTATTAGATAAGTTAAGTTGCTGCTAATTTAAATATAGAAAATTATGGTTTTAAACTTTTTCATATTAATTTGATAATGTGGTGTTTGTGTGATGCTTGTCTTTGGTGTTGGTGAGTGCTATTATTTTTTTAAAAAATATCATAGGACAACGTTTACTTCTCATCGAAAAACTTTTTGGTATTTTCTGGATTTAAAATTTCAATGTCCGTGAGCTTAATCTTTTCTATTGATCTTTTCATTAATCTTTTCATGAGCTCAAACTTATTTAGTTGAGTTCCTTATACTTCCAAGAGTCTCTCGGATGTTTCCCATGATTTTTCTGAGCTCCGGGCTATTTTTCACGGCCAAAAAGGTAATTTTAGATTTTCTGAAATTATTTTATTCGCTGAATTAAAATAATCCTGAAATTAAGAAAATTCGAAAAGTTTTCAAACCCTACAACTATATATATGCCGGCATAGCCCTCGACGCCCTAGTTTCAGAAGTACAACCCTTATCGCGAGCCGCCACTCGTAGCTCCCTCCACCCCTCACCGAAATTCTTCATCTACAGCTTGCGTTCCGACGAGCTTTTCCGGCCAAACCGTCACGTTCCGACGCCAGCCACCACCACCAAGAGGCAGCCCTCATCGTTCTCTACACCGTGGTATATCCGTTTGCGCGAATCCATCGCCGTTTCATCGAGTTCCCATTTCATCTTGCTTCTCTCTGGTAAGGTTCCAGCATGGCTGACCAGAGCTCCTCCAAGCCCAAGGTAGAAGATGATACTATTTACAGTTTTGCCACTAAACTTATTTTGAGCATAAAATATTCGTTTTAACTCTGATTTGACCCGTTCAAGTTGCGTTAGGTTCGTATTTGCGAGCTCTACATGTTAGTATAGCTGTACAGTAGGTTTGGAAAATTTAATTTTTGAGTTTATGTTTAAGTAATTATTTATCTATAGGAAATCTTAGAAAATTCATAACTTTCACGTTTTAAATCCGAATTTCGTGATCTTTACGTCTGTGTGATCGTAGTAACGTGTAGAAGAGTTTTAAAAACTTTTTATACTATTTTGCTACTGTTGGTGTACTGTTTTAATTATGTCTCTTTGTTTACTTCGTGTATGATTGCTCGGATGATTGTGTGTTGATGCTTGATGATCGAGTATAGACAGTGAGCAGTGTCTTAATGATCAGGAGTATTATTTTAAGCCACACCAGCAGTATCATCAGGAAAGCTTTGATCAAGGCAAGTATAACATGGGACCCTCCTTGTTGTCCTATTCACTAAAATTATCATACATATGCATGTGTCTTCTTTGACAACCATAGAGATTATAACTTAGCTATTGATATCTTGTTTCCTTGTCACCTATGGGTTGTGCATTTGGGTAGCTCTTGCTAGTGCTTAATTATGAATAATGATCTTGTAATTTGATTAATGGATTAAGCAACCAACCATTAAGATGATTTTATTACTGTTGAAAGGGGGCTAGAGCAAGGGGTTATATTGTTGCTCTAGTTACTCTCCATAAGGACTTACCTTAAGTGATAACCGGGACATACAGTACAGCTGTGAGGGCTATATGGCTCTGGCTCTAGTTGTTCAAGAGACCTTTTCTAACTTGTTAGTGGTTACCTTAATTAGCGTAAGAATGGCTTGACACGTTGGGTGTAGGACAGCCTCTAGTCTATGAGTATAGCCGTAAACGAATTGTGTCATTTGAAAAGGAGGTTCCTACATCTGCCTGCCGAGTGAATCTAATGGCCCTAACTTGTTAGACGAACTTTTAAATGGCTTTATATGGTTTTCGATGTTCTGGGCCTTGCAAACCCATGCATTTAGAAATCATGACTCACAATGAAAGTGTACACCTCTGCACAGAGTTTAATAAACTGGTATACTAGCCGTGCTCATGGATACGAGCGGTCTTGGGGATTCTTACAGAATAGTTGATCATCATTGTTATATCATGCTTAATTATTGTTGTTACTATTATGCTCATGTTAATACTATTTATTATTCTTATTACAATTGATCATTAATTCATTAATGGGATTTGGTTTACCTTGATGCTACTCAATTGCTAATTACATGATGAATAAAAATTAAATGTAGTCAAACAGTGTCTAGCCTTTTGTGCCTCATGAACCCTGTGTTATACTTGTTGAGTTCGACATGGACTCACTCTTGCTATTTCCACCACACCCCAGTGTGTAGTAAGGTGTTGCTCAGAAGAAGGCTAAAGATGTAGTGGAGTTTTCAGAAGTCTTTCAGAAGAGCTTGGCATACGGAGCCACTAGTCAGCCGTCCCTGAGAAGAATAGAGCCTGAAGTTTAGTCACCGTTCCGCGATACTCTGATGTAAGTGTTAATTTATAGCTATGTTTACGCTATATAATAACATTGTTTCTGATACTTTTTCATTCTGACATATGTGTGGACTTTCTGGGCATACATATGATTAGCCTGGTTTTGTTCTTTAGGAAACCGGGTGTGACAAAAGTCTGCACAACTGATGATCCAACAAGCCTTTTCTCCCTAACTTTATCTAAGGAAGTGACTCCAAATTCAGTCCAAGAGGGACTTGAACCTGGGTGTTTGGGTGCATTGCCACACCTCTCATCCAACCAGTTGAGCTAGACTCACTTCCTGTTATCAGGCATTCTCATGGCTTTGGAATTGCTCTTGTCAGCCAAAACACAAAGTGTTCTTTTGCATATATCTAAATGTTAGACTAAGTACAAGGAACACTCTAAGAAGGAAGAACATGCACTTGGATAGTGATAACTACATTCTATGCTTTGGGAACATTGAAGAAAGATTAGAACGCTTATTCTTGCATTGCCCTTTGCATCTACCTACTGGAACATCTTTGCTTTTTAGCCCCCTCAGAACTGCACTAGATTTCAGGCAATTGAAGCTTTTAAGTGTCAATTTGGCTTTCCATTCTCCATTGAACTCTTCATACTACTTTGCTGGTGCATCTGGACAGAAAGGAACGACCTCATCTTCAAAGCATTTCAGCCATGTACCCTGAAGTGCAGAACAAATTTCAAAAAGGATTTAACTCTATGTTGTTACATGGGGTTAAAAGAAGAATAGAAACCTTTTTAGTTTCATGGATAGAAAACTCCTTCTCATAATTGTTCACCTTCTTCTCTTCTTTCTTTTTATGTTTCATCGGTTGGTGCTTTCTGTGACCCTAGTTTTGTACCAGTAACTTTCTTTTTAATTTAATTTCAGTAGGGGCTTTGCCCCTCTTATTTTTGATTCATCCTTAACAAGTCAGCGAGCATATTCCCTATGAGGAGCAACCCATTCACGTTCGTGGCTAGCTCCATAGCTATTGAAGCTAGTTGTGGGTGATTCTCTGGGTCTGTCCCTCCGAACGCGAGTACCTTGAAGAGGTAACAAAACTCTGCATCTGACAAGCTTCTGAGGACAATTGGCTTTACAGTTCCATACCTCGCAATCTCTTGAAACCTACTCATGATGATCACTTTGCTTCCTGTGCCCATCTGTGACGATGCAGCTGAATAAAACTTTACCCATTCACTCTCATCCACATCTGAAATAAATTCAACAACTACAGGCATGAATGTTTCACGGCTTACTTTCAGAAAGTTGTTGCTTTTCAAGTGCAATACCGAGGAGAAGTGAGAGCGAACCATATCATCGTTGATAGAATACCCAACTAAGCTTTTCTTCCTGGTTCTGTGTGCACCGATTACTGGCACAACAGCTGGAACACCTACACGAGTGTTGTCTTGCAACAGGGCGTTGATCAGCTCCTGCTTCTCCACGACGCGACTGAACATGAAATTGTCAATGTAGATATAGGTGTCATAGGGTCTTTTATGCATCTGCTTGCATCCACCCAGGCCTTGTTCAGATCCCGATTCGGGGACCCCCGATTCGCTACAGTAAGCTACAGTGCGCATTAAATGCGCACTGTAGCAATTTGTTTGCATTTGGTAAAAATTGTCCAAATTTTGACTAATTAGGCTCAAAATGTTCGTCTCGCAAAGTACAATAAAACTGTGCAATTAGTTTTAAATTTCATCTACATTTAGTACTCCATGCATGTGCCGGTATTTTGATGTGATGGGAATCTTCTTTTTGCATAGTAAATTTTGAGGGTTGGATTTGGGAACTAAACAAGGGCCCAGTAGAATGACAAACTCTGTCATATTTGCAACAACGGTTTCCAATTTTTCCAGAGAAGCTTGTAGATCATGGTTAGAAGCCTTGATAGTCCTGACGCTAGAAGCTGCTGCACGAGTGCGCTTAAGAGGAGTTGACAAGGCAGATGATTGTGTCACCTGGTTTTGGAGTGGAGCTGCCTCAGGAGGCTTGAACCTCAAGGTGTTGAGCACATGGTAGCCTTGGCACATGCCATCAACAAGCATCCTGAGTTCCACCAGCATCTTGGAATTAGTGATGTATCGTCCCTTGGCCTCCTCGACCACAGTATGGACTCTCAGCAGGAGATGCTCAAGCCTTTCTAGCTTGTCTTCCACACATGACCTGTCGGTGTGCTTCTTGTTTACGAAGGAGATGAGTCGGCTGAGTATTTCGCCAGAAATGGCAGATAGAGCTGCCTCCACTGAGGTTTTGTGTCGTTGAGAAGAAATGACTGGCAGCATGCATTTGTATTCAGCCGTTTATAGCATGCTCAAATAAAACAATGAATGAACTAGAAGGATGTTCAAGACTAATATAATTAACTAGGAGCAGTTAGCTGCATGCATCACAGAAGAGTTTTATATGACAAAAGGAGGACTTTGACTTCGTCGACAGAACCAACACCATCTCCAAGGCAATAAAGATTTGGAGTTCTATATTTTAGGTTCTTGAACGTTCAGACAAAAAAATTAAACAATCAACTAGTAAAATTAAAAGGATAACTCATAGCAGACAATTCATTTTTTTACTATACTGAAACAATGATAATATTATATTATATATTGTCTGAAAAATAACAAAAAAAATCAGAGACCTAGAATATAGAAGAAGTAATAGAGATTTGCTCTGCTATCTGTTTTACTACTTTTCCTTACGCTACAGGAAAGGGAAGGTACATCAATAGTTCGGCTGGAATTATAAGCCGGCTGAAAAACACTGTTAGCTGATTTTTTGTGAGAGAAAAATACTGTTTCGGCTGAAAAAACAAGCTGAATAAGACGGATTATAAGCCAGATGAACAGGGCCATGCCATCGATTTGACGAAAACCAACTCTCTGACTTGGAGAGAACAGCGACGACACGCTTTCTTTGTTGTTAACAGTAATACAAGAAAGCTTGTTCTTATCATCATCTGCAACCAGGGTATGTGTTTTTGTACGGTGAAGAAGAATAGTCAAACCATCCTTATAGGTCTTTTCGAAAAAAGAATATTTTAGTCTTCAGATAGAGTGATAGACTTGTGTGTGGGTATACTAACGTGTCTTGCTCTCATGCATTTGGAACAGTTGGTCACCTTTAAGCCCTTCTGGTCAAAATCAGCGAGCGTGAAAGACGGAAAAGTATTCAGAGAGATTCCAGAAGAAACGACACATCTGGGCCTTGTTTAGATCGTGAAAAGTTAGAAAAGTTAGAATTTTTCTAACCGTAGTATTTTTGTTTGTATTTGATAATTAGTGTCCAATCATAAACTAACTAGGCTCAAAAGATTCATCTCGTGATTTATAACTAAACTGTGCAATTAGTTATTTTTTATCTATATTTATTGTTTCATGCATATGTGCAAAAATTGATGTGATGAAGAGAGGGTGAAAAAATTTAGAATTTGGAGTGCTAAACAAGGCCCTGGTTAGTAGTGAGTAGCTAGCACGTCCTTGTCATAAAGAGAGGGGAGAAGTTGTTATCTGTCCATTCTTCAATCCTCTATGCAGTCCATGGAATCCGCCATAGCTGCGGTTGCAGGTGAACTCGTCAGCCGATTCATCTCCTTCGCCTTTAACAGATACTGCTCCAGCTCCAGCTATGAAGATGAAGGATGGGACGAGAAGCGGGAGAGGCTGCGGCATCTCTTGATGAGGGCTCACACCGTCGTTGAGGAGGCAGATGCGCGATACATCAGCAACTCTGGGATGCTGATGCAGCTCAAGATACTGTCGGAGGCCATGTACCAGGGCTACCATGCGCTGGATACCTTGACATTCCAGCTCCAGCACGAGGTTAGCGACTCATCAATCTCCTTGTGTTCTGCCACTCGTCTCAAACGTCCCCGCACAGTTCTTGCTTCGGCGAAAAAGGACAAGGTACACGCCGCATTGGAGAATCTGCAAACAGCTGTGGCGAGCATATCAGAGTTCGTTACGCTTCTGTGTGGGTGTGACGAGCGCTTGTCCCGTAGGCCCTACGATGCATATCTTTACATCGGCAATTTCATGTTTGGTCGACATGCTGAGAAGCAAAAGCTCCTCAACTTCTTACTGCAGCCTAACCCATCAGATGACCATGCACCACTTCCTGTCCTGCCAATCATCGGTGCTCTTGCAGTTGGCAAGAAGACTTTGGTCGCCCATGTATGTGCTGACGAGAGGGTACGCTCCAAATTCGCTTCGATTCTGCATCTGAACGGAGACAACTTCCTGAGTATTGTCGATCACGAAAAGGCTGTGCAGGGGATGCCGTCACTTGTAGTTGTTGAGTTTGTTTCAGATGTTGATGACATGAAATGGAATGAGTTTTATTCATTTCTGAAGAGAACAACTAGTACAAGAAGCAAGTTGATCATCATCAGCAAGCTTGCAAGATTAGCAAGGTTTGGGTCAGTAAGACCAATCTTTCTTGATGCTCTGTCATACGAGGAGTTATGGTACCTCTTCAAGAACCTAGTATTTGGAAGTGTGGATCCTGTACAACATCCCCGACTAGTACATATAGCAGAAGGAATTGCTGAGGAATTGCATCAGAGTGGATCACTTGTTACAGCAAATGCATTGGCTGACGTGTTGAGAAGCAACCTGAATGCTCAAGTCTGGCTTTCGATATTGAACAAGTGCAGAAAAGTGATTGAGAAGAACCTCATCGTTTATGGGCAGCGCCCAAATCTACTTTTTGAGCAAGGCCGTGAGGTGGACCTGACGGACTTCGATTTGAGTCCTGTTATTAATCCCCTTCGCGTCTTACCTTGTACTAGTAGCGCTCTAGCCAAAACAGAATTACCAAAGGTGCCGTTTGGAGAACTACTGCTAGTAGATCCTTCTGCTAGGCCCAAAGGAGAATTTCGTCTATTGTCATGGGAGTCCAGGTTACCACCTTATACTTCATTTATTCACTTCGTTCCAAATGGCACTCAAGATATGCCTCAAGGACATAGTTTATCAGGGAGGAAGCGCCATACAGTGCCTTTCTGATGATATGAACTCTATCCAATGTAATCATAGAAGTTAAATGTAATTTTAGATCTATGCAGATAGTTTGTTAAACAGTGATTTTATTGAAAACTACTGGTCATGATGACATGATACTATCCCCTCCACTAACGAGCCGAGCTGGCTCGGCTCGGCTCGGCTCGTTCTGGCTCGTTAGGAAAGCCAGCTCGGCTCGGCTCGTTATGAGCTCGAGCTGGCTCGTTAGGCTCGCGAGTCAGGTATAAAAAATACACAAAATATAATATTTATATTTATCTAAAGCTTAAAAATATTAATACTATAAAAATAATATATTCAATAACCTTAAATCGAATAAAATATTCATATGAGCTAACATATAATCCATTTGTGAAGTGCAAGACATGAAGTAATACAAAACTAATATAAGTTATGATGACTTTTTTTCCTAAAACTACGGCTCGTTTGGCTCGCGAGCGGCTCACGAGCCAGCTCGAGTTGACTCGTTATAGCTAATGAACTAAAATCCTGGCTCGGCTCGGCTCGAGCCGAGCCAGCCACGAGCCGAGCGAGCTAACGAGCTTCGAGTTTTTCGTCCAGCCTTACCCTCCACAACCTCTTCAAAATAGTTACAATGTGCATGAAGTAGTAATTGCATTTGCTACAGCTAGGAGTGCTAGCTATTTGTTTACTTTTCAAAGAGACAGAGATAGTGCACTGTAAAATTAACCAACTCTACCCTCTCCACTTTTAAGCCTTGAACACTACCATTTGCTTGGCCAAACAACAATTTTCATTTGCTAAGGAAACTTGTGAGAACACAAGACTGGGAGGATACCCATCGTGAGTTTCTATTCATTGAACAAGTGTATATAGGTTACAAAGTACATGACTAAGCATGCAGATATTTTCATATTCTAGTACACCCTCCCATTGTGTCAACCGGGAGAGGAACGAACGCTGAGACTGGATGAAAAGTTGGTAAATACAGCAGTCAGCAGTCCTTTAGTGAATATATCTCCATACTAAGATGTAGGAACATGAAGAATCCAGACAACACCAAGGGCCATGCGCTCCAGAACAAAATATAGATCAATCTTCACATGTTTGGTCCTTTGGTGATGAACAGGGTTTGTTGACGACTACATGGCACTGATGTTGTCACAATAGACAAGACTGAAATCATGTATTAAGGTGTGTAACATCCCGGTTTTTCGAGCAACCAAAAATATGAACTTTTTAAAAATTTTCCTGTAATTGTGTGAAGCATGTAGATTCTAGGTCTAACCTAAGTTCGACCCGCTAATAAATCTGTTGATGCAAAAGTAGATCTGCAAACACAAATGACTAATACCCGAAATCGATATCCAAAGCGTGCCAGTCGATTTGACCTGTTAATCGACAAGGATGAAGATACGAGCACTTTGGTCTTGACAACAGCGATACGTCCGGAAGTCACGGCCAAGAGGTACTCACGCGAAACTCGAGGATCGTCGAAGATTGCACTGGAGCAATGCAACTCGTCGAATCGATGAGAACTCGTAAACAAGAAAAATATGTAAATTGACGAAGTCGCCGAAATTAGATGTAAATAAGAGTAAAAGCTGTTTTTGATGTATTGATTGATTTATTATTACATTGCCCTTCACCCTATATTTACATCCTGATTTACAAAAACGTAACCAAATACGACTAGGACACTAAATCTAAATCTAAGGAAACACATGACTTTGATACAACTCAAACTCTAATAAACGTATACAAGGAAATTAACTCCTATCTTATTCCATAGTCCGCCTCAGTCACGATGGTATTCTCATCGACCTCCTTTTCATCGGCACAATCCCTGTTCCATCGGCAGCAGCCTTCAAGTTTCTTCCATCGGTACACTCCCTGTTTCATCGGCATCAGTCTTCAAGTCTTCTCTCACTGGCATCACTCCCTGTTTTATCGGCAGCAAGCTTTAAACCCTCTTTCACCGGCATCGGCAATAATACCCTTAACCTTATCGGCAACACTTCAATTTGAATCCATACGCCACCACCACTCATAAGCAAGCTCATTTCATCGGCTATCAATCTACACAGTAATCTTTCCTCTGCTGATTAGCCCTTCCTGACCATCTTGACACGTGCTAAAAACGATGTCAATACATGCCCCCCAATTTCGGAGTATAAGATATTGATGCTCCGAAATTTACTCCAGATAATGCTTGCTGTTACCTATTTCTTCAACCCATTCTCCAAGCATAACATAATCTGTTACCAAATTTAATCAAATCTAGATCTAATCCATGTATCTCAGTAAATATCGCACAATTTCCAACTGTTTTTGCCTCAATCACGGTTGAGATACCAAAATAACAATCCATCGGCAAGATCTTATCACAGCAACATCACCATTTTAGAACTGAAAGATCCTGTATCAAGATATCCTTCAAGTTATGATTACTTGCCATTAAATCTTCTGTACAATCCCTTGATTGTCGTGCAAACAGTTACCATATCCATCTGAACCACCTCGATGCACCTGCGTACGACATAGAGATAAGTCAAGAATACCCCTACCCCAAATGGCCTATAAATAGATTTCTCCGGACTGCTCATCTTCTACCTTTAAACTGCAACCTTTGGCATTCTCTCTCTGGCGGCAACCCTAACCAACAACCGCGCATCCTCAACCCACCAGAGCTCCTTCCATCGTCATCTTCCAATCTCCAGCTCGTGCCCTCATCCTTCTCGAAGCAATGGCGGTCAACTTCAACATCCCTGCGGTTCGTTCTTCTCTTATTACTTTTACTTCGACCCTTCTGGTTCCTTGCGAGTTCTTACAGTTGGTATTTTTTCTACTTCTTCCATTCTCTTGATCTTCCAAACTCAGGAACTATGCAACACATTGGTTATTCCAACCAACCAATCTCCCCTCCATTGCCTAGGTCCAATGGGCGACCCAGATCCAACCGACCTGATCAATGCAGAGGCTAACCGTATTCCCTTCAAAGCTCAAAATTTCTCTTTGAATCTGTGGAAAGATACATTCCGATCTTGGCCCAAACCCACCAAAGGGTGGAAAAACTGGTACTTGAGGGTCAGCAGATCGATGCAAATGTTCTGGACAGAATGGAAGATAGACCAATGTATTAGGCTATCCATTGCCGATATACAAAATAATGAATCCATGATGATAGCTGCCGCTCACTTTTGGTCAGATACCACAAATACTTTCATGTTCGGTCATGGCCCATGCGCCTCTACTCTTGCCGATGTATATATGCTCACTGGCTTGGATATCTCAACTGTCGATGAAGGCCACATTTTTGGCAGAAAAGCTAAGTATAGAGTAAATACACGCAACATCGGCGGCTGGACATGATACATCCAAGAGTACCAAAAGACTGGTACTGTCAATCAAAGGGAACACGCCATATTCCTGAACATGTGGCTAGAGAAATTTATCTTCTATGGTCGATCGGTAGGACCAACCAACGCCTTCCTTCCAACAGCTGAACTCTTGGCCAATGGTGTCAGATTCCCTCTTGGCCGATACCTCCTGAGCTTGACCTATCATCTCCTCCACCAAGTGACTCAGAAACTTCTACTTGGTGAACCCATCGGCAATTTGGGAGGCCCGTGGTAGTTCATCAATATGTGGTTAAACGCTCACATGCATAAGCGTCTACAGTGGGATTTCTTTGCCCAAGAATTCCCACGAGAGATCCCCGAAGATTACGTCCTTAGAGACGATGAATCGGCAACACGCCCTCCTCTCAACTTCGGCAAAGCCATAATTGTCCTCCCCGGAACAGAGGCCAATGAAGATCAAATCGGCAGGTTTTTTCAGACTTTCTACCATGGTCTCCCTCATGATCTCAGGGCTTGGGTACCCTATATTGATGAGGATAACAAGTTCCCTCTTCTTTTCAATTTTACCGATAGTGATCTGAACCAAGATAATGATCTTATGATGGCTATCATCACCCCTAGAGCAATCCCAGTAAACACATTTGGTAGCGGGAAGAATTCCAATATCACTTATGAATTCTACAATCCATCGGCAGTGTCTCGCCAATTAGCCTTTGGGCAACTGCCAATCAAGCTATGCTTTGCCGATGTGATTAAGCCCAGAGAAATTATTACAACTGGAACTGAATGGAGTAGGGTAGTAAGACTTGCTCCCGATGCCGATATTTCAAATGTTGATCTCTCCGCCTGGTCACCAGCGTCTTTCATCACAGAGTCATATAAGCAATGGTGGCAAGAGTGGAAAGAACAGTTGTTTTCAACATCCGTTCACACATATCGGCACATGATCGATTCCGACTATGCTGTACCTGACGATGCAGTAAGTTCCTTTTAACTTTTGTTTCTCTTCCCCCTTTTATATATATATCGGTAGCTAATCTTTCCTGTAACAGGCTGATGATCTAGTTCCATCAATAAGCAAAAGTGGAAGACCTTTCAACCTCCACCCTATTTCTCCAGTCTCAATAATCGGCTACAACGCCCCTACCTTAGAGGCCTTAACCTTCCAGAGGACTCGCGCCAAAACTATCACCTCCAGACCAAGACTGGCAACATGCAGGGCCACTCCAATGGCTGCTGCGTTAAGCCTAATCAAGGCTTTTAAGGTAATAACCTTGCTTACTTTGTGTTCTGCCGATACACACTATATTAACATATAACTATCAGGGTGTGAGAGCTGCAGCTGGATCGTCATCGGCAACTCTTCCAATATCAAGCACCACGACCTCTACCCCTCCTTCAGAGGTATTCTCATATTTTTATATTTTTCCTGTTAAATATCCAATCTTATACCTATTTTTGCAGCAACAAATGGGCACATCGGCAAGCACGCCAAGCACGCAAGCTCCCCAATCAACACATGTCGATGCCCCCCAGCCAATTGTCGCTGAGACCCAAACAAAGCGCAAAGCTTTAGCCGATGCTGAAGCTCAACAAAAGCGACAGAAATCTACACCAGCCCCTGCGTCCGCTCCAACACCTGTCAGTCAACTAACTGATATAATTGAACAAGCTGCTTCTTCTGCACAAGATATACCATCAGCCATTATACCCCAAGGACCGACTACTGATGAGGTCGTAGAAGATATTCCATCGGCATCCTCTGCCGATCCTTCGCATGATCCTCTTCAAGCCGCTCCCTCAAGCCAGGCTCAAAAAATTGCCCTGAAGCAGGTAAACCGATTAACTGTTTGGTTTATAATATCCCCAGATACCACAGATAGGATTTCTAACTCTCTTTACTTCACAGGAACAAGATTCTCCCGATAGCTTGTTTTCTTTTGCTATCGACGTCTCCAATGATGACGGAGAAGAGGCGAGTTCTTCCCTGGCATTGGGAACAATATCGGCAGATACCTATGGTAAACTAGAAGCTCTTCTAAATCTGCTGCAACAAGATACTGCTCAACTGGTGATCGATTCAGACCCTGCAAGGACCATCTTCAAAACGATCCACGGCCAAGTCCCTGCCGATGTTGAAGAAACCATCTTTCCAGCAGTCCATCTAGAGAGTAGACAACTTCAATATCAAAGGGCTATTCATCGTATTGCCGACAGAGTAGCTCAGGCTCAACTCAAGGAAGAAATGCTGCAGCTGAAGCAAACTGCCGATGAGAAACACAAAAGCATCAGCAACTTGCAAGCCTCCGGTGCTGATCTTAAGCAGAAAATCCTAGATCTATCAGCAAAAAGGACAGCTCTGCTAGCTGAACTAGAAAAGGTTGAAACAGCCCTGACTCAAGCCAAGCAAGAAGAAGACCAGCTTCCTGACGCTATCAAGGCCCTTCAGCAGGAACGAGATGCCCAAGCTTGCAAGGCCTTGGTTCTCAAAAAGAAACTCAAACCTGTGGAAGGAACTGCCGATGAAGATGCCAAGGAATTGAAAGAAGCCGATGAAATTCGCCTGCGTGCGATATCGGCTATCCAAACTTTGTTAAATTAGCGCATCGGCAACAATACATTGATACTTTGTTTTAACTCTAGCCGATAGGATTGTTATCGGCAATTACACTTTTATGCATCTATCCAGATACTAGGGTAATATTTTTTTAAATATTTTCCATTTAATGCTCTGGGAAATACAACTCCTTTGAGAGTTTTGAGAATATATGCATTACCAGGAATAGATTGATTTATCCGATATGGACCTTCCCATTTAGGTGACCATTTTGCCAAACTTAGAACTTTTAGTCGCAATCGGTAAAATCAACTTCCAAACCAATTCTCCATCGACAAATTCCTTTACCTTCACCTTCTTGTCATACCATCTAGCTACCCTTTTCTTATTCTCCTCGATGCTAACTAAAGCTTTTAACCGATGACTTGCTACATCTCCCAACTCATCTTTCATAAGGATATCATAATCATCGGCTGTCAATTGATCTTGAAAGCGTATTCGCCTAGAACCAATTTTAATCTCCCAAGGTAAGACTGCATCGTGTCCATACACCAACTGATAAGGTGTTACCTTGGTTGCACCATGACACGCCATCCGATATGACCACAAAGCTTCATTTAATACTGTATGCCACTTCTTAGGATACTCTTTAATCTTGCACTTAATGACCTTGATAATTCCTTTATTAGATGCTTCAGCCTAACCATTAGCCTGGGCATAATACGGTGAAGAATTCAAAACTTTAATCCCCATACCTATAGCAAACTCATCAAATTCACCCGATGTAAACATAGTGCCCTGATCGGTAGTGATGGTTTGAGGGATGCCAAATCGGTAGACAATATGCTCCTTCACAAAATCAATCATATTAGCCGATGTCACCTTTTTCAAAGGAATTGCTTCAACCCACTTTGTGAAATAATCGGTAGCAACCAGAATAAATTTATGCCCTTTACTCGATGGTGGATAAATCTGACCGATGAGATCAATAGCCCAACCCCGGAACGGCCAAGGCTTAATTATGGGGTTCATAGCCGATGCGGGTGCCCTCTGAATATTACCAAACTTCTGACATTCATGACATCCTTTAAAATATTTAAAACAAACCTCAAGAATAGTCGGCCAATAATATCCATTCCTTCTGATCATCCATTTCATCTTGAAAGCTGACTGATGAGCCCCACATACTCTTTCATGAATTTCACCCATCAGGCCTTTTGATTCATTTATGCTAACACACCTGAGTAAAACTCCATCTATGGTACGGTAATACAATTCATCATCGAGGAGCACATACTTGGTAGCTTGGAACCTTATACGTCTTTCAACCTTTTTAGATGGATTCTTTAAATAATCAATAATTTCCTTTCTCCAGTCATCGGTATCAGCTGCTGATATTAATACTTCTTGAATAGGTTGATATCCTGAAGCATGCTGAGCCAATCGGTTAGCCTCTTCATTATGCATCCAAGAAATATGTTCCAGATGAAAATTCCTGAACCCTTTTAACAATTCCAAACACTTTTCATGATATGAAATTAGAATTTCACTTCGGCATTCATAAATCCCAGTCAACTGATTTATAACTAGCATAGAATCACCAAAGACTTCAACATCATCAGCATGTACTTCCTTAAGCAATTCTAACCCTTTTATCAGGGCTTGGTACTTAGCCTGATTATTTGTCGATGTAGCAACAATCGGCAATGAGAACTCATACTTCTTCCCCTGAGGGGAAATTAACACGATACCGATACCTGCCCCTTCACCACAAGTAGACCCATCAAAGAAAAGTGTCCAAGGAGCAATTTCGAGAGAACCCACCGTGTTGCAATGTTGAGTAACGAGATCGGCCATAACCTGTCCTTTAACTGCCTTAGCCGATTCATAACGTAGGTCAAATTCTGATAATGCTAAAATCCATTTACCAATCCTACCATTCAGTATCGGCATTGACAGCATATACTTGACCACGTCATCTTTGCATATGACAGTACATTCAGCCGATAGTAAATAATGCCTCAGCTTAATACAAGAAAAGTATAAACACAGACATAATTTCTCAATGGCCGAATACCTGGTTTCAGCATCTATTAACCGTCTGCTCAAATAATAGATAACACGTTCCTTCCCTTCAAATTCTTGAATAAGAGCTAAACCGATAACAATATCCTCAGTTGATAAATACAATCTAAAAGGTTTTCCATGCTGAGGTGGAACTAACACCGGAGGATTTGTTAAGTAACTCTTAATTTCATCTAATGCTAATTGCTGTTCATCTCCCCATTTAAATTCCTGATCGGCTTTCAATTTCAATAATGGACTGAAGGCCTTGATCTTACCCGACAGATTAGATATGAATCTTCTGATGAAATTAATCTTATCGATCAAGGATTGTAATTCAGTTTTATCGGCAGGAGCAACAACCTTGTTGATTGCCTCAATAGATTTCTTACTAATTTTAATGCCCCGCTGATGCACCATAAAACCCAAGAATTGTCCTGCCGATACACCAAATGCACATTTATTAGGATTCATCTTTAATCCATGCTTTCTTGTGCACTCCAATATCTTCCGTAGATCGGTTAGATGCTTTGTGATGTCTCCAGACTTAATCACTATGTCATCAATGTAGATTTGTACCAACGTGCTGATATATTCATGGAAAATAAAGTTCATAGCTCTTTGATAAGTAGCACCGACATTTTTCAAACCAAATGTCATAACTATCCACTCAAATAATCTCACATGACCTGGACATCTAAAAGCAGTCTTGGAAATATCTTCTTCAGCCATGAATATTTGATTATAACCTGCATTACCATCCATGAAACTGATAATCTGATGCCCTGCTGCAGCATCAATCAATAAATCAGCAATCGGCATTGGGTAACCATCCATTGGTGTGGCTTTATTGAGATTCCTGAAATCAATACAAACACGAAGTTTTCCATTTTTCTTGTATACAGGAACCACATTAGAAATCCACTCTGCATATCGACACTACCGAATAAACTTTGCCTCAATTAATTTAGTTATTTCGGCCTTAATATCAGGAAGTATATTAGGATTGCAGCGGCGTGCCGGCTGCTGATGTGGCTGAAATCCAGATTTAATAGGCAACCGATGTTCAACTATAGATCGGTCTAACCCAGGCATTTCAGTATAATCCCAAGTAAAACAATCTTTATATTCCTTTAACAAATCAACTAGTTGCTGTTTACACTTGGAATTTAACTTAGAACTAATAAAAGTGGGCCTTGGCCTATCGCCTTCACCAATATCTACTTCTATTAAATCATCTGCCGATGTAAATCTTTGACCTAATTTTCCATCATCGGCAAATCTATCCATTAAAACTTTTCTTCAGAACCGACTGCTTGGATCGGTAGAATTTCGTAATCGGCAACCTTGAGGAACTCTTTTTCCCAAGCTTCTCCTGATATGCACCTGGTTCGCTCATAAGTGTCTGATTCTGCCGATGCGATGATATAAGAAGAATCACCAGGAACAACTTCAATTTTATCTCCAATCCATTGTACAATACACTGATGCATTGTAGAAGGAACACAACAATTAGCATGAATCCAATCCCTTCCTAAAAGCAGATTATATGCACCCTTGCCATTAATAACAAAGAAAGTTGTCGGTAAGGTTTTACTGCCGATGGTCAATTCGACACACACTGCCCCTTTAGCTGGTGATACATTGCCTTCAAAATCCTTTAGCATCATATCAGTCTTAGTTAAATCTTGATCTCCCTTACCAAGCTTCCGATACATCACATAAGGCATAATATTAATTGCAGCTTCTCCATCAATAAGTATCTTAGATACAGGCTGCCCATCAACTCTACCTTTTACAAACAAAGCCTTGAGATGTTGTCTCTCATCATCGGCAGGCTTCTCAAAAACAGCCATCATTGGATCTAGCGTTAACTGAGCTATTTGGTCAGAGAAAACAGCCTCTTCTTCGCTATCAGACAGAGCTAAAAATTCCATCGGCAACATAAACATCATATTGACATCTCCCGATGGGCCTTTATATTTGTGCCTTATCTGCCACTGCTGATTACCAGATCTCTCATTGGAGGAACTTCCTTCTTGATATAAGTCTTTTTGATGCTCTCGCTGCATTTTCCTCTTCTGTGTCTTTGTCAAACCTTCTGGACACCATTGAGGAAGTTTAGTTTTCCATACTGGCTGATAAGTCCTGGTTGTCTCTACACGACGTATATTAGGATCCCTGTAAAATATTTCTTCATCAGGAACTCTTGCATTTGCCACCTCTTCAAGTCCCTCTTGGTTTCTCGGAAAATATGCAACACGTTTACCAAGCCTTTCATGTACACTGAGCCTGCCCCCTAGCCGATCATATACTGATGCTTTCCTTCTGATCGGCTCATTAATGGACAAACCTTGATTACCAGATTAAAACCTTCTTACAGGATGATTAACTCCATAATAACCATTGCACTCTGGGCAATCTTCAATAGTAGGTAACTTAATACCTTCCTCCCAACAATGAATAAAAAACGGACAACTCCAATGATCCTTATGCCGATTCCACTCTTCCTGACGTCTTTCCTCTTGCTGTTGTCGATACCGGTCCCTTCGCTGACGCCAGCCTTCCTGTTGTCTTTGATGAGTAATCACGATGCCAGATCGAGGAAGCTTCCCAGAACTACCCCTTTCTGTCAATAGCCCCTTGCCTTTTGCATCATCGGTAGTTATCCGATGTTGGGGATCTACTGATGCATTCTTTTCAGCAGCTTCCGACGTCAACACCTTAATTTTACCTTCAGCACCCAACATATTTGCTGGAAAAGGATGTTGATCAATTTTCATCGGCTTCTGAACATTGGAATTGCCGAATTTTATTCTCCCAGATTCAATAGCTAACAGTAACTGTTGTCTAAATACTTTGCACTCATTTGTACTGTGTGAAGTTGCATTATGCCATTTGCAATACAGCATTTTCTTCAACTCTTCTGCCGATGGGATCACATGATTAGGTGACAACTTAATGTGGCCCTCTTGAAGCAAAAGATCAAATATCTTATTAGCTTTGGTGACGTCAAAAGTAAACTTTTTTGGCTCTTTGTGACCAAAGGGACAAGATATCGGCTTTTTATTCTTAACCCACTCAGCCAAACCGATAACTGGTTCTTCCTCCGAATCAGTATCTTCTACCTCTTCAACAAATGAAACTTTCTTGTTCCAATTTCTTTTAGGTTAAAAAACCCTAGTGTCTTGATCAGAAATCCTTTGCACTAAATGACTTAGGCTTTCGAACTCCTGAGAAGCATATCTGTCCTTAAGGTGTGGCAACAATCCCTGAAAGGCCAAATCGGCAAGTTGTCGATCATCCAACACCAGGCTATAACATTTGTTCTTTACATCTTGTAGCCTTTGCACAAAACCTTCCACCGATTCATCATTGCGCTGTTTCATCTTTACCAAATCGGTAAGCTTCTTTTCATGAACTCCAGCAAAGAAATATTTATGAAATTGCTTTTCCAGATCAGCCCAAGTAATAATAGAATTTGGCGGTAGTGAAATAAACCATGTAAATGCTGACCCAGATAGAGATGATGAAAACAAACGAACTCTCAATTCATCTCTACAAGCTGCCTCTCCACATTGAATAATAAAACGATTAACATGCTCCATGGTTGATGTATCATCTTGCCCAGAAAACTTAGTGAAATCTGGCACCTTGTAACGATTTGGGAGAGGAATTAAATCATATGCCGGAGGATATGGAGTCCGATAAGAATAGGTATTAACTTTGGGCTTGATCCCAAACTGATCCTTCATAATTTCTGCTATTTTATCGGCCCAAAAAGCATCAACATCTTGTTGACGATATGGTTGAATTTCCACCGGAGGTACTTGCTGATACCCTTCTGCATACCTTTGTGGCCCACGATCTCCAGCAATTGGCATATTTGCCACTATTTGTGGTCCATTAACCTACTGGAAAGGATTCATCGGCTGAGCCGCCGATGCTTGATTCTGAAAACCAGTATGCATGTGACCTTGATGAATACCTGTGGCTTGCTGATTTGGCTGAACTGTATGTTGAGTGGGAAACTGCCCTGACCAATGATTATTAGTATTCATCGGTACAAAATTTGCCGATGGCTGGTAGCTTGTTGGCATTGCTGGATAATTACATCCAACTTGAGGTATAACCTGGACTCTAGGTTGACTTACGATAGGAGCCTTCTGCTGCATCGGTAACAAATTTGCCGATGGACTTGAACTAGACGTTTGACCCAAAGACACCTGAAAACCTCCTAGAGTTGGTTGTACAGTAGTTGCTGTAGTATATTGAGGCACTTGAGCTATCGGCGAACCAGCCGATGGCATAGGAGCTTTTCCCGCTGCGTCAAACACTTGAGATAATCCGTGGTTGAAAGCAGATGGCTCTGGAGGCATACCATATCCCCACCAATTAGCAGGAGTCTGATTATTCTATGGTACAGGACCTGATAAAGCCGATGCTGATAGATCTGTATTAAGCTGAACTCGTCCTGATAATGCTGAATTCGGACGCATCGGTGTAGACTGTACGTTAGATAAACCTGCTGATACTGGAGGAGAAGAAATCTATGTACCCGCAACGGCTGGGGGAGCCGATGGAGCAATAGCAGATGCTGATTCTGGTTGATGATAAGCAGGCCCAACGTAACGAGGTGACGCTTGCCCTTCTTTGAAAGTTCGAATCACTGCATTATGAACAGTATTGGACAGCACATTGGAGTGATTAATTAGAGCATGATTCACTGCAGAATTAACCATCTCTTGAAGTTTACCCGGATTAGAATCAAAGGTAACTTGCCGAGGCAACGGCAAGTCTTGCTTCTGGATGACTTGTCCACTTTTGTTCAAGCTGAATGACTTCAAGCAGAGCTGTTTGTATTCTTCTATGGCCCTCTCCATAGCCTGCTTCTGATCTTCCTTAAGATCTTCTTCTGTTACCGCGATGATGTTCCCCGCATCGATCTCAGGATTAAGCATATTCACTAGATCTGTCCCATTGAGCGTGCCAAAAGATGTGTTAATGCAAAAGTAGATCTGCAAACACAAAGGGCTAATACCCGAAATCGATATCCAAAGCGTGCCAGCCGATTTGACCTGTTAATCGACAAGGATGAAGATACAAGCACTTTGGTCTTGACAACAACGATACGCCCAGAAGTCACGGCCAAGAGGTACTCACGCGGAACTTGAGGATCGTCGAAGATTGCACTGGAGCAATGCAACTCGCCGAATCGATGAGAACTCGTAAAAAGGAAAAATATGCAAATTGACGAAGTCGCCGAAAGTAGATGTAAATAAGAGTAAAAGCTGTTTTTGATGTATTGATTGATTTATTATTACATTGCCCTTCACCCTATATTTATATCCTGATCTACAAAAACGTAACCAAATACGACTAGGACACTAAATCCAAATCTAAGGAAACACATGACTTTGATACAACTCAAACTCTAATAAACGTATACAAGGAAATTAACTCCTATCTTATTCCATAGTCCGCCTTAGTCACGATGGTATTCTCATCGACCTCCTTTTCATCGGCACAATCCCTGTTCCATCGGCAGCAGCCTTTAAGTTTCTTCCATCGGTACACTCCCTGTTTCATCGGCAGCAGTCTTCAAGTCTTCTCTCACCGGCATCACTTCCTGTTTCATCGGCAGCAAGCTTTAAACCCTCTTTCACCGGCATCGGCAATAATACCCTTAACCTTATCGGCAACACTTCAATTTGAATCCATACGCCGCCACCACTCATAAGCAAGCTCATTTCATCGGCTATCAATCTACATAGTAATCTTTCCTCTGCTGATTAGCCCTTCCTGACCATCTTGACACGTGCTAAAAATGATATCAACAAAATCATTGCATACATTTAGAATTGTTTGTAGGAGTGTGCTGGAGTTCTTTAGTTAGGTTAGGGTTTGTGTCGGAGTGCACGAATCCGTAGCAATCCCCACTCGGATTCCCATCCGAAATTCTCCCAAATTCCATTTGATTCCTTTCCAAAATCCCCCTTGGGATTTCCACCTCAGATCCTCCTTGAAAGTCATGTCAAATCCCTTGCTCCATCTCAACTTCTTGAATATAATGAGAAAATCGTCCCTTTCCTCCAGGGCTCAAACCATTTCTGAATTTCTTTTGAAATATCCTTTCCAAAATAACTCTTTGATTCTCATCTCGAATCCTTTCCATGTTCATCTTCAATCTCATACAAATCCCCTCCGTGGATTGACTCTAGTCCTATTGAGTTTCCCTCAACTCTCTTGAAATACACCTCGATCTCCATTCGAAAATCTCCCAACTCTTTTGAATTCTTCGCCTCAAATTTTCCTTAAGAATTCCATCTTAAAATCCCTTTTACATAAAAGGGAAACCCCCCTTTTCTTCCTCCTCAATCCAGCCCCACCGGCCCATCATTCCTCCTCTCATCCTCCCATTTCCGCTAGCCCAACCTGCATAGTAAGCCCAGCTTGCCCCTGCCCTCCTCTTCCGCTGCCATCCCAGCCAACCCCGCAGGCCCATTCGCACCCTCCTTCGATTCACAGGCCCGCTCCCACTTCGTGGCCCAACTGGCCAGCCAAGGGCGCCCCTGCCCCAAACCTAGCGGGAGCAGGCACTCCTAGGCGGCGCCGCCGCCACGGGCTGCGCCCCGTGCCCCCAGATGCCTCGACATCCGTATGAGCGCCCCCAGATCGACCACTGCGTGTCCCGGCTGTCCCATCAACAACACAGACGCTGGGATGGCCTTGGAACCCTAGCCGGCCGTGCTATAAGTACTCCGTAGCCGCTGCTCCTATACCGTTCCCCATCCATGCCGCCATGCCTCTCCTCCCTCGCTGCTCTCCTCTGCGTCGCGCAGCCGCCGCCGCGACTCACTTTTTCGCCGTGGCCTCACCGTTCTTCTCCACGACCTGGAGTGACCCGCTGAGCACAAGATCCCGCCGCGCCCTGCCTTGTCCTTGCCACGACACACCACGCGTGGACGCGTCGCCCTGTCCGTGCTGCGACCCTGAGCCGGTCGCCGCCAGGCACCAAACAGCGTCACGATGTTGTGCCTTCGCCTGTACCCGGTGGCTCCTTTCTCAGCGCCTGCACCACCACCGTTGACCGCGTCGCGCTCTGCTTCACCGTCACAGACGAGCCACGCCCCTGCTCTTCGATCCAGGCTACGCACTGCCTCGACACCGACTACTGTGGCAATCACCTCGACGTCGACGCAGTTCCTCCTCACCAAGCCACGGCCTCGCCATGCCACGACCCCAATCATGCTCGCCTTCGACCCCGGCTGCGTCAATGTCGCTCTGCTGGGAGCCACGACGCCGCGCCCTCCTCTGTGGCACCATGCTCCACCACCACGAGCTCCTCCCTCTCCCCGCGGTGCCGCTCGATGCCTCGCTGCAACCACTCTGCGTGGATGACCACACTGGGCCTCCTCCATGATGTCACATTCTGCCTCGACCCCACCTAGAGCGCTCGCGGCCATGACATCGGGCAACCCCGTTCTCGCCACCGCTGGCCGCACAGTCACCACGACCAGCCCCTGCACTAGCAGCCGCGCCGGACTCCGTCAGTGACGCTGCACCGCAAGCACCTGCTGCCACCACCGCGATGCCGAGCCATGCCCCACCATCGTCCCCGCCATCATGTCATTGCCTGAGTATAGCAGCTGCCGCCGGTGAGCTCCAACACCTAAAGTTCTACCCTTTTTCCATCTGTCGTCGACCTTGCCTGATGTCCGACTTTCGTGCCGCTGCTCACACCATCGTAGGATGGCCGCCGACCCTGCTGTGCCATTGCTGGGCCTCGCTGACTGTCCCAGACAGCAGCACCACCTTGCCCCATCCATCATTGTGTTCGGCCTTTGTGCCGTGGTTTTGCTTTGCACGGAGGCCGCACCTCGCCCTTTCTTCGGCATGGCATGCCTGCCCTGCTCTGTGCCGTCGGAGCTCTGTCACCACTCTCGGCCGCCTGCTGCAACATCCGGCCAGTGGCAGCCAGCCCCTAACCACCTACGGCAAAGTCTAGCCAGCCAACAGCTAGTTGTGGCCAGCCGCGAGTGGCCAGCAGCAAGCCGCAGCCGGGCACAGCTAGCTGCAGCAGGCCAGTAGCTGGCCGTAGCTTGCCGGGATGCGCTGCAGCGGTTGTCCACCATCCTCATAGCAAGGTCGATCACTCTCTCTAACCTAGCCGATGCTATCTTCGACGTCGGCAAAGCTATGCATTCCATTTCTTTTACGTACTCATACATCATTGTGCAATCTATACTCATTCGTACTTGATACATGATCTATCTATAATTGTTATCTACACTTCATGATCATGCTATCTATTCCATGCCTGTGCCGTGCCTTCGCCGCCAGTCTATCTATCTCTCTTGTGCTATGGATACGTGCTACTCCATGTCGTGTCATTGTGTTGATTGGTTTGTCGTGCAGTTGGCATTGTCGACTATAAAGTTGTGGTTCTTGTGAGTTGTTGGTGTGCATGCCTTGTTGTCTGTGGGCTGTGCCTTTGAGCCGGTCAGGAAATTATAGTTCGCTTGAACTTTCGGTCGTGGGTTTATCCCGCCATGGCCGTAGTGCTGAGCGTAACTCGTTTTCCTGTGTTTAGTTGTCTCTGTGGTGCCATGATTGAGAGCTCCTATCTGCGTCCCTAGGATGCGGTCACCATGGGCTTGAAGTCGTTATCAATGTGGTTCTCACCCGGACCATTTGAGTCCTATGTGACCTAATCTAGTGGGAAATGATTTTTGGGATGACAATCATGGAATAATGGAAGCCAACTCGTGGGTTAAGCTTGTGGCCACAAGCTCACCTCGCCATGACCATCGGACTCTACCCCTCTTTCTCCCTTTCTTTTCCTAACCAACTCGTATGTTTGTACCACTTCTACCCTGGCATTTCTTCAGATGTAGCGATGACAACCACATCACTATGAACCTAAGGGATAGCCTTGTGCCGATTTAGTGCACGGTCGTGGTGCTCTACGAGAGGGTGAGGGTCGTGGGACCGTGCCTCTTCTTCTAACCCTTGTCCATTCCATGACAAGTTGGTTGAAGGAGTGCGACTTCCATTCTTTCTTCCTTCCTCTCTTGTTCTCAATCCCCGTCGATCTAGTAAGATGTGGGTAGAGCCGTTCGCTTGTTTGGCATTTATTGCTCTCTTGATTCCATTCCTTCATCATTTACTATGGCGGGTGGATCAAGGGAAGGTGAATCCTGTGTCTCTCATGTCTTTGGGCTCTTTTGTGCTCAAGCCCCCTTGTATGCTTGTCCCTTATTCGACCATAACATTTTGTGGTTCTTGCGGTGACAACTACACTGCTAAGAACCATAGGGATGTCTTAGTGCATTTAGTGCACCTAGGTCATGGTACCCTACAAGTAGCTTGAGCGCTCATGACTTTTGTGCGCCGCTCCTTTTTGGTGCCTCATCTCTTGCCATGACGTGTGGATTGGAATAAGTGGACCACTTCCTTCTCTTCTCTCCCCCGTTCCACCCTCTCTTAGTTCTTGGATTGGAATAAGTGGACCACTTCCTTCTCTTCTCTCCCCCGTTCCACCCTCTCTTAGTTCTTGTCAATTACAATGGTGTACGGATTGGGAGAGAACAGAACTTCTCTTGTAGTCTTTTGGTTCTCATCAATCTCCATGACGATTGGATCAAAAGCTGCGAGCGGTGGAGTTTGCTTAGGATGAGCTAGGGCCTATGCCATTTCTATCCAAGCCATACAAGTCAACACGATCAACCCGGGAAGTACCGGCTAGGCTAAGGCTTAAGCTTGTGCTTAGCAAATGACCACTCCTATTCTTTTGGCCCAGGGATCGGACATCCGCCGAGAGGGCTAAGCCGTTGTTCCTTTTTGTGTTCTTTTGGTGTAGTTGTCTTCTGTGCCTTGTTGCCTCTCTTTTCGTAGTCTTGCTAGGTTTAGTAATTTGATTGATCTTTTGCTTGTCGCTGTTTTGAGGTAGTTGCGTCGAGGTTAGCAATGATCGGGCTGGAACCCATTGGAGGAGGGGCACGTGAGGAAAAACCAGACTTGGAGGGGAGCAACTACAAGTACGCTAAAGATCTCGGAGTTGACATTCAACAGGTGTTTCATGTCCCACCCAACCTCATAGAATCCTATTAGGCATGCTACAATGTAGATGCTAGTGCTTTACTTTTTATGCAAATGAACTGTGATAGGTTGCATGATAGATTACTTGTGAGCCATTACCTTGTTGCAACATGTTCCCCTGCACACCCACTGATAGGCTAGATGCTCGCATACTACTTACTACTTTACTCTTACTTGCATTATATCTGTGATGTGATGCTAGTGAAGGAGAGATGTAAGTGGTTAAGGCACGAGGTGCCGAGAACTTGGTAATGAACTTGGGGGGATCTTGGCGTGCGTCTTGGGTGTGTGGTGAGGGTCATGTCGACCGAGCAGGATCTACGATGAGTCTTGGGACAAGTCTTGCCAGGGGATGCTACCTGGGTGTTCCCCATGAGAAAGGTACCTGTGGTGGGTACATGTGACAGGGAGAGGTCTCGGGGTGGAGTGTCTTCGTGAGACGAAGCCTTGGGATGGGAGGTGCTGTTTGAGCACAGGGCACTGGATGTCGCGTTGAGCGGGGCATCGGTTCACCCCTCGTGAAGACATCCTGTTCGATCACCCTAAGGACTGATATGTTCTATGGACCGGGTCTTAGGAAGCCTTACACACTACTCACCCTTACCATGGAAACGGGACGAATGTTTGACTTGCTAGTGCGGTGCCACTACTACTAGGTTGTTAGCAGATAGTGTAGGGAGGTATGGGCATGAGGACCCACACCCTCCTAAGACAGCGTAGTGACCTTTGGGGGCCCGATACTATGCCTCACAGTCTCAGCATGCCGGTGGTACTCCGGTGTGGCCCCAGTTCTGAGTGGTAGGGTGGCATCGTGTCTAGTTGGAAGGCAGCCTAGAATCAGCCTAGACGATCCGGGTCATCGATGATGGTAATCTTGTGGGTAGTGTAAACCTCTGCAGAGTTTTGGTTGATCGATCGATACATATGCCGACTTGTCGGCTATGGACCTTTCCTAAGTACAGCTTCACTTAACTAGAGAAATGAGTCCTTTCTACCTCCCCTGGGTGATAGTGTCGACTATTGGCTGAATAGGCAAGGCACAAGAGGGAGTCGTCCCTTGCCGCTGAGAGCGAGTGTGGTGAGATGTGTGTGATAGGATGGGAGAATGTGTGGATGAGATGGATTAAAACTTGATGAACTATTACTATAAATTATTGATGAACTTGCATAGGAAACATACAGCCATATATAGGCCTTTTATCTACCCTTGCATTCCACTTCCCCAAAGCAAACGCAAAAGCATAGGGTGGGAGCCAGTGGCTAGTACAAATCATACTGATAGATTTTGGACAAGTTTTGGATGCAATCTATGACGACAATAACGAGGACCGGACGGTTTAGGAGTAGAAGGTCTCGTTCCTACGCTCAAGTGTGGTTGAGAAGATGGAGTCTACACCCGCTGACATTCTACGCCAACTCTGATGACTGCCCGTGAAGGAGGATCCTTCACCCGCTGACGCGCTACAACAACTCTAATGAAGATGTGTGTGCGTTTCCGCTAGATTAATCGATGTAAATAGGTGTGTTAACCTATGTTGTAAAGCCTTGTAACTTGTAGATGTATGACTGTGATATTAGCTGATAATTGATAATGTGATGGATTGCTCTCGTGGACTATCACATTATAATTCATATCTGTGGATTCTCCCTTCGTGGAAAATCAAGATTATTTCAAGGTGCGAAGAAGTTCTCCTAAGAGTTGGCGAATCCAATAAGCCTCGGCCATAGCATTTGCAACTCCCGTATATTTTGCTTCAGGACTCTATCGTGAGACTATGTGTTGGGACTTGGAAGACCAAGATATAAGATTATCACCAAGAAACACACAACACCTAGAAGTAGAGAGACGAGTGCCCTAGGCAGCCTGCCCAATCGACATCTGAGTAGACTACCAAGTCATGTGACCGGCTACGGGGGGAGAGAGAGACCATACTCCATGGTGCTTTTGATATACTATAGAATCCATTTTGATGAGAGCAAAGTGGGACTCACAAGGGTCATGCATATGCAAGCAAACTTTTGAACTGCATGAGCAATATCTGAGCATGTGAGATTCAAGTATTGCAAGGCACCAATGAGACTGCGATATAGAGTAGGACCAACAACTGGTGGTCCATTTTGGGCATACAACTTGGAATATGGACTCAACTAGAGTTGTCAATGGATTTCATGATGACATGTTGGCTTTGTCCAAGACTTCAGCTGCATATTTGGCTTGACTGAGGAATGGTGAACATGTGCATAAACTCCCAAGAAGTAATGGATATCACCAAGGTTAGTCATGGAAAATTCTTACCGCAAGGAGCCAATAATGCATTGAAGAAGAGGCTATGATGAAGGAGCCAATAATGCATTGAAGAGAATGTTACATTGAGAAGTTCGGAATCCAATGGATGTCATGAACACCTGGAAGCAGCTATACTAGCTGTTGGGCCTGCTTGAGGCCATAGAGAGCTCTGTTGAGCTTGCACACATAACCAACATGAACTAGATCAATAAAGCCACAGGTTGCTAGCAGTAAACAGTTTCATTGATAGTACCATGCATGAATGCATTTTTAATGTCCAATTGATGAATAGGCCAATCACCAGAGATTGCAAGGCATAATACCATGCGAATAGTATTTGGCTTGACCATGGGGCTAAATGTTTCATCATAGTCAAGAGCTTGTTGTTGAGAGAAACCACGCATGACCTAACTAGCCTTGTATCGAGCTAGAGATCCGTAAGCATTGAGCTTGTGGCAATTAAGCAATTTTCCTGAAACAATGTTGGCATGTGGTCGTGGCGGCCCAAGATCCCATGTTTGAATGGCAATGAGAGCACCGTATTCCTACTCCATAGCAGGTTTCCAATTGGGGTATGAGAGTGAAAGCTCTATGTTTGGTGTTGGTAATTAGTGAAAATGCCTAAGTACTAATCACAAATGCTTAAGTGTGGTACCAAAAGGTGATTGGTACAACTCCAAGTTGATGGTAAGGATACATGGTGATCATGATCATATGATGCCACAATTGGAGAAGAAATGGTGGAATGGTGCAACCCTATGGAGCTCAAGGCAAATGTATTTTGCTAGGGTGTGCTTTTGGTGATCAAGACACCTAGTGGATGCGATCACATTAAGGTTTAGTAGCCGTACTATGAAGAGGGGAAATGGCGTATCAATTCATGTCCTGCATGTGCCTCTAGGTGACATTTCATTGAGCATATGCATTTGGATAGAGTGCATTCTCTTCGTCCTATGTGCTTAACTTGGAAATGAGCTAAAACATGTGCTTTAGTGATACACATACTTGGTCTAGCTCATAAGTGAAAGGGTGAAACAAGTGGAGCAACAAAATCTCAAAATCAGCATGAAATAACGGTGACAGACGTTGGCTCTGGGAGCAACAGGCGCCGAGGGCGCGTATGTCTGGCAACCCTAGCTTCGGCACGGTTTGGATGCACACGTTAGACACGTTGGTGCTCAAGGACGGACACTAACGTCAGCGTCTATCGATCAGTTCATGAAGAGAGGCTTAGGTGCACAGGAGCAATAGACGCTGAGCCGCGTCTGTCGCAGCTCCGCACGGCTTCAACCTCTATGGACAACGTTTGTCGATCGACAGACGCCCGGGCACGCGAGCGTAGGATGCGTCCGTCGGTTGGTGCACGACCGTTGAAATTTGAAGCCGCTGGACACGTGGTACACGGAGGTGCGACAGACGCTAGACGCCGCATCTGTCGGTGGTGCGACAAACGTGTTTGTCACCCACGCAGAGAGCCCAAGGGCTCTATTCAAAGGGGTACCTCTATATATATGTGTTGGCCAGCTCTAGGGCTACTCTCTTGGACTTTTGACATTCTTGTGAGCATATTGAGCTGAGCCAAAGCATTCCCTCTCATCCCAACTCATCTCCTTTGCATTCGATTGCGATTCTTGAGTGAGATTGAGTGATTCAAGTGCATCGATCATTCATTTGCATCTAGAGGCACTTGGGGGATTGATTTGCTGTGGTTTTTCTTGTTACTCTTGGTGGTTGCCGCCACCTAGACGGCTTGGAGCAGCTTGGAGGCATGGGAAGTGTCGGTGAATGTTCTTGGCCACCTCCCGTGATCTTGTGAAGGGTTTGCACCTTCCCGGCGGAGTGCCGCAAGGTAGCCATAGTATATTGCTCATGTCATTGCAACTCCTAGCCATTTGGTAGGTTCTTGCGGTGCCTTTTGAGAGGCTCGGTGTGCGACCAATTAGCCACCGAACCACATGGTTGAGGGGCACACAATGGGGACTAGCGTGCCGGCAAACACGTGAACCTCGGGATGAATCTTTGTGTCATCACTTCTACATTGTGATTGATTGATCCTGGTGTTCGGTTATCTTGGAATTCATTAATCATCATTTTTGGTTGGCTCAATTCATCGCCCCTCATTGAAACTCCTCTAACTCACACTTGCGTTACTTTCATAGTTGTATCTTGCTAGCTTGTTTAGTGTAGCTAGAGTAGCTCTTTGCTTTGGTAGCTTGCTAGCTCTAGTTGTTATTCTTCTTGTGGTTTAACTTGTGCGGTTGTTTGACATTAATTAGAATTGTGTATTGGATAGGTGGCATGCAAACCCCCTTTAGGCTAAGCAAAACTTGCATCACGCTATTTGTAATATTGCTAATTAAATTGTCTAGCACTTTTTGTAGAAAGTTTTAATAGGCTATTCACCCCCCTCTAGCCATCAAGACCTCTCAAGTGGTATCAGAGCCATGGTCACCGTTTGCAAGGCTTAACAACCTCGGTGTAAGATGGCTCAAGTTGTGTTCAACCATGTTAGGGGCAAGCCTCCATTCTTTGATGGTGTCTCATCTTTTGATCATTGGAAAAGAAAGATGAAGCAATATCTTGGCTCTATTCATGAGAAGGTTTGGGAGGTGACACATAATGATTTTGCAATCATTGATCCCAACAACCTCACCAACAATGACCGCATCAACAACTAATGCAACACTATGGCTCTCAACACTCTCTACAATGGGATGGATGCAAAGGTCTTTGAGTAAATCAAGGATCTTGAAATGGCAAGTGAAGTGTGGACAAGATTGGAGGAAACATATGAGGGCACTTCAACGGTAAAGAGTGCCAAGCTCTATATGCTCAAGGACAATTTTGCAAGCTTCAAGATGATGAGTCCATACCGGAGATGTTCTATAGGCTACAAGTCATTGTCAATGATCACAAGAGCCTAGGAGAAGATGTCAAGGATAAGGACTTCTCACACAAGTTCTTGATGAACTTACCTAAGAGGTTTGCTATATTAAGGGAGATGATCAGAAGAGAGGGTTTGGACAAGGTGACTCCAAACCAAGTGCTTGGAGATGTCATGACCGATGCTTAATATGATGATGATGAAGATGAAGGTGAGAAGAGGGAGATCAAGGTCAAGCAAGAGAAGACCACCGCATTCAAGGTTTCTTCTTCAAAGGGCAAGAGCAAGGTTGATGATGATAATGATCCCTTCGATGAGGAGACCATGGCCCTTCTAGTTCAAAAGATGGGTCGCTTCATGAAGAAGAGAGGCTATGGTGTAAGAAAGAGAAGAGACTACATGAAGGCCAAAGACATGCTATGCTACAATTGCAAGAGCTCCGATCATGTAGTGGCGGAGTGCCCCTATGAAGACAAGAGGTTTCATGATGGGGAATTGAAGTTGAAGAAGAACAAGAAGGACAAGAAGGAGAAGAAAGAGAAGAAGAGCTTCACTATCAACAAGAAGAAGAAGGGTGGTGGCTATGTGGTCACTTGGGATAGTGATGACTCCGATGATGACAATGATGATAGCTCAAGTGATGATGAAAAGCCCATCCGGAGAGCCATTGCTAGCATCGCCCTCTCCAACAAACCATCCCTCTTCGACACTACATTGACATGCTTTATGGCCAAGCCTACCAAGGTAAAATATGATGATAGTGATGATGATTCTTGTGCTAGTGATGGTTGTAGGAGTGATGATGATGATGAGGATGAGGACTACTCCAAGGATGATCTCTTGGGCATCATAGATCAAATGAGCAAGGGCTACAAGAGGTTACACAAGAAGAGCAAGATGTTTGAGAAAGAGCTCATTGCAAAGAGCAATGAGAACAAGGCTTTGATGGAGGAAGTTAAGGACCTCAAGAAGAGTAAGGAGTGAAAAGGATTAGAACAAGAGCTCAAAGCTCTTAGGAAATCCTTTGATGAGCTCAAAGCTTCTCGTGAGTGTCTAAAGGAAGACCACGAGGATCTTGAGATTGCTCACACTAGGCTTAAAGAAGCCCACTCCACTCTACTTGAGCTTGTCAAGGAAAAGGACATCATGCTAGAGAAGCTCAAGAAGAAGGCCGTGGAGGAGAAAGTCATTGTGACTTGTGATATTGGACTAACATGTGATCTTATTGATGATTCTATTATTGTTGAGTCCACTAACCCTTCTTGTCGCACATCTACTTCTACCTCTACTACTAGTGATGCCTCACTTGTAGTTAAGAATGAGAACCTCAAGAAGGAGGTCAATGAGCTCACTCATGCTTTAGGCAATGCCTATGGCGGAGATGCCCGCTTGCTAAAGTGCTTGGGTAGCCAAAGGTTCTCTCTTAACAAAGAGGGATTAGGCTATATCCCCAAGAAAGGAAAGGCGGCCTTTGCTACTCCAAAGCCTAGCTTTGTGAAGAGCAATGGTCGGGTTTGCAATAGATGCAAGCAAGTTGGGCATGTAGAGCATAATTGCACTAAAATAAACATGAACAAGTTAAATGCTAATGTGACTCACATTCCTTTTGATTCTTGTTATGTTCTTACCAAGGGTGAGAAGGGTGTGCAAGCTAAGTTTGTTGGTACACCAATTGTGGGTCCAAAGAAGAAGGCCATTTAGGTACCAAAGAGCTTAGTTACTAACCTCCAAGGACCCAAGCAAGTATGGGTACCTAAAAGATATTAATTTGTTTTGTAGGTAAATTACAAGGCCGGAGGAAGGTATTGAGTGCATGATAGTGGGTGCTCTCAACATATGACTGATGATTCAAAAATGTTCAACTCTCTCAAATCAAATGATAGTGGCATTGATAGTATCACATTTGGTGACAATAGCAAAGGTGATGTGAAGGCTCTTGGAAGGATTGCAATCTCAAATGATCATAGCATTTCCAATGTGCTCCTAGTTAAAAAGTTGAACTTCAATCTTCTCTCGGTTGCTCAATTGTGTGATCTTGGTTTCAAGTGCATATTTGGTGTTGATGATGTGGAGATAGTTAGTGTTGATGGCTCCAATTTGATCTTCAAGGGCTTTAGATATGAGAATCTATACTTGGTTGATTTCAATGCTAGTGACACTCAACTTTCAACATGCTTGCTCACCAAATCAAGTATGGGTTGGTTATGGCATAGAAGACTTGGTCATGTTGGCATAAAGAAATTGAACAAGTTAGTGAAGCATGACTTAGAGGCTTGAAGGATGTCACATTTGAGAAGGATAAGCTATGTAGTGCATGTCAAGCCGGAAAGCAAGTGGGCAACACTCATCCATTAAAAATCATTATGAGTACTTCCAAGGCATTTGAGTTGTTGCACATTGATCTATTTGGGCCAACTACATACACAAGCATTGGTGGCAACAAGTATGGATTTGTGATTGTGGATGATTTCACTAGATACACATGGGTATTCTTTCTTGTGGACAAGAGTGATGTATTTGAGATATTCAAGAAGTTCATCAAGAGAGTACAAAATGAGTTTGAGACCATAATCAATAAAGTGAGAAGTGACAATGGAAGTGAGTTTAGAAACATAAGAGTTGATGAGCTATGTGATGAGCTTGGAATCAAGCATCAATTTTTGGCTAAGTATACACCTCAATCCAATGGCCTAGTTGAAAGGAAGAATAGAACCTTGATTGATATGGCAAGATCAATGTTGAATGAGTATAACGTGAGTCACTCTTTTTGGGCCGAAGCAATCAACACGGCTTGCTTCTATAGCAACCATCTCTATTGCCACAAGTTCCTAGAGAAGACACCATATGAGATCTTAAATGGAAGAAAGCCCAACATTGCATACTTTCGGGTTTTTGGTTGCAAATGCTATATCTTGAAGAAAGGCACTAGATTGAGCAAATTTGAGAAGAAAAGTGATGAAGGCTTTGTACTTGGCTACTCAACTTCAAGCAAAGCTTATAGAGTATGGAACCTAGCTAGTGGACAACTTGAAGAAGTACATGATGTTGAGTTTGATGAAACAAATGGCTCTCAAGATGAAAAAGAAAACTTGGATGATGTGAGAGGAACTCAATTGAGTAATGTTATGAAGGAAATGGATATTAGTGACATTAGGCCAAAGCAAGTGATTGATGTGGATGACAACAAAGATCAAGTGCTCCAAAGTCCAATTACACAAGCTAGTGGTTCTCTAATGCAAAATCGAGCTAGTACATCATCTCAAGTGCAATAAGATAAACAAGTGGCTAGTTCATCATCTCCAACTCATGATCACCATCAATATCCAAGCAATCAAGTCCAAGTGCTTCAACCAACTAACATTGCTAGAGACCATCCATTGGATTCCATCATTGGTGACATACAAAGGGGAGTTCAAACTAGATCAAGATTGGCATCATTTTGTGCACACTCTTCTTTTGTGTCAATGGAAGAACCCAAGGACATTGATAAAGCATTGAGAGATCTGGATTGGGTAAATGCAATGCATGAAGAGCTCAACAACTTCAAGAGAAATAAAGTATGGGAACTAGTTGAGAGATCTAGTGATCACAATGTCATTGGAACAAAATGGGTCTTTCACAACAAGCAAGGTCAAGATGGGATAGTAGTAAGGAACAAAGCAAGACTAGTGGCTCAAGGTTACACACAAATAGAGGGTCTTGACTTTGGTGAAACTTATGCTCCAGTTGCAAGATTGGAAGCAATTAGGATTCTACTTGCCTATGCTTATGCTCACAATATCAAGCTTTACCAAATGGATGTCAAAAGTGCATTTCTCAATGGGTACATTCAAGACGAGGTGTATGTGGAGCAACCTCCCAGTTTTGAAGATGAAAAGAAACCCAATCATGTCTACAAGTTGGGAAAAGCTTTGTATGGATTGAAGCAAGCACCTAGAGCATGGTATGAAAGATTAAGAGATTTCTTGTTATCCAAAGGATTTGTCATGGGCAAAGTGGATACTACTCTCTTCACCAAGAAGATAGGGAAAGACTTGTTTGTGTTGCAAATATATGTTGATGATATCATATTCGGTTCAACAAATCAAGATTATTGTGATGAGTTTGGGAAGATGATGGCAAAGGAATTTAAAATGTCAATGATTGGTGAACTTAGTTTCTTTCTTGGACTTCAAATCAAACAAATGAAAGAAGGTACTTTTGTAAGTCAAACAAAGTACATCAAGGAAATGCTAAAGAAGTTTGGCATGGAAGATGCAAAAGGAATCACTACTCCAATGAGCACTAGTGGAAGCTTGGATAGTGACAAGAGTGGCAACATGGTGGATCAAAAGCTATATAGATCAATGATTGGTAGCTTACTCTATGTGACGGCATCGAGGCCCGATGTGATGTTTAGTGTATGCATGTGTGCAAGGTTTTCAAGCCTCACCAAGAGAAAGTCATTTGAAGACAACAAAGAGAATATTGAGGTACTTGAATCATACACAAGATGTTGGATTGTGGTATCCCAAAGGTGCAAGCTTTGAGCTAGTTGGTTATTCGGATTCCGACTATGCCAGTGACAAAGTTGAGAGAAAGAGCACCTCTGGGACTTGTCAATTGTTGGGAAGATCACTTGTCTCATGGTCATCCAAGAAGCAAAATAGTATTGCACTATCTACCGTCGAGGTCGAATACATCGCCACGGGTAGTTGTTGTGCACAAATCTTGTGGATGAAGGCAACATTGAAGGATTTTGGAATCAATCTCAAGAATGTGCCATTGCTATGTGACAATAAAAGTGCCGTGAAGCTAACCAACAATCCGGTTCAACATCAAAGAACAAAGCATATTGACGTTCATCATCATTTCATTAGAGATCATCAACAAAAGGATGACATTGCTATTGAGAGTGTGGGCACCGAAGACCAACTAGCTGATCTATTCACCAAGCCACTTGATGAGAAGAGATTTCACAATCTAAAGAATGAGTTGAACATACTTGACTTCTCCAACATGAGTTGATGCACCCTAATGATATGACATGCCTCTCCTTCGAGCCCCAAGGTACAATTGGTTGACATGTCATACATTCTATGCTAATGACTTGTTTAGTGCATCTAGTCATATTTTACATGTTCTAGGCTCATTCATGAAAATCAAATGAATTTGAAGTTTATATGGTGCCACTATTGTTTCCATGACTTGTATGATCTAGTGGTAGCATATAACTTGTTTGAGAAGCTTGTGATCCTAAGTGTTTAATCTAGAGAACTTGTCTAAACTTGGTCCCTTGTGGTCATTGGTGCCAAAGGGGGAGAAAGTGTTGTTCACAAAGATAGATTTCAAAAGGGAGAAAATGATAAAAGAAGGGGGTCAACTAAAATTTTGAGCACACAAGTATGGGGAGCAAGCTCTTAAACATGAATGTTGTATTTCTTTGTGCAATTCATATGTATGATGCATAGTTATGCATTTCTTTTTCTCCGATACATTGCTTGTGTGATGTTTTGCTAGTATACAATTGAATGGTGCATTGAGGTACTAGCATGAATAGGAAGTAGTTAGATTTTTCTTGCTTCATGTTTTCCAAAGTGGTACTAGAGCCTTGCTTATAATGTTGATCTCACGAGGTTTCTAGTTATGCTTGTGCTTTTCCAAGTGATATCTAACTACACAAGGTGCTAAGATGGTGGTTATCGTGCTTTTCCAAGTGATATCTAACTACACAAGGTGCTAAGATGGTGGTTATCACTACTCTGATGGTATCACGCTTCAAAGGTCTATAATCTAAAATACTTAGCACCTATTGGTAGTCAATGCTCCTATATTTTCCTATCTAAACATGTATGCTTCCTAAATCCAAACATATAGCATACATGTAGAGGGAGCCATTGCTATCAACTTGATTTCATGATCACTTGTCCATATTTCTTACACATGGTAACATATTCGGGCAATGTGACATGAAGTCAATCAAAATTTAATCATAACATCTTTGTGAAAGGGTTGTCACCAATTACCAACAAGGGGGAGATTGAAAGCTCTATGTTTGGTGTTGGTAATTAGTGACAATGCCTAAGTACTAATCACAAATGCTTAAGTGTGGTACCAAAAGGTGATTGGAACAACTCCAAGTTGATGGCAAGGATACATGGTGATCATGATCATATGATGCCACAATTGGAGAAGAAATGGTGGATTGGTGCAACCCTATGGAGCTCAAGGCAAAGGTATTTTGGTAGGGTTTGCTTTTGGTGATCAAGACACCTAGTGGGTGTGATCACGTTTAGGTTTAGTAGCCGTACTATGAAGAGGGGGAAATGGCGTATTAATTCATGTCCCGCATGTGCCTCTAGGTGACATTTCATTGAGCATATGCATTCGGATAGAGCGCATTCTCTTCGCCCTACGTGCTTAACTTGAAAATGAGCTAAAACATGTGCTTTAATGATACACATACTTGGTCTAGCTCATAAGTGAAAGGGTGAAACAAGTGGAGCAACAAAATCTCGAAATCAGCATGAAATAACAGTGACAGACGCTAGCTCCAGGAGCGACAGACGCCGAGGGCGCGTCCGTCGGGCAACCCTAGCTTTGGCGTGGTTTGGACACGCGTGTCAAACATGTTGGTGCTCAAGCGACGGATGCTAACATCAGCGTCTATCGATCAGTTTGCAAAGAGAGGCTTCGGTGCATGGGAGCAACATATGCTGAGCCGCGTCTGTCATAGAGGTGATAGACGCGTCTATCGTAGCTCTACGCGGCTTCAACCTCTCTGGACAGCGTCTGTCGATCGACAGACGCCCGGGCATGCAAGCATAGGAGGTGTTCGTCGATTGGCGCACGACCGTTGAAATTTGAAGCCGCTGGACACGTGGCACACGAAGGTGCGGCAGACGCTGGACGCCGCGTCTGTCGCCCGCGCAGAGAGCCCAACGGCTCTATTCGAAGGGGTACCTCTATATGTGTTGGCCGGCTCTAGGGCTACTCTCTTGGACTTTTGACATTCTTGTGTGCACATTGAGCTGAGCTAAAGCATTCCCTCTCATCCCAACTCATCTCCTTTGCATTCGATTGCGATTCTTGAGTGAGATTGAGTGATTCAAGTGCATCGATCATTGATTTGCATCTAGAGGCACTTGGGGGATTGATTTGCTGTGGTTTTTCTTGTTACTCTTGGTGGTTGCCGCCACCTAGATGGCTTGGAGCAACTTGGAGGCGTGGCAAGTGTTGGTGATTGTTCTTGGCCACCTCCCGTGATCTTGTGAAGGGTTTGCACCTTCCCGATGGAGTGTCGCAAGGTAGCCATAGTATATTGCTCGTGTTATTGCAACTCCTAGCCATTTGGTAGGTTCTTGTGGCACCTTTTGAGAGGCTCGGTGTGTGACCAATTAGCCATCGAACCACGTGGTTGAGGGGGACACAACGGGGACTAACGTGCCGGCAAGTACGTGAACCTCGAGATAAATCTTTGTGTCATCACTTCTACATTGTGATTGATTGATCCCAGTGTTCGGTTATCTTAGAATTCATTGATCATCATTCTTGGTTGGCTCAATTCATTGCCCCTCGGTGAAACTCCTCTAACTCACACTTGCATTACTTTCATAGTTGTATCTTGCTAGCTTGTTTAGTGTAGCTAGAGTAGCTCTTTGCTTTGGTAGCTTGCTAGCTCTAGCTATTATTCTTCTTGCGGTTTAACTTATGCGGTTGTGTGACATTCATTAGAATTGTGTATTGGATAGGTGGCTTGCAAACCCCCTTTAGACTAAGCAAAACTTGCATCACGCTATTTGTTATATTGCTAATTAAATTGTCTAGCACTTTTTGTAGAAAGTTTTAATAGGTTATTCACCCCCCTCTAGCCATCAAGACCTCTCAGAGAGTGCACCTTGATATGTTTTAGATAGAGGGTTGATGCTTGTGGTAACCACAAATAGGTCAAAGACTTTTCGTGGTTGGCTAATGTCGGACTTGCCCTAGTTTCCTTGGTGTGATAGTTGATGGTGGTGGAATAGGAACAATCAGTGCTTTGGAGGAGCACAAAGTAGCTGGTACGACAGCCAAGGTGGTGCAAGAGGGCGCCACTGGAGCCAGAAGGCAGGAAGAGTGCTCTTGCCACACATACGCTGGTGTGACCAGGGGTCGTTGGAAGCCACCAAAACTAGATGGCCTTGCCAAACCTACAGCAATGTCCATGGACTAGTGTCTCGAACAAGCTATAGGGTTTCTGCCATGGGGGTACCATAGGCTGGTGTGCTAGGCCTTTCATAGTGTTACTAGGGAAGAACCACACACCGCAGAGTGCAAGGCCTTGCTATGGTTTGTAGCTCAAGGCCATGAGAGCTAGACGTCACCATGGGATTCATGGCATGGGAGCCATGAAGACGAGGAGAGGTGCAAGGACGCTGGAAGCACTAAAGTCCATTTACCAGTTTCCCTTGGGCTGCTGCGACATCCCTCATTGCATCAAGAGCATTAGCTAAGGTAGCCTGGTTCCTGGATGCCATCGGATCAGTAGCAGGAGGACTAACTAGAGAACTATCATAGAGGCCTAGGCATCATAAGGGTAGCCAGGTTAAGGAGCAGCAGCAAAGATGGCCTATGCGACACCCAAGAACAATGGTGGTTGCTAGAACGGCTGTTGGAATAGCATAGAGCCCGAGCGGGCCCTACGAATTTCTTAGCAAAGCATAGGTCACATCTTAAAAGAACCTCTCCAAGGATTGTCCCATGGACGAGGATGATGCTATTGACGGTCATTAAACTCTAAATTTAACCATCAACTATTGCACAAAATGACATGAAATGAATCATAAACAATAGTTATAGGGTTTGGTTCTAACAAGTTCTATGGGTTTTGATGTTTCCACTGTCTTGCAGGAATGTTTAAGTTTTCACCAAATAAAAGTGTTTCAAATGATGAATTAGAGTGCACCATTGTGAAGAGCTTGTCGCGCTAATTGAAATAGATATATCACTAGCTATATTTGGAGTCCGGAATAACAAGATATGAATTTTGCAAATTAAAAAGGAGCGCTGACATCATCGCTAACTCCAGCGCCCCCAAGTCAACACGACAGTTGCCTGCGCTGGTAGATAGGAGGGCCACACGGGACCCAGCGGCTGCAGCCGCTGTCAGTCAAGTGGGAGCAGGCGACCGCCCCAGTCAATCCGGCATTGACACGTGGTGCCGAGGCGCTGCATGCGCGAGCGTCCGTGCGCTAGAACGGGCGACAACAGATGCTAAACAGGCCAATGTGGGACCTAGCTATCTCCTAGAGGAGAAGCAGGTGACGGGGCTAGCCAAGCCCGTGGCGACGCGTGGCTGCAGGCGATGTACACGTGTGCACGCGATCGCACAGGAGTGTGTAGGCTGCTGCGGCTTTCGCCCGGCCAGGAGGGCACGTGGTGGCGTCTAGATGGCCGCCTGGCTGGTTCTGCAGGAGGCGGTGCGGTTCGCCTGCGCTGGACGCGCTTGGGCTATGTGAGCCGCCCGGCCTAGTTGGCCAGAAGACCTATATTCTTTCTAGTAAATACAAAACAGAGCCCAGTTGAACGGTTCAGGCCCAGTTCGAGGCCCAAATGGCCGGTTCTCTTTCGGTTTTCTCCTAGGTTGATTGGGAGCTTCCTTGGTGCATACTCTACCTCATCCACTACCCGTACAAGGTTGGTTTGATCCGACGGTGGGCACAAAATGTGTTGCGGATCGATGAGGTGGCAATTATTTGGCCTCTACTCCACCTTGGCCTATATAAGGACGCCCCTACCCCTCCAGGAGGCCATCTCTCATTCAAACCAAGACCTAGCACCAGGAGAATTAGGGCTAGACTCTTCAATGTAGAAGATAAGTTCTAATTGAGAGTTAGGGAGGGTCGATCTATGCTCAGGTTCTGGAGAATTCTTCAGAGGTTTGGTATATCTTTGTATCTTACCTTTGCAAGACTTATGCTTTAATATATTCTTCTCTATGTACTTTTATGCCTTTCATGTTATGGTTGGAATAGTTATCATACTTTAGCATGGGATCTTCGCTCGCATCGAGTGCTCTAGTTATCACGTGTGACTAGAGTAGTAATTGGTTGATTAGAAATGGAGTCTAGGCTACAGATTATCTGAGATTGCGCCCAATCCTACGGTTAGTTGTGGTAGCCCCAAAGGTGATAGCTCTGTCAGGCCATTGTAATCCACCACATTAGGGTTGGTGTTCGTAGAGCTTTAGGCAGCATTTCCCTGACTACGCTTTCTCACCCCCTTGAGAGTCGAAAAGGTACTACTGCTCCAAAGTGTTATTGTGTGACCACTATATCAATCTTTGCTACAGTTATCATAGAACCAAAATAATAGAGAAGTATCTAGGAACCTTGAACTCTCCCGTTGTCCTCTCAATTTAGCTAAACTACTCTTTTATCATGGAATTCTCCTATGTGTGTGTGTGTGTCATTTATCACTTACCCCAACTTTAGTCTAGTTGGTGTCTTAGGTTAGTAGATGCATGATGGTACATTATCATTCTCTTTAACTATTGCTTCCCTGTGGATAAATATGATACTCTAGAATACTTCCGGGTAAAAGCTATGACTGTATTTGTGCACTTGTAGAACTATTTGCGTTAATAAATACCAACAAACACTAGTTGTTGTTGCCCTTGCCTTTGCCCATCCCGTGACCCCAAGGATGAGATGGTGGGTTCTGATGGCATAGTGGATGTAGCAAGAGCCACAGTCGTTGGTGCTGGAGCATAGGAATGGAGTGACATGAGGGGGGCCTTAGGCACGACGAGTGATGAGGACATCGCCACGCTGGACACACCGCCACCGCTGTTAGACCATTGGGTTTTGTCTAGAGTTTAGTTTTCCATCGAGAAACTGAATCATTCATTGTAACTGTGGTGACAAATCCTTTTACAGTGATCCAGGGCCCCTGTTCTTGATCTCCTCCACTGTGTCGATTAGTCCTTTGGAACCGAGTTCTTGAACCCTATATTGATACCGTTTGGAGCCGACCCAAACTAGGCTTCGCCCTGTTTGGTTTCGTCAAAATTGCCAAAAAAATCAGGAAAATAAAGAAAAAAAATTGTCAAAGTTTTTGCACGCTTTTAAGAGAACGTGCTATTTTTCTGTAGACCACATCCCACCTCAGTTGTAGGTGCCAATTTTTGTGGTTGCATCTTTTGTGATCCTTGTTCAGAGAAAAATATAAAAAAATAGTGAAAAAATAAAAAAGTTTGATTCCTACTAGTGCCTTTTGGGAAAATCAGGAAAAAATTCAGGAAAAAGGAAAAATCCGGTTATTTGCTTATTCTGTGCGTTCTTTCTATCATCCTTTGTTTTCACCTTGTTGCGCTACATCTCGACACGTCTTAGCCAGTAGCTGTGATTTGTACTTTGGATTCGGATTGAACAATCACTAATCTGTATTCGTTAATTGCTAATCCTTGCTGTCATATTGTGTGCCTACCCATAGCTCCACATATTCTTCTATCAGCACAGGTTCATCTTGCAACTGTTACCCACGCTCAACAACAGATTGCTTCACCACGTTGGTTTTGCTCTTGTTTGGCGTTGGTAAGAATACAGGCAAGACGGTGGTAAGCCGCTTGTGATTTTACATTCCACTTTCACCACCACCACTTGGTTCCTTTAGTTGATAGGGATAATACTTTGGTGTTGTCTTTTTCTATCTTCTAACCATGGCAGGATCTCCAATGGACTTCAATGATTGCATGTCCAAGGGCGAGCTTACAACGTTCATGACTGAACAACGCAATCTTATGACCGAGCTGATGCACAATATGAACAATCTGGTCACCCGCATTGAACAACTCGAGCAACGTCCTCCACCTCATCGTGCTGTTGATGACGATGCAGATGATTTTGGTGATGACGATGCGGATGTGAATGCTAACGGTTATGCCCGTCGCCGCCTCAACTTCAACCGTCACGGTATGTGAGGTAATAATCATGGTAATAATGATCCTTTTGCTAAAATTAAATTTAGCCTTCCTCCTTTTGCTGGTAATGCTGATCTAGAGGCTTATTTAGATTGGGAGCTTGCTGTTCAACAAAAATTTGATTCTCATAATGTTCCTACTGAGCATAGAGTTAGACTTGCTACTAGTGAGTTTACTAATTTTGCTTTGTTCTGGTGGAGTGATCTTTGCAATGCTAATAATGCTGCTGCTGTGCCTCAAACTTGGAATGCTTTAAAGCAATGTATGAAATCTCGTTTTGTTCCTCCTTATTACCAACGTGATTTACGTTTGAAACTATAAACTTTAAAACAAGGTGATAAAGGAGTAGAAGCTTACTATCAAGAATTGCTTATTGGTTTAGCCCGTTGTGGTATAAATGAAGATGATAATGATGCTAGTGCTAGATTTTTTGGTGGTCTAAACCATGATATCCAGAACATACTTGATTACAAAGAATGGCGCAATTTTTCCCAATTGTATCATCTTGCTATTAAGGCAGAACATGAAGTACATGGCCGCAAACAACACCAGCCTTTCAGGTTTAACAATGGGAGGAATTTTCAGTAGCACTCTGAGCCGGAGATGCCCAAGCTTTCTGTTGCACCACATGGGGTAAGTAAATTGTCTGATGTGCAGAACAAAGGTGCCACTCCAGGTGTTTCTACTAGCTCCTCCTCGTCCAGCGCTAAAATCATTTGCCACTGATGCAAAGGCATGGGACATGTCATGAAGGATTGCCCCAGTCATCGTGCTTTCATTGCTACCGAGGATGGATATGTAAGTACTAGTGATGTTGAAGATGATTTAGCCCTTGCTGCTAACATTGATGCAGATTCCACCGAGGGCGATCAAGACAAGGAGGCTATCATCATTGACTCTGTGGCTGCTGCCGCGGATTACCCTAGCCTTCTTGTGCAGTGTGTGTTAAGTACACGTGTGGGACATGAAGACGAGATGAAGATCCAACGAAACAATTTGTTCCACATGTATTTCATTGTGCAGGGTTGTCATGTTCTCACTATCATTGATAGCGGAAGTTGCAATAACTTGGTGAGTTCAGATTTGGTTGAGAAGCTTGGCTTGACCACACGACAACATTCGCATCCATATAAACTTCAGTGGTTCAATAATAGTGGTAAGACTAAGGTAACTAAATCAGCACGCATTAGCTTTTTCGCCGGTTCTTATCATAATACTGCTGATTTTGATGTTGTCCCTATGCAAGCTTGTTCCATTTTGTTAGGTCGTCCATGGGAATTTGATAATGATGCTTTACACCATGGTAGAACTAATACATACACTATCATACATAAGGACAAGACAATTACATTGCTGTCTTTGTCTCCTACGGAAATTATTAAACATGCTAAAGAGATTAAAAATAAACCTCCAACTGACATTGCTAAGAATAATGGGAATAATGGGATTAGGTTAAAAGGAGGTACTTTTCTTGCTACAACTTCTGCTACTGCTGAGTTATGTGATAATCCTGATGCACCATGTTATACTATGTTTTGTCAACCTATTATGTCTGGTGCATTGCCTGCTGTCACTAACCTTTTGCAGGAGTTCGCTGATGCTGGGATGAAGTCGAGGACGACTCCAATTCTAGAAGGAGGGGATGATGAGGACATTGCCAAGATGGAGTCAAGGATGACTCCAATTCAAGAAGGGGAGGATGATGAGGACATCGCCACGCTGGACACACCGATGCTATGGTCTTCCCCAAGTTGCAATTCGTCCCCAACTCAGCTGCCATGTCACCTTCGGATTCAGCAGACACGTCGTCATTGTTTCGGTCATAACTCTCTCATACGACATAGAAACGGGGCATTCTTGGATGCGTTGGAAAAGGGACAATGACGCGGTCATTTTGGATCTGGTCCCAGCTCCAGAAGGTCCGTGGATCATTCTGTGTGACCACGGCAAGGTGCTGCATCACCTATTTGGGCCAGCTTGGCCATGTATCGTGTCGGGCCTTAAGCCCAAGTTGTGGGCGCACAACCCCTGGCCGTCCTCAACCCTAGGTTGAGTCTTAGACTATAAACACAGCCGCCACCGCTGTTAGACAATTGGGTTTTGTTTAGAGTTTAGCTTTCCATCGAGAAACTGAATCATTCATTGTAACTGTGGTGACAAATCCTTTTACAGTGATCCAGGGCCCCTGTTCTTGATCTCCTCCACTGTGTCGATTAGTCCTTTGGAACCAAGTTCTTGAACCCTATATTGATATTCGCATCATTCATATTTGCAATTTCAGATTGCGTGTTTTTACCTTCTTGCTTGTGTTCTTCGATTCGCTTGCAGGAAAAGCCTTCTTGGCGAGCTCAATCAATTTGTGCTTGGTTGATAACCAACGGAGCAGTGGTGTAACGGTTGCAGGGTTCGAATCGTGTTTGATTTGAAGCCAGATCGCCAACGTCGAGATCTCCACAAGTCGAAGTTACCGGTTACCTCTCGGAAGATCGGGCCTGTAACTCATCAACGAGGTCAGTGGCTGAGGAGGCATGCGATGGGAGCTCAGACTCTTCTAGAGCAAGAAGATACTAGGCTTTGAGGAATTTAGGTAGTGGATCCTTCATCTTGAGGATGGTGACCATGTTGCGGAGGGGCTCGTTGGTGCCACAAAGGAGGGCAAGTAGCAATGTGCCGTCATTGATGGGTGTTCCAAATCAGCGAGCCCATCTGATGAGGACATGGCCTCCATGCATATGACCATGCTTGGAGAACCACATGGAGTCCAAGGAGATCAACAAGAGCATCCAAATCAAGAAGGAGGCCCAAAACTTATCCAGTTTGAGTCGCCAAGGTGGAGGCCCAAATCAAGTTTGAGTCCACCTCAGAATCCAGGAGCAGTCTAGAGTAAAATCAATGCCCAGGGCGCATACAGACTCCATTTTCAATGATCCACATATGCTTGGAAAGATAATTTGATAAGCTAACCAATGGCTTTGGTTTCACGTCAAAACAATTCTGGAGTCAATGGGAATCATCAAAACAAGTTAGCATCCAAAATCTATCAAGGTGCTATGACATCGTCTTTTGGTTCATTGGGCCGTCTATCATCTTAAAGCCCATTAGGGGTGCATCCAGTGGGGGTGAAGTCCAAAGCTCTATAAATAGCAGTCACCGCTCTCATTAGGGTTTGAGTTTTGTTTAGTTCCTTATTTTCTTGTGAAACAGACATCGTTTTGCTGCAACTGTGTCGACAAGGCCGCTTGTTGTGAACCAGGGCCCCTGTTCTTGATCATGTTTGCCTGTGGTGATAAGTCCATTCGAATAAAGACTTGAACTTTTTCATCAAATTCAGAGCTTCATATTTATTTGCAATTCTAGATTGTGTTTTACCTGTTCTTGCTTGTGTTCTCGATTCGCTTGCAGGAAAGCCTTCTCAGTGAGGTCAATCGCGTTCATGTGGTTGATAACTAATGAAGTTGTGGTGTAACAGTTGTGGGGGTCCAAATCAGTGTTGGTTCGAAGCCTAGATTGTGAACGTCGAGTCTCCACCAATCAACGCTATCATACCTTTTGGAAGATCAGGCCTTGTCCTCATCACCATCAATGAGAACCTTGAGGCGTTAGGCATACTCGAGCACCGGTAGCTCACCCTGGGTCAGAGCATAGAGCTTTGCCTCAAAGAATATTCTTGATTTGCTTGTCTGATGTTTCTGCCTGGCCACTTGTCTGAGGGTGGTATGGAGTAACGACATTGTGATGGATTCCATGTTTTGACAAATACTGTTGAAATCTTTTATCAATGAAGTGAGATCCTCCATCACTTATCACCATTCTTGGGACACCAAATCTTAGAAATATTATCTCTTCAAACATCTTCTTGGAGCTTCTAGAATCAGCAGCTCTGCATGGCATGGCTTCAACCCATTTAGAAACATAGTCTACTGCCACCAAGATGTACTCATAGTACTTTGACTTCAGAAATGGTCCCATGTAGTCAATGCCCCAGACATTGAAGAATTCAATCTGAAGGTTGTTGTTGGGCATTCTTAACGTCATTACCAAAAGTAGACTTAGTTTTCTAATTCTGATAACGGCGCCAAAAATGCCGAACCTATCCCTCATGCCACTTAAGCCAAGTTGTCATCCCCAGCATGACATGAGAGACGCGGTATTGAAATATGCAACTGCTCTTCTAAATAAATGATAAATAAGATCTGCAAGCGCACAGATTAATACCGATGTAGCATTTTAACCGGGAAGTATTCCAGGTATCGTTATTTATATTTTTACCACTGGGAAGGGATTACTAACATCAATGTTGACTATGGAATGGAATATAGGAATGAGTATCAATCATTGCATGTATAAGTGAGAGCATTCATCTATCTCTTGCATACAGGGGTAAGTGTCACATAAAATATAGATAAAGTATGAATGGTGACAAAGATAATTAATCTGATCAGCTAGCCACATATAATAATGATAAGCACCTCAATAGATATTCTAGCAAGTCATTAGCATGGTATTAGGACGAACTACAAGGATATTTCCTAAGTTATTCTTAACTATAAAGTCTAGCATATCATAGTTAGTACAAGTACACTTGGCAATCATTGCGAGAAAGGACTACACCCATGCATAGTGATATTATCAAGGAAGATGAGAAACATAGCAATCACTCCCCCGTAATAACGTTGCTCTGCCTGCCTTACACACGGGAGGGGGACTATATAAGAACCAACGAAGCTGTCACCATCGTGGACCACCCCACGATCCGGCATATATGGTGCAATCGCAGATAAATATGGTCTAAGCACCACGCCTACACAATATTTATCATTTACCCATGGATCCGATGGATAAACGCTATACGATCCTAAACATGTATATAATTCCAATCTAACTAAGCCAAGCGTATAACTACGATAAACTAAGAACAATATAATCGCAAACATAAACAAGTAGAGCATAGTCATAATCAATATATTAAAATAGAACAAAGTTGTATTCATAATATTGAAGAACAAAGATGAACAATGAAGAACAGTAGAGAAATTACAAAGAATCCTCTTGACAGATCCGGAAACCAATCGAAGATTGACTCCTTCTAGTTCTAATCCTATGTAGCTATGCTATACTAGAGATCTAGTTGATGTGGTGGCTCTAGGGCTTGATCAGAGACTCTCCTCCTGAGATTAGGGTTTGAGGAATTGAGAATGAGGGAGTGCCTCCTCCAAGGGCCATGGGTCCTGCTTATATAGCCCCCTCAAGTGAACGTGGGCCGTCGGATCAAACCGACATTAATCGCACGGTTTTCCTTGATCCCTTAGGTCGGTGGAGCATAATCCGCGAGACGAAGCCTGATTGGCTCTCAGGCCAGGGCGGGCGCCCTGCCTCTGGGCCCGTTCGGCCTCCCGTTCGATCTCGTGGCTTTTGGAGTCTTCTAGATGATAGAAAATCGGTGAACACGTTATTATCTCTATGTAAACCCGACGTGTGGGCCTTTCCTCCGTATTTTCTGATAACCCCCTGCAGAAACAGACAAACACCAAAACTCGTAGAATTCTGTCAGATAAAACCCTAAGTCTAGGTGTTGGTTGCATTTGGATCCTTTTCTTTATTTATTTGATAACTATATTTGGTACTTAAGGACCGTCAACAAACTCCCCCAAGCTTACCTCTTGCTCGTCCCTGAGCAAGGATAGACTCATTATGGATCAGAAGTTGCTGCAACGCCTTTGAACGTTGACGGTACATATGCTTTCAAATAAGGTCTCATCCCTGAGTTATAGTAAACTGTCAAGACTTAAAACTTACTCATTTTACCTTTCACCATGGGGCTTGCAACCGTCACCTGCATCTTGAGTGGTTAAAAGATAGAACGGTCTAGTCAAACGCCATGTCTCTTATTCTTGATCAGCTATAGCTCTGGATTTTTTTTTGCAAATTTTTCAAATAAAACTCAGAGATTCCTTGTATGACTTTCTCGGGTCTCTCTTTTGTGGTATTTCTGGATCCTTACCAAGGCAGTAATGGTATATGCCTTCTCTCTCAAAGTATGTGGTATTTATGGTATAAGGCGTAGTGACATTGCCTTCTCTCTCACCCTACTCTAATAAGGCTTTGATATCTGGAGCTCATAGGTGGGAGATACAGTATACATACTCATAGAACATTTATTGCATAGTCAAACCATGGATCCAGAGAAACAAGTCAATAAGTCAAATCAAGATGTGCATGTGTGGTGAATGAGTGGTGTATGGTGATAACAAAAGTCTAATGCTCTTTTTGAGGGAATACATACCTTTCTTGCTTTTTAAAACTTTTGAGGGGAATGAGATGCTCTATTTTTTTCTCTTTTTTTTTCTCAGGTGGGTATCTTGTACCCCTAATTCTACTGTCGGACACTTGTCCATTTTTACCTCTCGTCTCACTTTTTCTTTCTTCGAGGTTCCGAGCACTTGCTCCTTTTTATTTCCTCATTTTTTTAGAGTAAATCTCCCTCTTGAAAATATAGCAAGTGGTAGTAGAAATGACTTGAGCATTAACTTCACAGGGAATAACAGGAATGGGATAATGTTTTTGGCTATTCTCTCCCGGGTCAGGAGTAGAATAATTTCGGGTGAATCTGGAGATGGAAATGAGTGGATATATGTGGATGCGTACTTCCGGAGTAGAAGCAGCATGTATGAGTGAACGTGCAAGTGAATCTTGATTTTAACCACATGACAAGTTCCTAAGGGTCTACACAGCTTGACCACACTCAATGCCCATAAGCAGTAAGTAGTAAAAGTGCGGCTCTTAATCTAACAAGCATGTATATATGGCTGTGGTAGGAATTTAAACTCTCATCATACAGGAACTCATCATGCAACATTTTAAAGATTTTTAAAGATAAAATTCTCTAGAATTCTAGCATCTCTAGGAACAGATAAACAGCAGCTCAACCTTCCCATATCATATCCGCTAACAACTTAGACTTCAGATCAAGTTCTCTTCCCACTAGTTCAGGTTTAGAGCCAGTTTTAAATTATAACAGTTATGTCTAAACTAGAGAGAGAACAAATTTGAAAATTAGGCAGAGCAACTATTCATCATATCCATGCTAGAGTTTTATTTTCAAGATTCAGTTTAGCATAGCTACTTTATTTATTTATTAAACTAAGCAAATATATATAAACACAAAATATTTATTTGGGTTTTCATGATTATGCATCTTTTTATTTTAATAAAGCATAGGTATAAATGTAGATAAAAATACTTATCGGGATAAATGGGGGTGCTCTCCCCCAAGCTGGATCTTGACGTAATTTCTTCTGATGTAGCTAGCAGGTGCAGAGGTGTATTTGAATGTCGGCAGCACCCTGACAACGATTAGGATATCCTCCGTCTGCTAGTCTTCCTGAATTCTGTGGAGCTCAAATAGACAACAAAGCTTCGTGGAACTTGATTAAGCGTTAGCATAAATATCTAGCCTTTATCATGTTTGAGCTTCCTTGATAAATGTCACTCTCTATTTTTATTTTCATTTTTATAGAACAGAAAAAATATATTATTATTATTATTATATTTTTTTATGCCACCACAGTGAATGTACTTATGGGTTTTATGCCACTCGCATACTCACATGGGGCTTACTATTTTCAACATTTTTTTAGACAGAATGAACATGATTAACTGAGCAATAATTAAAGGGAAAATGATAACTACCAAGTTTACCTCTTGGCACGGCGTTCGATGTTTTTAAGTCCTCCGAACAGGACTTCTTTTCTTCTTAGTTGTCCTGGGATTTGGGTGGCGTAGACGGTGGTTCCGGCAGCGCCTCCTCTTCTTGTGTAACTGTCTTCACTTTCCATACCCGACTTGGTGCTTTGGTCTCCTGTTGTGTATCCTCGGGCCTTATGACCTCTCCTTCATAGTCTGCCCATACGTCCTTGATGGTTTGCCTCCTTTGGTTACGGTTACGTCGCCTTCTTCTTGTCCTGACCTGCTTAGAATCTTCAACTATATAGTTAGGGTCATTAAAGTAGCGGCGTACCTTCTTAGAGGGGAAATGCATATGGACTTCTCCGGTTCCAATGTAGATGATTGCTTTGACGGTGCCTAGGAACAGTCTTCCTAGGATGATGGGTGGATCGTACTCGTCGTTTCCCATGTCAATGACCTGAAAGTCTATATGGACAAAATGTCGTTAATTTTAACAGGGACATCGGTTACTATACCTTCGACCTTTCGGGATGTCTGATCTGCCATCTGGAGCTGAGTGTATGTTGGTTTTAAGGGCATGGTCCCGTACAAGAGCTGATAGGTGACTGTGGCCATTATGTTGACGCCTGATCCAGTGTCGCAGAGCGCCTTCTGAAAGGAGTATCCATTGATTGAGCACTCAATGCTTGGCATACTTGGGTCGTCCTTCTTGTTCAGGAAGGGCGACTTGAGTCGACCATCTTGACCTCCTTGAACTGCAGTGACCATCTTAGCTGATTCGGTCCATCCTTGGTTGTTCTTGTTCTGCTTGTTCCTCCTGTTGGTCCTTTTCCTTGGTTCATGTTGGGGTTGCTCTGGGATTTGTGTAATCTTGTTCTTGAAGGAAAACGTCTCCTTCCTCCCCTTGATGTTGAAGTTGATCTTCGCAGCGCTGGCGTAGATGACAGCTCCCGAGGTGTTCAGGAATGGCCTTCCCAGAATAGCTGGTGACCTCTCATCGGACCCGGTCTCTATCACCACGAAGTCAGCTGGAGCATACGAGGTACCAACTCGGACACACATGTTCTTTAATATTCCTTTAGGAAAGCTTAGTGTCCGATCTGCAAGCTGAGTAGTTAGGCCTCTGTTGATTCCAACCTTGATTTTGTTGAGGACGGTTGTAGTTGTTGTTGCTGTTGATGTACCTTGCATCCTCAAGCATCTCAGGGCAGTGATTGCCTGAGTGTCCAGTATCTCCACATTCCTCACAAGTCATGTGAGTCGTAGACGTTCATGACTTCTCTTTTGTCTCCAGCTTTGTCATCGAGCTTTTTCATGAGTAGGTCTAACTTTGCAGACAGCATGTCTACCTCCTTGAGCTGGTGCATACCTCCACCCTTCTTGCGTGTTTGAGTCCTCTATTAGTTCCAACCTTGGTTGGACGCCATCTTCTCCACAAGGGCTGTAGCTTGTGGTATGGTGAGTGATAGAAATACGCCTCCAGCTGCAGCATCCATGGTCTCACGAGCACTAGTGATGAGCCCATGATAGAAAGTCTGCATAAGTAGCCAGCTTTCCATTCCATGATGGGGACATTCTAGGATGTAATCTTGAAAGCGCTCCCATGCTTCTGGAACAGATTCATCATGTCGTTGCTGAAAACTTGTAATCTTCCCACGGAGAGCATTGGTCTTGCCCATGGGAAAGAACTTAGCCAGAAAGTTCGTAGAGCAGAGTGCCCACGTAGTGTTCTTATCCTTCGTCGTGTAGAACCACTGCTTCGCTCTCCCCAATAATGAGAATGGGAAAAGGCGAAGTAGTATGGCGTCTCTGGGAACATCTAATAAAGTGAATGTGCTACAAATCTCTAGGAAGTGTTGGAGATGAGCACTTGCATCTTCGTGCGGCTTCCCACAAAACTGGTTGGCTTGTACCATGTTGATGAGCCCTGGCTTGAGCTCAAAGTTCTTGTCGATGGCCGCGGCAGGTCCAGTGCGGATGTTGTCCGTAGTGGGAGCTGAGAACTCGCGGATCGTCTTGTTCGCCATGGCTGCGAACTCTGTTGACAAATTCCGGATGAAACATCGGCGGTCTTCTGGATTGGATGAAGTGTTGTGTCAAAGTGTTGACTTCTTGAGCTTGGCTCTTGCCCCTCTGATTAATGCTTCGGGGTTGTCAACAAAATTTTCTGGAAGATGTCCTCTATTCATACATCTCCCTGCAAAACAATAAGAATGGAAAAATATAGGGGTAAATATGTATGGGAAAACTGATGATCTCAATCACTTAATGATGCGAATGATGACTCAAATTCTGTATTCATTCCTTGTTAGTAAATCAACCTTCCCCGGCAACGGCGCCAAAAATGCTTGTTGGGCATTCTTAACGTCATTACCAAAAGTAGACTTAGTTTTCTAATTCTGATAACGGCGCCAAAAATGCCAAACCTATCCCTCATGCCACTTAAGCCAAGTTGTCATCCCCAGCATGACATGAGAGACGCGGTATTGAAATATGCAACTGCTCTTCTAAATAAATAATAAATAAGATCTGCAAGCGCACAGATTAATACCGATGTAGCATTTTAACCGGAAAGTATTCCAGGTATCGTTATTTATATTTTTACCACTGGGAAGGGATTACTAACATCAATGTTGATTATGGAATGGAATATAGGAATGAGTATCAATCATTACATGTATAAGTGAGAGCATTCATCTATCTCTTGTATACAGGGGTAAGTGTCACACAAAATATAGATAAAGTATGAATGGTGACAAAGATAATTAATCTGATCAGCTAGCCATATATAATAATGATAAGCACCTCAACAGATATTCTAGCAAGTCATTAGCATGGTATTAGGATGAACTACAAGGATATTTCCTAAGTTATTCTTAACTATAAAGTCTAGCATATCATAGTTAGTGCAAGTACACTTGGCAATCATTGCGAGAAAGGACTACGCCCATGCATAGTGATATTATCAAGGAAGATAAGAAACATAGCAATCACTCCCCTGTAATAATGTTGCTCTGCCTGCCTTACACACGGGAGGGGGACTATATAAGAACCAACGAAGCTGTCACCATCGCGGACCACCCCACGATCCGGCATATAAGGTGCAATCGCAGATATATATGGTCTAAGCACCACGCCTACACAATATTTATCATTTACCCATGGATCCGATGGATAAACGCTATACGATCCTAAACATGTATATAATTCCAATCTAACTAAGCCAAGCGTATAACTACGATAAACTAAGAACAATATAATCGCAAACATAAACAAGTAGAGCATAGTCATAATCAATATATTAAAATAGAACAAAGTTGTATTCATAATTTTGAAGAACAAAGATGAACAATGAAGAACAGTAGAGAAATTACCAAGAATCCTCTTGATAGATCCGGAAATCAATCGAAGATTGACTCCTTCTAGTTCTAATCCTATGTAGCTATGCTATACTAGAGATCTAGTTGATGTGGTGGCTCTAGGGCTTGATCAGAGACTCTCCTCCTGAGATTAGGGTTTGAGGAATTGAGAATGAGGGAGTGCCTCCTCCAGGGGCCAGGGGTCCTGCTTATATAGCCCCCTCAAGTGAACGTGGGCCGTCGGATCAAACCGATATTAATCGCACGGGTTTCCTTGATCCCTTAGGTCGGTGGAGCATAATCCGCGAGACGGAGCCTGATTGGCTCTCAGGCCAGGACGAGCGCCCTAGGGAGCAGGGAGGGCGCCCTACCTCCGGGCCCGTTCGGCCCCCCGTTCGATCTCATGGCTTCTGGAGTCTTCTAGATGATAGAAAATCGGTGAACACGTTATTATCTCTATGTAAACCCGACGTGTGGGCCTTTCCTCCGTATTTTCTGATAACCCCCTACAGAAACAGACAAACACTAAAACTCGTGGAATTCTGTCAGATAAAACCCTAAGTCTAGGTGTTGGTTGCATTTGGATCCTTTTCTTTATTTATTTGATAACTATATTTGGTACTTAAGGACCGTCAACATCAGGCACATCACATGAGCTAATGTCGAGGAGTATATGGGAGAGTGCATGGAGCAATAGATCACCGTCCAGGGATGCATCGAGATTTTTAGGTGCCAATGTGCCATCAACGTGTGATGACGCATTGAACTTGTTGACAAGGGTCGGGAACAACTCCCACCATGTGGAGTAGTTGGGTGGATCAAGCTCAAGGGAGAAGCAGATGTGAGTCGTGGCGAGTGCCAAAGCCAAGCCTGGAGTTGCAAGAGCAAGAGCAAGGTGAAGGGCGGCGACGATCAAAGCAGCTACACCAATTGTTGGGTTTAGAGATTCGGCCATTGGTGGAGAAGCAACAGTTGGAGGTGGCGATGGATTTTAGGAATAGGGGCAGTTGAGGAGTCAGGGAGAGGGATCGATATCTCTTGATACCTTGTGAGAGAATGAGACTAGGGAGGATAAGCGTGCAGATATACATGACTAACCATGCAAAATTTTTTTGCTATTTTTGGCCTAGATTTGAGAATTATCCAATACAATTTTGTAAGGACAGATCTATATCGATTTTTAGTGGTAGCTGGCTGTAACATCCCAGATGTTAAAAGCTACTAAAACTTGATCATAAACATCATCATGCATAAACCAGTAAGCACTGTTACATACATGCACCATAAGTTCCAAGTATAGCATGCATATGTTTCATGTGTGATGTTTCATATATAGTTTTTCTATGTTTCAATAGTAATATTAGAAGTGTTTCAAAGTAGCATGTCAATGTTGCATACATAGTGTTTTAAATAGAATCAATGTCATGTTTCATATATGTATTCCATGTTTCAAGTATTGCCTTTTATGTTTCAGGAATAACATGCTTATGTTGCTTAAGTGATATTTCATACGTCATCTCTATGTTACATATAAGATGTTTCATATGTTACTTGGTAGTGTTCCTATGTTGCAAATAGGGGGTTTCACGTGTTATCTATGCCATGTTTCATGCAATAATAGTAGGTAAGGTTCTTTATGATTTTATATATGAGTTTATGCTTAAACAAATAAACTTTTGTTAAAATAAACTTAGTGGTACAAAGTGTGCTCTTTTAGTTTCACACTCCAATTAAAGGACAATATAGAGTGCATACATCTTATGTGCACCCCAGGAATAGTCGCACACATAAGCCGACAAATTAACAGAAGTATCATCACTATGTACATACATCACTATATTACATCACGTAGTTCTTAACATAACAAGTGAAAAAGTAAATAACAACTCTCAAACGAAGTCTCTGCTCCACAGGGAAGGCCGACTGGTTGACCCAAACCTAGTAATCTTCAGAGAAATCCTCGTAGAAACTATCATCTATTACCCATCCGGGATTTTTATCCAAAAACAAAATAATAACAAGTGTGAGTACACTCATACTCCGCAAGTATAGTATGAGGATTCATGAGGCTCAAAAAGGAAAAACACGGTTGACTGTAGTTAGCACTTTTAATAGATCAACATTTCATTATTAATTAATATCAAGTTATGCTTAAGCTCCCATTTAACCCACATGATCGCCTACTAGAATTAAGGAGAGAAATTGATCATCATTATAATCTCATCATCATCGTCATAAGTCATCCACATGTCAAGTAACCATTTATTCTATGAGTTTTCCGGGCAGCTCGTGACCGTGAGCATGGCTGTTATAACAATTTTAACACTCAGCAGAGGTTGTGCATCTTTACCCGTGAGTCATGTTGCCCATATGCCTAGGGCCCGTCGACCCCCTAACACTCCCAAGGTGGGCAGGCAGGGTACACTATGAAGCCTTCCATAGGCCTCTTCTAACAAGTTATGGCCGCAAGGTTTCCTCAGCAGGCAAATATAGAGAACCCCCTTTTGATGGCACAATTCCTGCAGGCTATACACACCAGAACAGAGGCAGTTCTATACCCAACGTGGCAAGCCCCTCTTGCGCCCTTTCGGGTAACCTCTAATAAGCTAGAAAAGATCCTATTACTGAGCTAAAGTCAGAGCCATATAACTCTCACGGTTGCACTGTATGTCCGAGCTTTTGCCCTACAGATAAGTCCTTACGGAGGATTTAGGGCAACATGATTAACATCATTTGCACCATCACCCTATAATTCCACTGTTACCATCATGTTTATCCGTTGGTTCCATTAGTCATAGTGTAGATCATGTTTAGTTAGAGCACTAGCATTCTACCCATATGCAAATAACCCCATTGGAATCAAGGTACAGGTCATCAATTAGCTAGGAAGTCCTTATAGTCGAGCAATATTAGACACATGTGCAATGAGTATATTATATAATGAATAGGACAACAAGGTAGGCCCATGCTATACTTGCATTGGTTCACGAACTGCTGCTGGTCCTGCTGCTCCTCGTGCGTGTCCGGATTCCCAAAGTACTCCTCACCGTCTGAACTCGAACGACACGAAGTACAACACACATTCCAGAATAGACATACAAGCAAAACATGACTACGATTAGAATAGTAAACCAACAATAAATAAAACTACATAAAATGTTTACCAAAATCATCTACGTCTCGCTTTGATCACAACGACGCGAATTGCACGAAAAATGGAGCTACCACGCACAAGTTACGAGCTATTTACGGTTCCAAAAGCTAGCTATTAAACTAGACTTAATCGAGAAATTCAAAAGCTCCTAAAAGGTCTAACAATAGCACTATTGCGTAGATCATGAAATTACGAACCTAACGCAAGTTGAACGGGTCAAATCGGAGTTAAAATGACGATTTTAAAGCAAAATAGTGTAGTGGCATTTCTGTAAATACTGTAAAGTTAAATGAATTGAAATAAATAAAATAAAATCCGTATTTTGAATCGGCCGAGGACTGCGGGCATAATTATGGGAAAAGGCAGGGTCTATTTAACAAAAAGACCCTCGAAGGGGTACGGTTGATCTTGGGCCACACGATTAAAAATGAACGGCTCAGATTTGATGGAGGGGAGGAGGGGCGGTGCAGCTCGCCGGAGAAGATGAGCCCGCGGCGGTGCTCCATGGCCGGCGGTGTGCGGCTCATCAGAGTAGGCGGCTAGGGCGCTACGGGTCTCATCTCACCAAGCCGAGAGCACCGGAAGAGAGCGGGGGTGAAGGCGAATCCGTCCCGAGGCAAAACACGGCCGGAGGACATGGCCAGCGCGGTGGTCGCCATGGACGGCGGCGAGAAGCTCATCGGAGCTCACGGGGATAGCCCTAGAGACCACCATTCGAGAAGATAGAGGTCTGGAGAGATAGAGGGGAACGAGGCGATCATGCTTAGGTCTTTAGCGCGGCCGGGGAAAAACCCGAGGAGCACCCGCCATGGCCGGCCGCGGAGGGGCTCGCCGGAGCTCATGGAAACGGCCCTAGAGGCCACCACCCGACATGGGAGATGGATGGGGAGAGAAAGGGGAGTGGGGCGAAGCTCACCGAGCGGTAAAATGAATACGAGGGCAGCTCAAAGTCAATGGCGACGCGGAGGAGACAGACGACACTCCGGCGACCTGCGATGTTGCGGATTGCGACTCTAGCGAGTGGAAATGGAGCGGGGAGGGGCAACAGAGGGAGTGGCGTTGGGTGCGGCTTCCATTTAAAAGGGGCCAGGCACAGCGAGATGCTCCCACAATGGGAGGATCATGGGCGCGGGGCAGTGGACGACGGTTGCAGCTTCGACCAAGAGAGCGGGCGGAGGTTGGAGAAGAGCACCGACATGTGGGCAGTGCTGATCGGGCTAGCTCGACAAGGAAGAAAGGAGGTAGGAGGGAAAGGAAAGGCGGGAGCGGGCCGGTGGGAGGAAATGGGCCAGCAGGGCGACTGGGCCGAACGAAGGGAGGGGGAAGGAAAAGAAGTTTTCTTTTTCTAATTTGATTTTCCAAATCCAATTTCAAATGCTTTGGATCTCTTTTGAACTTTGGATCAAAACCAATCAATACAATAAATAAAATGTGGCAGCATGAGTGCATCAACATGTTGCTAACCTTATCATTAATTTTAATTTCACAAAAATTTATTATTCCCTATATTTAAATCCACACTGAATTACACAAATAAATCATATTTAACTATTTTGAAATTATAAAAAATTTAGGGTGTTAGAATTTTACCCCCTTAAAAAGAAATCTCATCCTTGAGATTGGGTGATGCTTACTCAAAAAAATGCGGATAAGATTTTCTCAGATCTTCTTCTCTTTCCCAAGTAGCCTCATCTTCTAAATATCGATTCCATTATACTTTGCACATCTTTATAGTGCGGCTCCTGGTAACTCTTTCTATAGTTTCAAGAATCTTTACTGGATACTCTTCATATGTGAGATCTTCTTTAACAGCAAGCTCTTCCAAGGGAATATGCTCTTCTGGTACCCACAAACACTTTTCAACTAAGAAACATGGAACACATCATGCACACCTGACAAACTTTCTAGCAGTTTCAACTGATAGGCCACTTCTCCACGTCTCTCTAGAATCTTGAAAGGACCCACATATCTCGGTGCTAACTTGAACTTCATATTGAATCTTCTCACATTTCTCATTGGTGACACTTTCAAATACACATAGTCACCTACTTCGAAACTCAACTCTCTTCTTCGGATATCAGCATAACTCTTCTGTCTGGACTGTGCTACTCTCAAATTGTCCCTAATCATTCTCACTTGTTTGTCTGCATTACGTAGGACATCTAGTCCAAACACTTGAGTTTCACCTGTCTGACTCCAGAATAGAGGTGTTCTACACTTACGTCCATATAAAGCTTCGAATGGAGCCATTTTGAGACTTTTCTGGTGACTGTTGTTATATGAAAACTCATCATATGGCAAACTCTTGTCCCAACTAGTACCATACTATAAAGCACAAGCTCTCAACATATCTTCCAAGATTTGATTGGTCCTTTCTGTCTGTCCATCGGTCTAGGGATGATATGCAGAACTAAAATTTAGCTTTGTTCCCAAAGCACTATGTACCTTATGCTAAAAATGCGATGTAAACTGAGTTCCTCGGTTAGATACAATCTTCTTTGGAACTCCAAGTAGGCACACTATTCTCTCCATATACAACTCCGCCAGCTTTGCGCCACTATAAGTGGTTTTGACTGGCAAGAAGTGGGCTACCTTAGTAAGTCGATCCACTATTACCCAGATTGAATCATATCCGCGTTGAGTGTGGGGTAATCCAGTAATGAAGTCCATACCAACTTCTTCCCATTTCCACTCTCGTATTTTCATTGGTTGCAGCAATCCTGCAGGTCTTTGGTGTTCAGCTTTCACCCTTTGGCAAGTATCACATATGGCCACATATTTAGCCACATCTCTTTTCAAACCATGCCACCAATACTTTTCTTTAAGGTCTAAATACATCTTGGTGCTTCTAGGGTGTATAGAATAAGCACAATCATGTACCTCTCGCTGAATCGTATTATGGATAGCTTTCACTTCAGGTACACATATTCTTTTCCCAAACCATAGAGTACCATTCTCATCTAACCTGAAGCCTGGTGCCTTTCCAACCACTACATTTTCTGCAATCTCCTTTAGTTTCTCATCCTCCAACTGACCTTTGCGTATATCTTGCTCCAACGTAGGTTCTATGGCCAATTCCACTACATTATTGACAAAACCCAAATTGAGATGTTCTATTTCAGCTCACAACTCTGCTGGTATAAATGTCAACCGAAGTCTGTTGGCATAGCTCTTCCTGCTAAGTGCATCGGCAACAACATTTGCCTTTCCAGGATGATAATGTACTTCCACATCATAATCTTTAATCAATTCCAGCCAATGACGTTGCCTTAGGTTCAACTCTGACTAAGTAAAAATATATTTTAAACTCTTGTGGTCAGTGTAGATGTCACACTTATGTCCGATCAAATAATGCCTCCAAATTTTCAGAGCATGGACAACTGTGGCTAATTCTAAATCATGTGTTGGGTAATTCAGTTCATGCTTTCTCAACTGTCTGGATGCGTATGCCACAACCTTTCCTTTTTGCATAAGCACACATCCAAGGCCTAAGCGAGATGCATCACAATAAATAGAGAAGCTCTTGCTTAAATCAGGTAAGGTCAACACTGGGGCTATTGTCAACCTTCTCTTCAGCTCCTCAAAATTAGTCTGACACTTGTCTGACCATACAAATTTGGCATTCTTCTCTAATAGGGCTATCATAGGCTTAGCTAGCTTAGAGAACCCTTCAATAAATCTCCTATAGTACCCAGCTAATCCCAAAAAGCTATGGATTTCACTAACATTGGCTGGGGCTTTCCAATTTAACACATTCTGCACTTTACTGGGATCTACGACTATTCCACCATTAGAGACCACATGTCCTAGAAAAAGATACTTCTTTCGGCCAGAATTCACATTTCCTCCTTCTAGCATACAATTTATGTTCCCTGAGTTTTTGTAAGACTAATCTTAAGTGTTCAACATGTTCCTCTTCATTTTTGGAGAATATTAGGATATCATCTATGAATACAACTACAAACTTATCCAAGTACTCCATGAATACTTTGTTCATCAGATACATAAAGTATACAGGTGCATTTGTCAGTCCAAAAGACATCACTATATACTCATAAAGGCCATATCTGCTAGTAAATGTTGTCTTAGGTATGTTAGATGCACGCATTTTTAGTTGATGATATACAGAACGGAGGTTAATTTTTGAGAACACACAAGCACCTTTCAGCTGATCAAATAAATCATTAATTCTAGAGAGTGGGTACTTGTTCTTGATTGTTACTTCATTAAGGGACCGGTAATCGACACACATTCATCGTGTGCCATCTTTCTTATCAACAAATATAACAGGTGCACCCCAAGGTGAAGAACTAGGGCAAATAAAACTTTTCTCTTGCAATTCCTTAATTTGTTTCTTTAGTTCTTCTAATTCATCTACCCCCATTCTATATGGTCTCTTAGCTATGGGTGTAGTTCCAGGTAAAAGCTCGATAAGGAATTCGATGTCGCGATCGGGTGGCATACCTGGCAGTTCATCGGGGAACACATCTGGGAATTCATCCACCACCTGATTCTCCTGGTTGGCAACATCACTCAACTAGTTGACGGTTGCGGTAGGTTGAGCTTGCACTTCCACTTCGACACAGATTCTATCACCACTTGGAGATGTCACAACAACGGATTTCTCCTGGCATTGTATCACTGCTCTATGTTGCTTCATCCAATCCATTACCAGGATGAGGTCAATTCCAGCGGTTCTCAGAACAATTGGGTTTACTTTAAAAGCTACCCCCTTAGGAATATACTAGTAGAAGGGCTCTAGTAATTTGCTGGCATGCTACCCCCCGGTGAGTTTACTAACATGGGATCTTTCATGGCACACAGGGGTATGCTATGCATTCTAACAAAAGCTTGTGATATGAAAGAATGCGAGGCACCGGAATCGAAAAGTACGTTAGCGGAGATGGAGTTGACGCTAAACATACCCAGCACAACCTCAGGCGCCTCCTGAGCTGATTCAGATGACACATGATTCACCTTGCCGGTGAACGGAGGTCGAGCATTGGGCCTTTGGTTACTCTACTGGTTCTGCGAGGCCTACCGGTTCTGCTTCTTTGGGCACTGGTACGAATAGTGACCCACCTCTCCACAGTTGTAGCTTGCATTGGGGTTGTTGCCTGGAGTGCCACTCTTGATTGGGGCATTGTTGGACACTCCCTGACATGGTGCCTGGTTGCTAGCTTGATGTTACTGAGGGCGCTACTAATTCTGGTTGCCAAACTGCTGTGGGTACTGAGGACGCTACTGGTTCAGGTTCCTCTGAGGGTACTGGCCTTTGTTCCATTGGTTGGGTGGCCCTTGATTCCTCTGTGGAAAACCTTGCTATGAGAAAGCTCGCGGGCGAGTGTTGCTACCCAACACCTGTCCCTGGAGCTTCATCTTCTTGAGGTCCATTTCCTTGCGCTTGTTATCTATCACAATGGGACGATCCACCAATTCTTGGAAATTGGCATACTTGTTGGACATCAGCTGCAGTTGGAGTCCGTCATACAGTCCCTTCAGAAAAACGGCGCTGTTTTGTCAGAATCCCTGGCCACCTTAGCCGGGGCATATCACGACAGTTGGGCAAACTTGTCGCGGTACTCCGCCACAGACATGGACCCTTGTTTGAGAGCCCGGAACTCTTCTTGCTTCAGTTCAATAAGTCCCTCAGGGATGTGATGGGACCTAAAGTTCTCCATGAACTCCTTCCATGTGATCTCTGGAGCATTCTCTGGACGTCCATACTAGAATGACTCCCACCAATCCTGAGCAGCTCCTTGGAGTTGTCCTGAGGCATACAAGACCTTCTCCAGGCCGTTGCACTGTGCAATGTTTAGCTGCTTTTCTACAGCTCTCAAACAATCATCAGCCTCCATGGGGTCAGAGGCATGTGTGAACACAGGTGGGCATCCTTTCAGAAACTCCCCACGTTTGTCATGGACCTGCACAGGTGGGGGTGCTCCTGCTGGTTGCTCACCATGACGGTCCATCACTGTCTGCATGAGCTGCGCTTGTATTGCCATCTATTATTCAATCGTCACAGGCGGTGGCAGAGGTGGATCCACGAGAGCACCATGTCCACGACCACGTCCATGGACTCGGCCTCATCCTCCTCTGGCGGCCATTTGCTTCCAAGCAAATGTGCAAAACTTTTAGAGATCTTCCAAAAAATTACAAATTATTTACAAAAGGTAAATAACATAGCTGAAAATTTCTGGACGGGTGTCCAACAGCAGATCAGAATTCGAAGTGTAACTCGAGTTTCAGAGATCCAAAAGAGGCATGGCATACATCGTTGGAAAGCATAAGAAGTCTGCTACAACTTTTATATAGAACTTTTTCACAGATTCTAACGGCAACATCATCAAAAACTGAGCTAAACATTTTTTGTACTAAGTTACAGACTGCGCAGACTTGCCAGATTGTAGCAGGCATATCTCTCAAACCAAAACTTATAATGAGGTGATTCCAGCGGGAAATGAAAGGTACACAAATCTAGTTCTTTCCACAAAAATTTCATAATTTTTGGACGCAGAGATTTAGAGATATGAGATAAACATTGCAGACTGCTCGGAAAAACAGCAGAGCAGAAATACGACATTTTAAACCCCAACTATGTTAAACAAAGACTAACTTAAGGTTTTGATAAGAAGAACATGTGGACAAGCCCACACTGTTCCAGCAATCACACAAACTCCAAATCAAACCAAGTTCATCAACACAGCCAACAAGACAACTAAAGGTTCACATTACACACATAAACTTAACATGACTCTCGATCTAGAACGCATTCATTTCGACGGGGCTACAAGCATCTAAGGAGCGTGATCCAGCATGATGAATGCCCTGGCCTTCTTCTTGTACATGGTAGGCTGTCCTAGCTGAAAGGTCATCTCATCTATCTGTTTCTGAAGACGCTTCTTAGACTTCTGCGCCGCACGAAGCTCTTCCTTGAGTGCTTCGTTGGCCTCCTGCATGGCGCTGAGGTGCCTCACTGTGGTATCCATGGTTGGATCAGAAGCTGAGGGAGCCAACACTGCCCATGTCTTTTCCACATGGTCGTAGGGTGGGAGAAACCTGTAGCGATTATCCTGCATGGCCTCAAAGCGGCGGCCATGGTAGTACAGGTAAGCCTCCTGCACAACATCCTCCATGCTATTGTAGGCGCTAGCATGCCTGGACCTGTGGCTGTGGGTAGTCTCAACAACATGGGATTTGCCAGTGTTGTTTCAGGCGGTGATGATCACATTGGTCTTCCAATATGTTGCCTCCACAAGCTGCTTGTGCTCTGCGTAGTAGTACTTAACAGAAGCAGCAAGGTCTGAGTAGTACTCAGCCAGCAAGGTAGTGAGGAGGATGTGGTAATGAGCATCCTCAGGGGCGTCCTTAATCTTGTTTCTGGTGGTCCACCTCATCTCTACTGGTTCCTCTGGAGCAGCTGGGGAAGGCACTGGTGTTGGTGCAGAAGTGACCAGGGAAGCTGGTGGAGGTGTAGCAGCGGGGACTGGTGCGTCCACTAGTGGGATGGGTACGGCCACGGGGGTCGAAGCAGGTCCATCTGATGCGGTAGCTGAATATGCCTCCACTTCCATAGGTTCCTCCTCCTCGTCGTCGGTGATCTGGACGACCTCTAGCACCACTGGTGGTACTACTGGTGGTGCTGGTGGGGCAGGTGCTGCTGGAGTGAATTGAGCGACGTAGGCAGCTGCACTGAGGCGAGGCATCTATAGTTTTGATATAAAATATTATCAGAGTCAATATTTTATGCAATAGGATAAAGAATAAAGCATAAAAATTTTAATAAAATACCAAGACTAAGATAGTAGCAAGTAACTGGTGGTACTGCTAGTGGTGCTGGTGGGGCAGGTGCTGCTGGAGTGAATTGAGCGACGTAGGCAGCTGCACTGAGGCGAGGCATCTATAGTTTTGTTATAAAATATTATCAGAGTCAATATTTTATGCAATAGGATAAAGAATAAAGCATAAAAATTTTAATAAAATACCAAGACTGAGATAGTAGCAAGTAAATAAGTAAAACCAAAATCCTATAAACGAACATTTCTATCTAGGTTTGCGTCCTACAGTCGACACGGCTTTGATACCAATTTATCACACTCCAATTAAAGGACAATATAGAGTGCATACATCTTATGTGCGCCCCAGGAATAGTCGCACACATAAGCCGACAAATTAATAGAAGTATCATCACTGTGTACATACATCACGATATTACATCACGTAGTTCTTAACATAACAAGCGGAAAAGTAAATAACAACTCTCAAACGAAGTCCCTGCTCCACAGGGAAGGCCGACTGGTTGACCCAAACCTAGTAATCTTCAGGAAAATCCTTGTAGAAATTGTCATCTGTTACCCATCCGGGATTTTTATCCAAAAATGAAATAATAACAAGTGTGAGTACACTCGTCCTCCGCAAGTATAGTATGAGGATTCATGAGGCTCAAAAAGGATAGACACAGTTGACTGCAGTTAGCACTTTTAATAGGATCAAAATTTTATTATTAATTAATATCAAGTTATGCTTAAGCTCCCATTTAACCCACATGATCACCTACTAGAATTAAGGAGAGAAATTGATCATCATTATAATCTCATCATCATTGTCATAAGTCATCCACATGTCAAGTAACAAGTTATGCTTAAGCTCCCATTTAACCCACATGATCACCTACTAGAATTAAGGAGAGAAGTTGATCATCATTATAATCTCATCATCATCGTCATAAGTCATCCACATGTCAAGTAACCATTTATTCTGTGAGTTTTCTAGGCCGCTCATGACCGTGAGCATGGCTGTTATAACAATTTTAATACTCTGCAGAGGTTGTGCATCTTTACCCGTGAGTCATGTTGCCCATATGCCCAGGGCCCGTCGACACCCTAACACTGCCAAGGTGAGCTGGCAGGGTACACTATGAAGCCTTCCATAGGCCTCTTCTAACAAGTTAGGGCCGCGAGGTTTCCTCGACAGGCAGATATAGAGAACCCCCTTCCGATGGCACAATTCCCGCAGGCTATACACATCAGAACAGAGGCGGTTCTATACCCAACGTGGCAAGCCCCTCTTGCGCCCTTTCGGGTAAACCTCTAATAAGCTAGAAAAGATCTTATTACTGAGCTAAAGTCAGAGCCATATAACTCTCACGGTTGCACTGTATGTCCTAGCTTTTGCCCTACAGATAAGTCCTTACGGAGGGTTTAGGGCAACATGATTAACATCATTTGCACCATCACCCTATAGTTCCACTGTTACCATCATGTTTATCCGTTGGTTCCATTAGTCATAGTATAGATCATGTTTGGTTAGAGCACTAGCATTCTACCCATATGCAAACAACCCCATAGGAATCAAGGTACAGGTCATCAATTAGCTAGGAAGTCCTTATAGTCGAGCAATATTAGACACATGCATAATAAGTATATTATATAATGAATAGGACAACAAGGTAGGCCCATGCTATACTTGCCTTGGTTCATGAACTGCTGCTGGTCCTGCTGCTCCTCGTACATGTCTAGATTCCTGAAGTACTCCTCACCGTCTGAACTCGAACGATACGAAGTACAACACGCATTCCAGAACATACATACAAGCAAAACATGACTATGATTAGAACAGTACACCAACAATAAATAAAACTGTATAAAATGTTTACCAAAATCATCTACGTCTCGCTACGATCACAACGACGCGAATTGCACGAAAAACGGAGCTACCACGCACGGAGCTATTTACGGTTCCAAAAGCTAGCTATTAAACTAGACTTAATCGAGAAATTCAAAAGCTCCTAACAGGTCTAACAGTAGCACTATTGCGTAGATCATGAAATTATGAACCTAACGCAAGTTGAACGGGTCAAATCGGAGTTAAAATGATGATTTTATAAGCAAAATAGTGCAGTGGCATTTCTGTAGATTAAAGTTAAATGAATTGAAATAAATAAAAGAAAATCCATATTTTAAATCGGCCGAGGACTACGGGCATAATTATGGGAAAAGGCAGGGTCTCTTTAACAAAAAGACCCTCGAAGGGGTACGATTGATCTTGGGCCACACGATTAAAAATGAACGGCTCAGATTTGATGGAGGGGAGGAGGGCGGTGCAGCTCGCCGGAGAAGACGAGCCTGCGGCGGTGCTCCATGGCCGGCGGTGTGCGCCTCGCCAGAGTAGGCGGCTAGGGCGCTACGGGTCTCATGTCTCCAAGCCGAGAGCACCGGAAGAGAGCGGGGGTGAAGGCGAATCCGTCCCGAGGCAAAACACGGCCGGAGGACATGGCTAGCGTGGTGGTCGCCATGGACAGTGGTGAGAAGCTCATCGGAGCTCACGGGGATAGCCCTAGAGACCACCATTCGAGAAGATAGAGGCATGGAGAGATAGAGGGGAACGAGGCGATCATGCTTAGGTCTTTAGCGCGGCCGGGGGAAAACCCGAGGAGCACCCGCCATGGCCGGCCGCGGAGGGGCTCATCAGAGCTCGCGGAAATGGCCCTAGAGGCCACCACCCAACACGAGAGATGGATGGGGAGAAAGAGGGGAGCGGGGCGAAGCTCACCGAGCGGTAAAATGAAGATGAGGGTGGCTCGGAGTCGATGGCCACGCGGAGGAGACGGACGGCACTCCGGCGACCTGCGGTGTTGTAGATTGCGGCTCTCGCCAGTGGAAATGGAGCGGGGAGGGGCAACATAGGGAGAGCGGGGAGGGGCAACATAGGGAGCGGCGTCGGGTGCGGCTTCCATTTAAAAGGGGCTAGGCGCGGGGAGACGCTCCCACGATGGGAGGATCGTGGGCATGGGGCGGCGGACGACGATTGCAGCTTCGACCGAGAGAGCGGGCGGAGGTTGGAGAAGAGCACCGAAAAGTGGGCCCGGGTTGTCAGCCGCTGAGAGAGGGAAGGAAGGGCGCGGGTGGCAATAGTTGCCAGCGCTGACCGGGCTGGCCCAGCAAGGAAGAAAGGAGGGAGGAGGGAAAGGAAAGGCGCGAGCGGGCCGGTGGGAGGAAATGGGCCAGCAGGCCGACTGGGCCGAAAGGAGGGAGGGGGAAGGAAAAGAAGTTTTCTTTTTCTAATTTGATTTTCCAAATCCAATTTCAAATGTTTTTGAATCTCTTTTGAACTTTGGATCAAAACCAATCAATACAATAAATAAAATGTGGCAGCATGAGTGCATCAACATGTTGCCAACCATATGATTAATTTTAATTTCACAAAAATTTATTATTCCCTATATTTAAATGCACACTCAATTACACAAATAAATCATATTTAACTATTTTGAAATTATGAAAAAATTGGGGTGTTACATTTTGGTAGGATCAAAAGGGAATGATATTTATAAGGCAAATATGTTAAAAATTGAGCTCCAATATTGGATCCTATAACTAATTCTTAGCCATTTATGGTTGTGTTTGCTATTAATTATAAGGTTCAATATTTGGTGATTAATTAAGGGAAATTTCATAAATAAAATCTGTCCAACTTTTAATTAGTTGTTTGGTCCCATAATAGATCTATGTTGTTGTGTAATTAGTTAGTAGTTTTGGTTGATGGTTTTTCCTTAGTTAATTCCAAAAGTTGCTAACTAAAACTGTGTCTGAAAAACCCTAGCGGGAAGTGGTCTTACAGTTTCAAGGTGTCCCTCTTCTCCTTTCAAAAGCTCTAAATCTAGCAAGTTTTTCACGTCAATGCTTTAAGAAATGTTGTAGAGCTTAGATGGGCGAACATTATTCCTTAAGGATGATCAGCATACTCTTTTGCAAAATGGTGAGAAAATGAGAGTAGAAGATCTTGGTTCAGACATGAACAGTGCATCAATGGGGAAGCTGCTCGGCTGCCTGCTTCACCGTCGGCCACCGCTTTCGCCTCACCGCTTCACGCGCGCACAGCACACAGCAGCTTCGCGGTGGCAACGCAAGCAGCTGCTGGTGTCTCTCGCAGCTTCGCCGCGCAGTTTATAGCCCAAGCCGGCCGTCGCGTTCTTCTTCTTCTTCTTCTTCCCTCTCTGCTCGCCGCCGGCATAGCCGCCCGTCGGAGCAGTTCGCCCCGTTGCTACGCCTTCACTCGATTCCTCGCTCCTGCAGCTCTACCTTGATCTCAAGCATCACCTGCGCCCACTCGCCTAACCCCTTGCCGACTAAATTGGCCGCGCACGCCAATTCCACCGCGGCGGCTTGCCATCGCCGCCGAGGCTCACACTCACCGCGCCAGTCGAAATTAGTCATGCACAGCACTCCACCATCCAATTCCTCTTGCCCACAGTTTCGCTTCGTCGTGGAGCATCTGTCGAACCTGCTCGCGTCACCTCTCTCCGTCAAAGTCGACCGCGGTCCGTTTCCGTCCTGACCGTCTGCCATGGCCGCCGTGGTCACCTCATGTGTGGCCAGCTCTCCTTGGAGCACCCCTCTCCCTACAGTCTTGTGATTCAGCTTCACCAAGTCAACAGAATCATGATTGGCTCTTCGTTTTAATCTCTATCGCACCGGTCGCGTCGGAACACCGATTGCGCTGCCGGTGCACACCGCCAAATCCACCTCACTGCTGGCAGCTATCCTTGCTTCGTCTCTATCTCAAAATAGCAGCACCTTGACATCGTGGTGAGCTTCTGGTGCTTACTGCACCGCCCTCTTCAACTCTATCGTGGTGTAGCCACCGGAACATCTCCGTGCGGCGAGTTCTGCTTTGCCGTCCGCCATGGCTGCGGGCGGATTCGTTGATGGGCTTGTTTCGTTCGATTGACTACTCAAGAGTGTTCGCGTGAGCACGGGAAACCGCTGGTAGCCTCCCCGTCGCTGCTAACCTCGCCGCCGGTCGGTTCCGCCTTGCCGGAGCCCGGTCAGGCCGCCATGGTCGGCATCTGGCTCACCGTGTAACCCTAGACGCCCGAGTAGCTACCTGGATCGACGAGCATTGGTGTCTTGAGCCCGTCGGTGTGCTCACCGCCGGCAGAGACCTCACTGGCGGTGAGTTGAGTGGCGTACCCGCCGGTGATGCCACGGTCAAGGCGGGCAGGGTTGGGTTTGACCACTGGCCCCGTGTGTCAGTGACTATGGGTCGCTGCGGGGTGAGTAAGAAATGTTTTGCTAAATTAATCTTTTCCAGAAAATATTAAAATGTGTCGTTTCTTGTTAAATTCATATTTAAATATATAGAACTAATAAAAATATGAAAATTTGTGTGTAGCCTTTACATGTTATGTTCTACCATAGAAAAATATGAATTGGTCATTTCCAATATTTTTGCTATGATATAAAAATAACTCTTTTAATTAATAAATGAACCTTGCATGATTTATAGAAATAAAAATATTAATCCTGTAAGCATAAAAATTTATGTGCATGCTTTACATGCTAATACCTGCCTTCATAAAAAGTTTGCTACTGTTTTGATAATGTTTAATCATGTGCTTATTTATGTGCCTTATTTAATTAGCTAATAAATGCTAAGTTAAATAGGATAATCCCTAAAATGAATTGAGTGTGTTTGGGATTGTTTGCAGACCATGGAACATTTAACCCCACTGTTCCTTGGCAACTTATTTACATGATAGTTGTTCTCATGATTAACTTGTTAGTTAATAAATAAAGTAGTTTACTTATATAACTACTAGTTAATAAATGGATGTGGTTAAGTCATATAATGATCCTTGCTTACCTCATGGTTAAACCTTGTGTTATGTTAAGATAAATAGGTCACCATGCTCAAGCTAGTATAGTATGATAAGTGTTGCTTTCATAATGACTACATGATCAACTTGTTTTATACAATAAAAATAATGGCTTATATCAATATTTGGTTTTGTGAGTTACTTATAATAATCATGAGTTAAGTTAGATGTTAATCACATCTTTGCTGGTCTTTGTTAATGTAATTCATTCCATGCTAAATAACTACTTATTTTATTAGTTAAATAATGAAAATACTTTTATAATAAAAACCCTAGTTCCTTGGTGAAGGAAGTTATACTCAACTCATGCGTCATACATCATGGCATGCATTCTATCATGTTAAACAAAGCATCATTTACTACGTGTAGTATGTACAAGAGTGAGAAGACTCGTGTTGATCAAATCTCAGGGTAGATCTATCCACTAGAGGTGCAGGTGTCTAATGGAACTATCTCTGGGAACTAACTTTCTCTGCAACTCAGGTAAGCCCCGGTGCATACCACCCTTCTATAGTATTTATAAACTCTTTATTACACCTTAAGTCTTGTGAGATGTGCATTAAGTAAGTAGGAGTTAGTTTCTACCGTTGTTGCATGTTTACCTTGATATACATATATCCTTAGTTATACCCTGTTAGTATGATAAGGTCGTTATCTCTTACTACTTGTTATCTCTTATGCTTAGTAATGCTCAGATTTTGGTAGAAGTCGAATGATGGGTTCATCACTCGCGAGAAATAGGTTTACCTTGGTTCTTCTCAGCTCCGTTTTTGGATTGTGAGAATACAATGATAATGATGTTATTTAAATCGAGATCGGGCGGAATCTTGGCTTGCGCCTAGTTTGAGGCTGGACGTAGTGACCCCACCTGTGTCGATTAAGGACCGTTCGTTGTCAGGGCCGCATGTGATCGTGACATGCAGTATTGGCCACATACTCCGATAAGTCCAACACCTAGGCTATTCCGTTATGGGAAACAATAACCGCGCACTGGGAGTGGAGAGATGGCGAGAGTATCGTGTAACACACTCCTGTGAATCTGTCAGGGACGAACGATGCAGTGGAGTGGGTACTGTGCTCTTAGGTAGCGCTGGACCGATTCCCTTTTTCGAGGATCCGAGCGAGGGTTGATATATGTAGGTCTCTGATCTGCATATGTCATGTGGTAAGGACTCCTTTGTTTCCATCAGTATACTGTTGCATATCCGTATCCAATTAGAACAACTCCTTTGTAACAACTCCTTTGTTGATCCTATATGAGTTGTAAAATGTGGATGATTCGGGTTTCCGGAGAACACCCGACAGACTATTCAAGTTACGTGGCTCTCATATGTAGCAGTCAACGGTCTTAAGGGCAATGACAGGTGTATGTGGGCCATATAATTTGGGTGGTTCTGCCACACTAGCTAACCGCCCCTACAAATCGCCATTTGTAGCAATGGTTTGGTAGGGGTGGTTGGCCAAACTGTCCCTACAGTTTGAGCCACCCCTACTAATCTTGACTATAGTAGTGAGCTCCTCAACATCTTACAATAATATAACCCAGATGATGCACCTCCTGTCCTCCCAATCATTGGTGGTCGTTCGGTTCGGAAGAAAACTTTGGAAGGTAAGCCATGTATGTGCTGATGAGAGAGTACGCTAGAAATTTGCTTCAATTTTGCATCAGAAGGGAGACAACTTTCTGAATATCATTAATAACCATGAAAAGGCACAGCCATGGTGGGCATGGTGTGTAGAGGCAACAATGAGCTGCCGTGGTGACGGTAGGCCACCATGTATCGCCATTTAGGTGGCGAGTCGAGGAGACAAGCAAGAAGAAGTCAAGAGCCCCAGAGGTCGAAGGCCCAAGAAAACTGATACTAGGTTCTATGGGCCTAAGTGGTACAATGTTTATCTTAGCCCAGTTATATCTAGAGAATTGTTTTTGCCTACCATCCCAACTGTAATAGTTTAAGACTAAAAAAAGAAAAGCTAGCGGTAGGAAGAGAAATCTGATTTGGAAACTACCAAATATACTAAGAGTGATATCGGTGATCGTAACAATTGGTACCAAGAGTCTTAATCCTGGCTCATGACCAATGCACTTGTCTTTAGGTCACAATAAAGGTAGAGGAGCAGTTTGCCCTAATCCTTTCTAAATTAGATGAACAATCAAAGGGGATTTCGTAGAACAATCAGCGTCTCAACGAGCTTCAAGATTCGGTAGCAAATCTGATGGCAGCCAAGGGCAACTTCGATCTTTGGCGCCCCAAGTCGATAAAGAGGTAGCAGATCTTCGCGACTACATTGACAGCCTTTGTCAGCAACTTAATACTCTGCAACCCCCATCGTTTGCAAAGCCTCTTCCGGCTCCCATGGATGATTCGCTCTCTCTCAAGACATCGATGCTTGTGCATCTGGGTGCTTCCTCAACACAGGCAGCGTTAGGACAAATATGCCACGGACATGTCACACCTGGTTTCCTAAAGAACAAAACCAGGCTAATCATATGTGTGCCCAGGAAGTCCACACATATGTCAGAATGAAAAAAGTATCAGAAAGAATGTTATTATATAATGTATACATAGCTATATTAACACTTACATCAGAGTATCGTGGAACGGTGACTAAACTTCAGGCTCCATTCTTCTCAGGGACGACTGACTGGTGGCTCCGTATACCAAACACTTCTGATAGACTTCTGAAAACTCCACTACCTCTTTATCCTTCTTCTGAGCAGCACCTCACTACACACTAAGGTGTGGGGGAAATAGCAAGAGTGAGTCCATGTCGAACTCAACAAGTATAACACAGGGTTCATGAGGCTCAAAAAGGCTAGACACTGTTTGATTGCGTTTAGCTTTTAGTCATCATATAATTAGCAATTGAGTAGCATCAAGATGAACCAATTCCCATTAATGAACCAATGATCAATTGTAATAAAGATAATGAATAGCATTAACATGAGCATAATAATAATCAACAGTAATTAAGCATGATATAACCATGGTGATCATCTATCTGTAAATATTCTAAGGCCGCTCCTATCCGTGAGCACGGCTAGTATACTAGTTTTTAACTCTGTGCAGAGGTGTACACTTTCATTGTGAATCATGATTTCCAAATGTGTGGGGAGATCAAACCCAAACACCAGAGAACCATATAAAGCCATTCAAGAGTTCGTCTAACAAATTAGGGCCATTAGATTCACTCGGCAGGCAGATGTAGGAACCCCCTTTTCAAATGGCACAATTCCTTCTCGGCTATACTCATAAACTAGAGGCTGTCCTACACCTAACGTGGCAAGCCATTCTTACGCCATTTAAAGTAACCACTAACAAGCTAGAAAAGGTCTCTTGAGAAACTAGAGCTAGAGCCATATAGCCCTTACAACTGTATTGTATGTCCCGGATGATCACGTACAGATAAGTCCTTATGGAGAGAAACCAGAGCAACAATATAACCCCTTGCTCTAGTCCCCTTTTCAACAATAATAAAATCATCTTAATGGTTGATTGTTTAATCCATTAATCAAATTACAAGATCATTGTTCATAATTAAGCACTAGCAATAGCTACCCAAATGCACAACCCATAGGTGACAAGAAAACAAGATATCAATAGCTAAGTTATAATCTCTATGGTTGTCAAGGAGGACACATGCATATATATGATAATTTCAGTGAATAAGACAACAAGGATGGTTCCATGTTATACTTGCCTTGATCAAAGCTTTTCTGATGATACTGCTGATCTAGCTCAAAATAATACTCCTGATCGTCAAAAAACTACTCACCGTCTATACTCGATCATCAAGCATCAACACACGATCATCCGAGCAATCATACACGAAGCAAACAAAGAGATATAATTAAAATAGTATACTAATAGTAGCAAAACAGTATAAAAACTTTTTAAACTCTTCTACACGTTACTACGATCACATAGACGTAAAGATCACAAAATTTGGATTTAAAACGTGAAAGTTATGAATTTTCTAAGATTTTCTGTAGATAAATAATTACTTAAATATAAACTCAAAAATTAAATTTCCCAAACCTACTGTACAGCTATACTAACGTGTAGAACTCGCAAATACGAACCTAACGCAACTTGAACGGGTCAAATCGGAGTTAAAACGAAGATTTTATGCTCAAAATAAGTTTAGTGGCAAAACTGTAAATAGTATCATCTTCTACCTTGGGCTGAGAGAAGCTCCGGTCAGCTATGGTGGAACCTCGCCGAAGAGAAGCAATATGAGATGGGAACTCGATGAAACGGCAATGGATTCGTACAAACGGATATACCACGGTGTAGAGAACGACGAGGGCTGCCTCTTAGTGGTGGTGGCTGGCGTCGGGACGCGACGGTTTGACCAGAAAAGCTCGTCGGAGAGTTCACCAGAACACAAGCTGTAGATAAAGAACTTCGGCTAAGGGTGGAGGGAGCTACGAGCGGCGGCTCACGATAAGGGTTGTACTTCTGAAACCAGGGCGTCGAGGGCTACGCCAGCATATATATAGTTGTAGGGTTTGGAAACTTTTCGGAATTTCTTAATTTCAGGATTATTTTAATTCCACGAATAAAAATAATTCTAGAAAATCTAGAATTACCTTTTTGGCCACGAAAAATAGTCTGGAGCTCAGAAAAAACACAGAAAAAATCCTGGGGACTCTTGGGGAGATAAGGAACTCAACTAAATAAGTTTGGGCTCATAAAAAGATTAATGAAGAGATCAAGGAAAAAGATTAAACTCACAAAAATTAAAATTTTAAATCTAGAAAATGCCAAAAAGTTTTTCGATGAGAAGTAATCGTCGTCCTATGGTATTTTGAAAATAATGGCACTCACCAACACCAAAGAAAAAAATCACACAAACACCACATTACCAAATTAATATGAAAAAGTTTAAAACCAAAATTTTCTATATTTAAATTAGCAGCAACTTAACTTATCTAATAAATTTATTCAAATATTGAAATCATTTATTTTATTTAGTGTTTTTCATGCACAACCCAAAATTGAAAAATTTGGGGTGTGACAATTCTACCCCACTTAACAGGAATCTCGTCCCGAGATTTGGAGAGACTAGAGAGAAAGATAAAGTTGATCTGCAAATCTTCACGCTTCTCTGATCAACTCTTATCCAATGATGATGCCACAAGCTCAAAACCAACTTTGTAAAGGTGTCCCTTAGGCCCTTACGATTCTTATAGATGGTTCCAACATGTTACCCACCCTCAGAAGATATACCTACGCTTGATAGTGACTTTGCAACCATGTAGATAGGTGATGCTTCTAAGTGACGAAATAGAACATATAAAACCTCCATCTTGTGTCGTCTTTAGTTCGACAACCCCTCTTAAGAAGAGATCAACTAGAGAACACCAAAGGATTGCTTGCATTTGTTTCTGAGTGATAACTAGCATTGTGTCCTTCTACAATCTCAAAGAGACTCATGGGCATATATAAGAACAAGTAACCTGCACTTCCTCGCGAGCAAAAAAATGGCAGTATGGAAATCCAGCTATAACTCGAGTTCTGTAAATCCGATGATGTTGTAGCTTATACCGTTGGAAAGATTATCAAATTTACTATAACTTTATTATAGAACACTTCTCCAGATTCTGCAGTTAAGGTAGTCGAAAACTGTGCACAACAGAAACTATTTCAGGTTGCTGACAGCACAGATGCGTCGCCTTGTGATTTTCATAACTCCCAAACCATAATAGCTATCAGGGTGGTTCTTATCGTCAGAGAAAGATATTGAAGTCTACTGTTGTCCAGAAGTTATCCATGATTTTTGGGCATCTAAAAATAGAGATATAAGCTACGGAAGACAGACTGCTCTGAAAAGACATGATAAGATAAAAATGAGATACAGAGAGATTAGAGAGATAGATAACACTAATCTTCAAGTCTTCATGCTTCTTTGCTTTGTGTTGATGAGATACAAGACATGGATTAAGGATAGCTAAAAGATGACAAGAACGATAAGTTTGATCTTCAATTCTTCGTACCTAGTCGCTTGAGATTAATGATAGTAGCGGATACTACCCCGCTTAACAAAGATTTTGTTCCACCTGGCAATGTCATTGAAGGCAACATTTTGCAATTCATAAAAATCTTGATCACAATCAAACTGACGATGATACCACAGGTTCAAAACCAACAAAGCGAAGATATCCCTCAGATTCTTGTGATCCACGTAGATATCGCTCTTATAATCCCAATAAATGCCACACTTACAGCCTTAAGAGCTTTCCACATTCAACTCTCTTGAGCTCTTCTTCATAGTTACTCCACTAGAGAATACCTATCAAAGTAGAAAACTCCCTTCACTTAAAACTTACTAAACATACTTGATATGGGGGTGATATCATCTAAGTTTTCATGAAACTAACTATATACTTCCAACATCTCCTTTCTATGTCGTCCATGCTAACTTGTACAGAGTATGTTGAATTGAATGTTGAACTTCCAACTGATGATAGCTTGAAGTGAAGACCAGTCCTAACGAATACCCGAGCTTCTTGTAGATGATCCAACAAAGTACTGATCCCAAGCAAACAACACTAGCACATGAGTAGACTTCCAATCATAGAGATAACCACTTCTTCCAAGTGAAGCACTAGGACATACGAAACCTTCATCTTGCAACACTCACAACTTTGCTACCCCCTTAAAAAAAGAAACTAGGGGCACCAAAGTAACTTGCATCTCCTTTTATACTAGATAACCATAATCATCTCTAATGTAAGATTCCAAGGCAAATCAAAGAGATTCAAAGATATCCAATGATATATTCATTTATACAAGATAAGGAAGTAATGCAGAAAATTTTTAGGCGAATTCCAATTTTAGCAGTTCAGTGAATCTGGCATAACTCGAGCTACAAAGATCCAAATGAAGTGATCTTTACATGATTGGAAAGCTTATAAAATTATCTACAACTTTTATTAATAAAACTTTTCCAAGTTATGTCATCAAATTAATCAAAAACAGAGCTTAGCTAAAACTATTCTAGAATTCTAGACTGTGCAGTAACCTCATCTTAGAACAGGTATATCTCTTAGCTCAAAATAGATAAAAAGGTAAGTCCAGTGGGTTTGGAAAGAAACAGAAGTCTAGTTATTCCCAGTAAAATTTCATAAATTTCTCATGTCCATATCTTGAGATATAATAGAAACATTGCAGACTGCTATAGAAATCAGCATGCGGAGTATTACGTAAAACCTACCCCACTTAACATGGATCGAGCTACTCCTTAAGACTTATACCTTCCGAGCCACCTTTGAAACACGAGAACAAGGCAACACACAAGCAACACATCAAGCAAAATAAGCACACATCACATCATCGATACTACATATGCTTCTTCAACAATGGTGGTCATCCTACATGGCAGATTATAGATGATGAAGAGGCCATCAAATTTTTGAACAAGGTGGGATCAGAAAACTTTTAGTAAAAACAACATAAAACAAAATCCAAGGGAGTAAGAAATAATAGCTCAAAGGAAGCTATATCAAGGAGGGGATACAACAGGACAAGGAAGAGGGAATAGTCAAAATCAATGAGTCAAGGGATGACAAAATAGTTTTATAGTAAAATGAGTTTTAGAATACATCTAGTGCTACTTGGCATATGTCATACAGTCAACACCGCTCTGATACCACTCTGTCACACCTGGTTTCCTAAAGAACAAAACCAGGCTAATCATATGTGTACCCAGGAAGTCCACACATATGTCAGAATGAAAAAAAGTATCAGAAAGAATGTTATTATATAATGTATACATAGCTATATTAACACTTACATCAGAGTATCGCGGAACGGTGACTAAACTTCAGGCTCCATTTTTCTCAGGGATGGCTGACTGGTGGCTCCGTATACCAAACACTTCTGTAGACTTCTGGAAACTCCACTACCTCTTTATCCTTCTTCTGAGCAATACCTCACTACACACTGAGGTGTGGGGAAAATAGTAAGAGTGAGTCCATGTCGAACTCAACAAGTATAACACAGGGTTCATGAGGCTCCAAATGGCTAGACACTGTTTGACTACGTTTAGCTTTTAGTCATCATATAATTAGCAATTGAGTAGCATCAAGATGAACCAATTCCCATTAATGAACCAATGATCAATTGTAATAAAGATAATGAATATCATTAACATGAGCATAATAATAATCAACAATAATTAAGCATGATATAACTATGGTGATCATCTATCTGTAAATGTTCCAAGGCCGCTCGTATCCGTGAGCATGGCTAGTATACTAGATTTTAACTCTGCATAGAGGTGTACACTTTCAATGTGAGTCATGTTTTCCAAATGTGTGGGGAGATCAAACCCAAACACCGGAGAACCATATAAAGCCATTCAAGAGTTTGTCTAACAAGTTATGGCCATTAGATTCACTTGGCAGGCAGATGTAGGAACCCCTTTTCAAATGGCACAATTCCTTCTCGCCTATACTCATAGACTAGAGGCTGTCCTACACCCAACGTGGCAAGCCATTCTTACGCCATTTAAGGTAATCACTAACAAGCTAGAAAAGGTGTCCTGAAAAACTAGAGCCAGAGCCATATAGCCCTCACAGCTGTACAGTATGTCCTACATGATCACATACAAATAAGTCCTTATGGAGAGAAACCAGAGCAACAATATAACCCCTTGTTCTAGCCCCCTTTTCAATAGTAATAAAATCATTTTAATGGTTGATTGTTTAATCCATTAATCAAATTACAAGATCATTGTTTATAATTAAGCACTAGTAATAGCTACCCAAATGCACAACCCATAGGTGACAAGAAAACAAGATATCAATAGCTAAGTTATAATCTCTATGGTTGTCAAGGAGGACACATGCATATGTATGATAATTTCAGTGAATAGGACAACATGGATGGTTCCATGTTATACTTGTCTTGATCAAAACTTTCCTGATGATACTGCTGATCTAGCTCAAAATAATACTCCTGATCGTCAAGAAACTGCTCACCGTCTATACTCGATCATCAAGCATCAACACACGATCATCCGAGCAATCATACACGAAGCAAACAAATAGACATAATTAAAATAGTACACCAATAGTAGCAAAACAGTATAAAAACTTTGTTAAACTCTTCTACACGTTACTACGATCACACAGACGTAAAGATCACAAAATTTGGATTTAAAACGTGAAAGTTATGAATTTTCTAAGATTTCCTATAGATAAATAATTACTTAAATATAAACTTGAAAATTAAATTTCCCAAACCTATTGTACAGCTATACTAACGTATAGAGCTCGCAAATACGAACATAACGCAACTTGAACGGGTCAAATCGGAGTTAAAACGAAGATTTTATCCTCAAAACAACTTTAGTAGCAAAACTGTAAATAGTATCATCTTCTACCTTGGGCTCGGAGGAGCTCCGGTCAGCCATGGTGGAACCTCGCCGGAGAGAAGCAAGATGAAAATTTTGGCCGGAAAAGCTCGTCGGAGAGTTCGCCGGAACATAAGCTGTAGATGAATAACTTCGGCGAGGGGTGGAGGGAGCTACGAGCGGCGGCTCTCGATAAGGGTTGTACTTCTGAAACCAAGGCGTCGAGGGCTACACTGGCATATATATAGTTGTAGGGTTTGGAAACTTTTCAGAATTTCTTAATTTCAGGATTATTTTAATTCTATGAATAAAAATAATTCTAGAAAATCTAGAATTACCTTTTTAGCCGCGAAAATAGCCCGGAGCTCAGAAAAATCACGGGAAAAATCCTGGGGACTCTTGGGGAGATAAGGAACTCAACTAAATAAGTTTTGGCTCATGAAAAGATTAATGAAGAGATCAAGGAAAAAGATTAAGCTCACGGAAATTGAAATTTTAAATCCAGAAAATGCCAAAAAGTTTTCCGATGAGAAGTAATCGTCGTCCTATGGTATTTTGAAAATAATAGCACTCACCAACACCAAAGACAAGCATCACACAAACACCACATTATCAAATTAATATGAAAAAGTTTAAAACCAAAATTGTCTATATTTAAATTAGCATCAACTTAACTTATCTAATAAATTTATTCAAATATTGAAATCATTTATTTTATTTAGTGTTTTTCATGCACAACCCAAAATTGAAAAATTTGGGGTGTGACAGGACATGAAAACCACAACCGGAGTGTTGGTGCATGCGAGGGTTGTCAAAACCCTCATGCCATCTTCGGTCGCAGGTGCGACACCCCCATTCCTTTTTCCTGCATCCCGCTTTTACCTTCACTGCTCCTACTGGTCGTGTTCCCATCCTGAATGCCAGAACAACCACATGTGCCTGACATGGCCGTCGATCTCTCTAACTATCGGCTTTGATACCAATTGTTGGCCAGATGGACACCCTCAGCCTCACCAAACAGGCACACCTCGAAGTTGAATGGGATTGAGAAGAGAGAACAGAGGACAACACACACTGTTGCAACAGGTCCCAACTAGTTCCAAACGATTCGAACTGGCCTATGTTCTGAACTACCGACTACAGCTAATTACAACCGATTATATAGCATCACCCATACTACCAACTACCTACTATAGCCATACTACCAAGTAAAGGACATCCCGGCCATGCCTGTCTACTTTGCCCTTTAGGCAAAGAGAAGTATAGAGCGGCACAAGGGTAGGTGGCAGGAGCTGACCAAATTACTAACACTATTCTGCAACACATCATTCATGATCCCTCCGGCTATTTCCTTCGCCATCTGATCCTTATTTTCCTCTGAATATACAAATTGAGCTGCCATTTGTCTTCTGCGATTGACATGATAATATATCAGATCAAATTAGAATGTAGTGGCAGTAAGTTTTTGAGAAATAAATGGGATAAAAAAGACCAACTTGTGTAAATCTTCTTTGAAGTTTTGAACCATTACAAGGCTTCATGTATTTTATCATTGAATTGCCATTTTTTTACTATGACCCAATACTTGTCCAATGAATTGGATCACTCTACAGCATATGTTGTTCTCCAAAAATATTTCCTTGCCATAACTAGATTGCATCTCCCTATGAACACAAATAGACAGGGTTTCATCAGTAGGGATATATGATTTTTTTAGTTCATATTGTTTCTCCTTTGATCCTGGGTTTGCACTCAACGATCGACATGTTTTCATTCTACGAGCTGCTATCATCAGTAAAGTCAAGATGGAACTCCAGATCCTCATCAGGTCGTCAGGTCCACCATCACTATTGCAGTCTATGAGGGGTGGCGGGTAAAGTGTGTGTGTCTGATCCCCTAATAACAGAGCCGCATAGATGAGGCATGGCACAACGCCTCTGTCCCTGCTGGGTGCCGTCGCCATCGCCACTGCACATACAATGTGGCTGGCGAAGGAAAACGAAACGCAATGGCCAACAAAAACCATTACGTGTGTGGTGGGGCTGGGTTTGGATTGGGTATGCATGGGGCTGGGCCCCAGCATTGCCCATTACATAACTAATTAAATTAATTCCCAGGTTGCTTTAAGATTCGCGCAATCTTTTTTTTTTTGGAAGGTCCACTTGAGCTGCTGAAATGCCATTAGTGGTTCGTCTGAAGGTGCTGTCACATTCGCCTTTGCCGTTAATGCGTTTCTGCGAGCTGGTGCCGGGTCCGTGTGTCCATGCATGCTAGGACCAACCTGTACTTGTAGACAGGTGGGCATGAAATTGCAATGCAAGCTAGTGGGTTAGTAGGTAGTAGGTGCAATATCAATGGCCTTGTTTAGTTCTCAATTTCAATCCCAAATTTTACTATGCAAAAAGAAGATTCTTATCACATTAAAATACCGGCACATGCATAGAGTACTAAATGTAGATGAAATTAAAAACTAATTGCACAGTTTTGTTGTACTTTGCGAGACGAACATTTTGAGCCTAATTAGTCAAAGTTTGGATAATTTTTACCAAATACAAACGAATTGCGACAGCGCCCAAATTTGGGATCTAAACGAGGGCAATGATGCATCGGAAAGAATCCAACTATCCAAGGCACACAAAAGTAGCTGAGGCAGGGCGGTGGATCTGATCGAGGAGGTCTTCTGCACATTACTGCGAGCTGAGGCAGCCCAACTGTACATGTACTTGTTGCGTCTTGATTGTATAATGCAAGATGGGCTGGCCGGCGTCTCGCATTGAACATCACATGTGGATTAGAACTGATCGAGCGGTCCGACTGCCTGGGGACGATACTTACTACTGCTGGTGCTCTATGCCAGTGATGAAACAGGTTTTCAGAGCAAAGAACACATTGAATGCCTTATAGTGTCACGGTTCTTTCAGTAGGTGCATGCATTTGATTTCTGGCAAGGCGGTCATTCAATGTATATACAGTACGTGTGTCCATATACGGAGTACTCGTATATAGGAGCATGCACATCTAGTCTTGATCAGTGAATGCATGATGTATTGGCCCAGCCTCAGAGCTGATATTCACGACAACACGGATACAGTGAAATTATTAGCTGGCGGGAGAAGATGAGGTTTCAATTATGGTCTGCCAGATTTCTTCAGCAATTTATGTCTTACAAGTTACAACTGCCTCCAGGCGTGCAACACACGTACTCCCTCTGTCCTGTTTAATGGTCATTGTAGCTTGAACATGATGCAGCGAAGATGCTTTGGACCTTGACACTGCGTGTGTCCATATACATGGATGAGATAGTGAATGCAGACACTTTACATTAATGCTAGAACAACTGGTAAAATAGGACAGAGGGAGTACCCAGGATGACGAACCATGGTCCACTCTGTACTTTCCGGTAGCAAAAAAAATAGATAGAGAGAAATTTTACATCTTTATTATTGTGGTTATTTGGATTGGTGTCATTACAATTTTAAAGTTTTGAGAAGTATCATTACTATTCACCTGTTCTAAATCTTAACATTAAAATTCTTCCTCCCTTTGAAATATGCCAAGGTATATGTCTAGAGAGGACTTGGCCCAACTGCAGGCGTAAATGGCACCACCATACTTTCTTATGGGCAAAACTGCCCCTCCACATCTATTCATCTCTCTATGTGTCACTGACACATGGAGCCCACTGTCATCACCTTCCTCCTTCCTCTTTCTTTCCCGTCCTCTGCTCCATGCAGATTGCATATTCTTCCCTAACTACCTGTGCCGCCATTGACCCTGTGCTTCTAGTGCGCGCTAGGCCGCTGCCGGCAGCTGCACGCTTGCGCTCTCGTGCGAGGCAGTGGCCGTGCTTGTGTGCGAGGCGGCGACCCGCTCATAGCATGAGGTAGAACGAGATCTTCATATTGGAGGCGGAGCTCCTGCAGCCCTACTTGTCTCCCCTCTCGGTATTGTGGTGAGAAAAGGAGAGGCCATCTAGGTCTATGGTGAAGAAGTTGAAGAAGGGTACCGTGAGCCATAGCCGTCGAAGAAGCGAGGCCTAGAGATCCTCACCGGCAAGTGGCTAAGCCCCATGGATGAGGGAGTAGCGGAACTTATATGCTAGAGCTACGCCGTGGCAGCCTGCAGCACGGCCTCGGCACGCGAGCCTGACGTGCCTGCAAGACTACAGGCGGTCACGGCGAGGTACTCTTCGGCATCATCCCGTGAGTCGAACACTAGCATGTCCCCGACGGTAGGGAACTCCCAGTGCTCGACCACCTCGCCGCCATGGAGAAGATGAGGGTAAAGGAAGGAGATGACGACTATGGGCTCCACAGTCAATGACACATAGAGATGAAGGTGGAGGGGCAGTTTTGTCCATATATATGAAAATATGGTGATGCGTGTACTCCTGTGGTTGAGCCCAAGGCTTCTCCGGACGTATACCGTGGCCTATTTTAAAGGGACGAAGAAATATAATGTAAGATTCAGAATAGGTGAATAGTAATGGTACTTATCGAAACTTTAAAAATTGTAACGACACTATTCCAAATAACCCTTATTATTAAGGTATATCTATCTATCTATCTAGACTTACAGCTGCCTCCATGACGCGCATTATATTATACCCAGGACCACGAACCACGGTTGCGATGTCTACTACAAACCGAGTCGGGTTTTTCATAGCATTCCTTTTTTCGTGTGACGCCCTATTAATTTTGTGTTACGTATAGAGAGATAGCACACCAGCAGATATATACACGTGCAACACATCGCACGGTTGACAACCACGGTTGTTAAAGCCACTCGCCCACTCCATCTCCATTCACATCACATATGCACACGCACCACACCCACGCTAGCTAGACAGTAGACACGAGTACCATGGTGTCCTTCAAGGCGCGTCGCATGGAGCCGGAGCTGGTGTCACCGGCACGGCCGACGCCATCCGAGACGAAAGCCCTCTCCGACCTCGACGACCAGCGGACGCTGCGGTACTACGAGACGGTGATCGCCTTCTTCCGCAGCCGCCATGGCTACACCAGCCACAGAAGGCCAGACGATCCAGCGAAGGCCATCAAGGCGGCGCTCGCCGAGGCGCTGGTGTACTACTACCCCATCGCCGGGCGGCTCCGGGAGGCTGCCGGTGGGAAGCTGGTGGTGGACTGCACGGCGCAGGGAGTGGTGTTTGTGGAGGCCGATGCGGACGTGCGGCTGGAGGAGCTGGGCAAGCCTCTGCTGCCGCCGTACCCGTGTGTCGAGGAACTGCTGTGCGATGCAGGTGAAACAAGAGCCGTGATTGGCAAGCCATTGGTCCTCATGCAGGTATACAGCCTCCTCCTTTCCTGTCCCTCCTAGAATTTATACAGAAATTCTCTTGTTTCTTTTATGCTTTTATACGTGATTGCCATTGTTTCTTTTATGTTTTTTTAGGTGACGAGGCTCAAATGTGGCGGCTTTGTTATCGGATTCCACATGTGCCATACCATCGCAGATGGATTCGGTATGGTTCAATTCTTTAGATGTGTTGCTCAACTAACTCGCGGTGAAAAAGCACCCACAGTTTTGCCCGTGTGGAGAAGAGAGCTTCTAACACGACGGCACAAGTCGTCATCGTCATCTCTCATCACGCATTCGAATAGCTCATCATCATCAGATCACAATCATAAATCTGACGACGTGATGCTGTCAACTCCCATGGACGACATGGTAGTCCAGTACTTCCTCTTCGGGCCGAGGGACATAGCAACCCTACGCGGTCACCTCAGCGGACACCATCTTGCCGCCACCTCCGCTACGTCCTTCGAGCTGCTAACCGCGGTCATGTGGCGATGCCGCACGATAGCGCTGGGCTACGAGTCCGATCACCGCGTTCGCCTCATGGTCACCATGAACGCGCGCGGCAAGTGGAACCAGCACACGCTCATCCCGCGGGGCTACTACGGGAACGCGCACGTGTCTCCCATCGCGGAGGCCACCGCCGGCGAGCTCTGCAGCCAGCCGCTCGCCCACACGGTTGAGCTCGTGCGCACGACCAAGCTCAGCGTGACCAAGGAACGCATGGAGTCGATGGTGGAGACGATCGCGTCGACGCGGCAGTGGCCGCCGCCGACGATGGACAGGATCTACGAGGTCTCTGATACCAAGTGGATCGCCACGAATGCGACGCAGTTTGGGTGGGCCGAGCTGGTGGGCGGTGGGATACCACTGGCCGGTGACCTTACTTCGAAGCTGGGAAGCGACCACATGAGGTGCAAGAACCAGGATGGTGAGCACTCCACCATTGTGTCCATGCTCTTGCCGAAGCCGGCGATGGAGAAGTTCAGCGGTGAGTTGTCTGTTTGGCTGAACGACAAGCATGATGAGAAGAACTTGGTTATACTAAGTTCCCTCTAGTCTAGGAACAAATTTAAACATTGTTATTGTACGTGCAATTTGTTGTACGAAAGAGAATTGATTGGCTCATGGTGAATGGAAATTTTTATATATGATCTCTTTTAATTTCAGCGTTCTTTAGGGTTAATATATATGGTGTAGTGGTAGAGCTCGTCAAGCCATAAGACTATACGGCCCCCTCCAATAAGCGCCAGAGTAAATAATGCTCATGGGTGAAAAGTAAACATTACTCATTAGTGCACAAGAGTAATGCTCACGAGCATAAATGTGGAAAGTAAATAGGATGAGATCAGGGTTTATCCTTCGGTATCATTAGGGGCCGTTTAGACAGGCTTCTGTTGACTCCAGCTCCTTTACTGTGTGTCACTGTAGCATGCAGAGTAGAGCCGGAGAAGCTAGGCTTCGGCTGCTCTGGTTCACTAGCAGAGAATAGACCTTTCATCCGAGGCTAAAATAGGCTCTAGTCCCGACATTTTTTGCGCCCGGGAGTAAAGAGATCTTTAGTCTCAGTTGGTGTCTTTAACCGGAACTAAAGGTCCCTGCCCAATGGCTACTTCACTCGGCACAGTAGCAGGGGACCTTTAGTTCCGATTGGAGACACTAACCAGGACTAAAGGTGTACCTTGACTCTCGGTTGGAGCCACCAACCGGGAGTAAAGGTCTACTCCCGGGCCGTGCCTCTGACCGGGGTTGGAAAGGGAACCAACCGGGACTAAATGTCCCCCTCTATAAATCCCAGCAGTCTCCTTCCTCCCCGAGCCCAAGCTGGACCAAATTTGAAGCTCAGTGTTCTTGCTTTTTTGCTTCTTGCTTCTCCCATTGTTGCTCCATCCATTCTTCGATTCATCCATCGATTTCTTCGATTTCTCCGTCGATTCTTCAGTTGTAAAGGTTACCAATCTCATACTCTAATTTTTCATCATTGGCTTGTCTCATATTGTTCACTACATATATATATAGTTTTTATGGTGTTTTTTTTATTTGTAAACAATTTAAGCTCAAAATAACTTATAGTTTGCATATTTGGATGAAGAAAGGTTAAAGTAGGTATTTAAAATTAGTATTCACTTTTCATTTCTAGCGTGCATAGCACACTTCATTGTTTAGATATATAGAGAATTTTATAGTTTCTTAATTTTATTTGTTTATAAAATGAGAAATTTATAGTGCATTAAAAAATGAGTATAGAGAGTAGATGGAAACTGCTTCCGGGTCCTCGGCCTCTCATGGGTTTCCAAAGCGACTTAGGCCAGGCCTCCCTCTCATTCCATGCGGCAAGTGTCATGATGAGACGAAGATTGTGATGGAGTACCGAGTGAAGAAGGAGGGTCCCAACATGGGTCGTATCTTCTACAAGTGTCCAAATCGCAATGTGAGTTATTTTATCATATTTTATGATTATGGTTAGTTTATACCTATTTTCATGATGGTTGTGATTAAAGTTCTAATTTTTTGTTTTATTTTCAGTGGGATGGCAGTGGACGATGTTCAGGCTTCTACTAGGAGGAAGAGTATGTTGAACTCGTGCAAAAATATCTTGCACAACGTGCAGATACGGTGGCTAATGAGGCAGTGATCCAGCTGAAGAAGCCCAAAGATGTTGCACAATCGGAGGATCTGTCTGTTTTAGTTGGGATTGGTCGCGAAATCCTTGTGCTCCTGAAGTGCATTTTAGCTTTGGTTCTTTTAGTGCTAGTTGAGATTGTCTACATTGTAGCGATGCTTTCATAAATTTGTACCTTTTGTGGTGGCACATATGTTGTATAAATAATTAATTATGATCTAGATTTTAATATGGTATTTATGTCATGTAATGCAGATGAGCCGGCATTGGATATACCATGTTGATCACCGCTCCCAAGAGTTCATTGACGGCATGCATTCTTTGTTACGTGCGGCCGAGGCAAACAAACGCGACGGTTTCATGTGCTGCCCAGTGTCATATGTAAGAATACGGTGGAATATCCTTGCTCAAGGACTCTTCATTCACACTTGTTCAAGTCGGGTTTCATGCCAAACTATATTTGTTGGACGAAGCACAGAGAAACCGGGGTTGTAATGGAAGAAGGTGAAGAAGAACAATGGGACGACAATGACATTATTCCCGATGGTGCGTGCTTCAATGATACTGCAATGGAAGAAGCTGAAGAAGAGGCAGCCGCAGAAGATGAGCCTGCTGATGATCTTGGTCAAGTCATTCGTGACGCATAAAGAGAATGCGAAAGTGAAAAGGAGAAGATCAAGTTCAAGCAGATGATAGAAGATCACAAGAAATTGCTGTATCCAACTTGTGATGCAGGGCTGAAAAAGTTAGGAACCACACTAGAATTGCTGCAATGGAAGGCAAAGAATGGTGTATTTGACAAGGGATTTGGAGAGTTACTAAAAATCCAAAAGAAGATGCTTTCGAAGGATAATGAATTGCCCGCTAGTACCTATGAAGCAAAACAGGTTGGCTGTCCTATGAGGCTAGAAATCGAGAAGATACATGCATGTCCTAATGACTGCATCCTCTACCGTGGCAAAGAGTACGAGAAATTGGATGCATGCCTGGTATGTCATGCATCGCGGTATAAGATCAGGCGAGATGACCCTGATGATATTGAGGGTGAACGTTCACTGAAGAAAATCCCTACCAAGGTTATGTGGTATGCTCCTATACTACCACGCTTGAAACGTCTGTTCAGAAATAAAGAACATGCAAAATTGTTGCGATGGCACAAAGAAGACCATAAGGTAGACAATATATTGAGACACCCTGCTGATGGGTCCCAGTGGAGAGCAATCGACAGAGAATTTCTGGAGTTTGCAGATGATGCAAGAAACTTAAGGTTTACTTTAAGTACGGATGATATCAATCCTTTTGGGGAGCAGAACAATAGCCATAGCACTTGGCCTGTTACTCTAAGTATCTACAACCTTCCTCCCTAGTTATGCATGAAGCGGAAGTTCATTATGATGCCTATGCTCATCCAAGGCTCGAAGCAACCTGGCAATGACATCGATGTGTACCTGAGACCACTGGTTGATGAACTTCTTATTTTGTGGAATAGAGAAGGTGTACGTGTGTGGGATGAGTACAAACAGGAACACTTTGACCTGCGAGCATTGTTGTTCGTGACAATCAATGATTGGCCTTCTCTAAGTAATCTTTCAGGACAGTCAAACAAGGGATATAATGCATGCACACACTGCTTCGGTGATATTAGAGGTGTATTCTTGAATAAATGTCGAAAGGTCATGTACCTTGGCCATCGTCAATTTCTTCCTACAAATCACCCCGTAAGAAAGAAAGGCAAGCATTTTAAAGGGATGGCAGACCACCTGACCAAGCCTCGCAACCAAACCGGTGAGGATGTACTCGATATGGTCAATGATGTGAAAGTCGTCTTTGGAAAAGGACATGGCAGCCAACCTGTTCCGAACGACGCTAACGGTCATGCACCCATGTGGAAGAAGTCCATATTTTGGGAGCTACCCTATTGGCAAGTCCTAGAGGTCCGCAGCTCGATCGACGTGATGCACCTGACGAAGAATCTTTGTGTGAACCTGCTAGGCTTCATGGGTGTGTATGGAAAGCCTAAGGACACATTTGAAGCACGATAGGACCTGCGTTGTTTGAGAGAAAGAGACAACCTGCATCCAGAGAAGACAGATGATGGACGCCATTACTTACGTCCTGCGAGCTACACTCTAAGCAAAGATGAGAAGGAAATCATGTTTGAATGCTTAAACAACATCAAGGTACCATCTGGATTCTCCTCGAATATAAAGGGTATTATAAATGTGCCAGAGAAGAAATTCTGTAACTTAAAGTCCCATGACTGTCATGTTCTCATGACGCAATTACTTCTAGTTGCATTAAGAGGAATTCTACCTCCAAATGTATATCTAGCCACCATGAAGCTATGTGCATTCCTCAATGCAATTTCTCAGAAGGCGATTGATCCAACTGATCTAGCTAAACTACAGAATGATGTGGTTCAATATCTCGTCAGCTTTGAGTTGGTGTTCCCTCCTTCCTTCTTTGATATCATGACACACCTCCTAGTTCACCTAGTCAAGGAGATTTTCATTCTCAGTCCTGTGTTCCTACACAACATGTTCCCCTTAGAGAGATTCATGGGAGTCCTGAAGAAATATGTTCACAACTGTTCTCACCCAGAAGGAAGCATCACCAAGGGCTATGGAACAGAAGAGGTCATTGAGTTTTGTGTTGACTTTATTCCTGACCTTGACTCGATTGGTGTTTCTGAATCGAGACATGAGGGGAGACTAAGCGGAAAGGGGACACTAGGGAGGAAAACATATATTGGTACGGAGGATGATTATTTCAACAAAGCGCACTACACAGTTCTACAGAACTCCTCTTTGGTAGATCCGTATATTGAGACACACAAGGATCTCTTACGATCCGAGTTTCTAGGGAAGACTGAAGCTTGGATTACGCGTAAGCACATGGAAACTTTCGGTGGTTGTTTGCGAAAAAAATGTCAAGGTGATGAGAGCATCCATGAGCAACTGTATTTATTGGCTATGCAACCATCATGGCATATCGTCACATACAAAGGGTACGAGATAAATGGGAACACATTCTACACAATAGCCCAAGATAAAAGGAGTACCAACCAAAACAGTGGTGTCCGCATAGATGCCACAGACTTGAATGGGAATAAGCAGATATATTATGGCCGCATAGATGAAATATGAGAACTAGAATATGCACCTACTTTGAAGATCCCATTGTTCAAGTGCCAATGGGTGAAGGTGACCGGAGGCGGGGTAACAGTAGACAACGAGTATGGACTGATAACAGTAGACCTTAGTAATATTGGGTACAAAGACGAACCATTCGTCCTTGCCAAGGATGTGAATCAGGTGTTCTATGTCAATGATATGTCTACCAAACCAAAAAGAGGGAAAAACGATAATGACTCAATCAAAGAGCCAAAGCACCACATAATTCTTTCAGGGAAAAGAGTCATCATAGGAATTGAGGACAAGTCGGACATGTCAGATCATTATGAAAAGGATGACCGAATTCCGCCCTTCAAAGTGAACAAAGACCCTAGCATCTTGGTAAATCATGAGGACACTCCATGGTTACGATGCGATCATAACCAAGGGACATATGTAAAGAAGTTCACTGCTGTCCCACTTGATGATATAGTGATTTAATGTAGTGTGTTTTTGAGATATTATGTAATAATTGTGAATTCAAATATTTATTATGTCGTGTTTCAAATTAAATCAATGTTTGATTTGGTTGGATTTCTCTCTCAAAAAGTTAAATTAGGAAATATTAACATTAAAATGATGTCAAAACAAATTCTCTGTCCAAAACCTATAGTTTTAATAATTTTAATTAAACACTACATTTTTGCATTAACGAAATAATAAATATTAGTTACATTATGTTTCATAATTATAACAAAACATAAAAAAATTAGATTATAGATTTTACCTATGTGCACTAAATAAAAAGCAAATCCATATTTCCAAACAAATAATTTTCTGCCTTTTATTTAATTTACTATGCATTTAACAAGATTTTAGCATTTGTATTAAAATAAATATTAAAAAAAACTTTCCTTCATACTGATGGGAAACAAAAAAGTAGCCCATAGCCCACCTTTACTCCCCGGTTGAAATCCCACTCGGAGTAAAGGTGGGCTGCATTGTAGAGGCTCGCCAAAAAAAACCTTTACTCCCGGTGCGTTTTACCAACCGGGAGTAAAGGACCTTTACTCCCGGTGTGTGTTACCAACCGGGAGTAAAGGTTCGTTGCCTCTTTCCCAGCCGCTACCCTAGCCGCACCTACGCCGCGCCCCTCGCCGCGCGCGCGGCCACCGACGCTGCGCTGTCGATGCTGGTCGCCCACGCGCGCCCCCGACGCCAATCCAGCCACGCCAGAGCCAGCCCCACTGACGCGGCTATTGAACTCCTAAGTGCCTCTAGGTGTGCATTTCATAATCATATGCATTTGGATAGAACTAATAACGCCTCGAAAAATGATTGTGAAAATGCTAACACACTCGCACATGACGTGATCACATGGTGGTGTTAGCACATTTGCGAAGGCGGTGGAGTTTGAGCGGTAGAGAGGGTTTGGGGTCCTCTCTCCCTCCCGCCGAGCTTGCGAGGTGGGATTCAGGCGTTTTCGAGGAGTTGAAACGACTATTTTCCACTACGCCGGAAGTCGGAAAACAAATGGAAGCGAACGGAGGTCACAGAGGTGACCGGACACCGGACCGGACGCGGTCTCTGTTTGACCGGACGCGTCCGGTCAGCGTTCAGCGTCTTCGTGTGTTTTGGTTTGTTGATCGGACGCGGTGGCGCGTCCGGTCATAGTCGACCGGACGCGTCCGGTCGATCAGGGAGCTTACTGGACTCCAACCGGACGCTGGCACTGTGGCGTCCGGTCAGTTCTGCAGCGCGTCCGGTCGCTGTTTCGTTGTGCACTGCTCAGGCTTGACCAGCGCGTCCGGTCCGTCACGGGACCAGTGCGTCCGGTCAAGCTTTGCGCGTCCGGTCGTTGCGTGCAGCGTGTCCGGTCGGTGGTTCACAAAAGTAGCCGTTGTGCGATCGGCGCGTCCGGTCAGTTTGACCAGCGCGTCCGGTCAGCGTGACTTCGGCTGTTTCAAGTGCATAACGGCTATATTCGAAGGGGTACGTTTATAAATACTCGTTGGCCGGCTCAAGGCTCTATCTCTTGGACATTTGACATACTTGTGAGCACTTTGAGCTAAGCAACTCCCCTCCCACTCATCTCTCTTGCTTCTTTGCATATTCGAAGTGAGATTGAGTGATCCAAGTGCATTTGCATTGTGAGATAGCATCTAGTTGGCACTTGGTGGTTGATTTGCTGTGCTATTCTTGTTTCTCTTGGTGGTTGCCACCACCTATACGGCTTGGAGCAGCTTGGAGGCATTGGCAAGAGTTGGTGATTGTTCTTGGCCACCTCCGGTGATTGTGAGGGGTTTGTGCCTACCTCGGCGAAGCGCCAAAGGCAACATTAGTAAATTGCTCGTGTTATTGCAACCTTTTGCCATTTGGTAGGTTCTTGTGGCACCTTTTGAGAGGCTCGGTGTGAGACCGATTAGCCACCGAACCACGTGGTGAAGAGGGACACAACGGGGACTAGCGTGCCGGCAAGCACGTGAACCTCGGGATAAATCTTCGTGTCATCACTTTCATATTGTGATTGATTGATCCCGGTGTTCGGTTGTCTTGGTATTCATTGTTGATCATATTGGTTGGCTCAATACTTCGCCCCTCGGTGAAACTCTCCTAACTCAACTCCGCATTACTTTCTTAGTTATCTTTGCTAGCTAGTTAGCTTTGCTATAGTAGCTCTTTTGTGTAGCTTGCTAGTTGTAGTTGTAGTTACCTTCTCGGTTTGACTTGTGCGGTTGAGTGCCATTATACTAGAATTGTGAATTGGATAGGTGGCTTGCAATCACCCCGTAGGCTAAGCAAAACTCGCATCTCGCTATTTGTTGTATTGATAAACTTGTTTAGCTTGTCTTTGTAGAAAATTTTAAAAGGCTATTCACCCCCCTCTAGCCATCAAGACCTTTCACCCGCGCGCAATAACCGCCGCCTCACGCGCCTCGCCTTGCGCCCCTTGCCTCGCGTGGCCGCCGACGCTGCGCCCCTCGCCTCGCGCGTTGCCGCTGACGCTGCGCTGCCGACACCGGTCGCCCGCGCCCCCCCCGCACTCCGATCCGCCCACGCCAAAGGCACCCGGCCTCATGCGTGCGGTCACCGACCCCACAAACGACGACCCCACCAGTGACACTACGCCGCGCCGCCCGCTCCTCCACCGACGATGACCCCACCAGCGATCGAAGTCCTCGCGCGCCTCCACCGACCCCAACGCCTCTACTAGCACACTGGCGCTCCACCACGCGCGCCTCGCCGAAGTCCTAGCGCACACACGCCTTGCCCCGGCCCTCTCGCCCGACGCCCAGTGCCTCGCACGAACAACACCGCCGCCGCCGTCGTTTGTCCTCTGCACGTCGTCGTTCGCCCACTGCACGGCAATCATCGTTCGTCCTCGATCACGCCCACATTCGCCCTATGTTTTTAGGAGATTCTGTTTGTCGTTCGTCGTCATCGTTCGTCGTCGTCGTTCGTATGCCGCGGAGCATCGCCGCCCTCGTGTGTTTGTATACCGCGGAGCATCGCCACCCTCGTGAGTTAGCCCTAAACCCTAATCAACATATAATTAACATTAACCCTAATCAGCATATAATTAACGTGTGTTAACCCTAAACCCTAACTTATATGTATATATATCGTTAACGCATGAATTACATTATCAAGATCTTAGACATAGAGTATATGTAAACCTATTGTAAACTTTATTTATTTTTTGATGCAAAGTAAACTTTTTATTGTTCACGACATAGAGTATATGTATGAGCCAAAGATTTGATGTATATACTATATACTGACTTCACCCTAGTGTGTGATTGTTTAGCGTTAACGATAACGATAACACGCCCTAGTGTGATTGTTTAGCGTTAATGATGCATATTGTTCATAGAGTATACGCACATAAGCAAAGATTTGACGTACTATATATTGGTTTTGTTTTTTTGAAGCTAGATGGCCGACCCGAGAAACATAGAGATTATAACATATATATGTCATCACCGACGTACATTGAGCGTCGGTGACTAGGGCAATGTACGTCGGTGATGACATATATATTATACTCTCTATGTCTAAGATTATGATGATGTAATCCATGCGTTAACAATATATGCGTTAACGAACGTTGATTAGGGTTATCGTTAATTATACGTTGATCATGTTTTAGGGTTTAGCATTAACGGCCGAGGGCGAATTGCGTCGGTGACTAGGGCGAACTGCATTGTTGATGTCACCGACATGGTTCGCCCTAGTCACCAACGCAATTCACCCTCGGTCGTTTACGTATAGCAAAGATTTGACGTACTATATATTGGTTTTGTTTTTTGAAGCTAGATGGCTAACCCGAGAAACATGGATGAGGAGTTGATGATGCATTTGATCAACACCGGCATTCAAGTTGCCGATGATGATGGTGCTAAAAATAACGTGCAAGAGGATGCAGATGACAGGAGTCAGTACTTAGCTCTTGAACAAAATGAGCAAGAAGATATTGGCCAAGTATACATTTTTTATTATTAGCTATATATATTATCATATGTCTTATGTGTGCTCATGACATTAAAAATAATGTTTATGTTTTGTAGCCCTCTGGATCGACATCAACAACTACAACGAAGAGTAAAAATGTTCGAGGTCCCAAAAAGCCATTGGAGGGCCGCTTCATCATCTCGGAGTTCAATGTGAATACAGGCGAACCGGGGGGCCAAATAAAACAAAATTCGTGCACCACTGTGGTTACCTTGTAAGGGACCGGCTCCCGATCAGTACCTATGAATGGAAGAAGAAGACCAATGCTCCTCATATCAGTTTTGTCTCCGATCGTGACAAGATGTTAATTTGGAATGATGTCTTGGAACATTTCACGCTCCAAACAGATGGTTATGATGATATAATAGATGGTGATGAATTGAAAGAGCGAGTTAGGGATTGGGCAATGAAGAAGATGGCCACCCAGTTTCAGACTTGGAAGAAACACCTATACACGACGTATGTCAAGAAGAACATAGCACCAGATTTCACTGTCCCAGGCCCGATCTCAAAGCAGAGGCCCTATTGGGATGAGTTTGTATAGTACAAAACGTCGGAAGAAGGTGTGAGTCGGGTGATAATGAACCAACGTAATGCCCAACAGAAGACATACCACCATAACTTGGGATCAGGTGGCTACCCGACTGCCATTAAGAAGTGGAACAAAATGGAAGCAGACCTTCTTGCCAAGGGTATCACACCAGAATCACTCGAGTGGGGAGAGCATGCAAAGAATTGGTTTTTTGCTCATGTGGGAACACTGGACCAGGTGACAGGGAAGTGCATTTATGGCACAAGACTACAAGAAGCAGCAGAAAGATTGTTTTATGCTCAGAGAGCTACTGCTAGTGGTGCGTTCAGGCCCAATAGAGAGAAGGATGAACTGACATACGCCATCGGGACTACTGAACACGGTGGCCGAACTAGAGGCAAAGGAAGTGTCTCGTGGGAGCATGGATTCCCTCAGGACAGACCTTCCTACAGAAGCCGCCAGAGAAAGAAGGAAGAAGAGGCACAGCGGCTCCAGAGGTTGGAGGAAGCGGTGCGTGAATCACAGGAGCGGGAAAAAATCCTTGAAGTGAGAATGCAGGAGGAAATCAGAAGGCAAGTGCAAATAGCAGTGAGTGCAAGCAAGCAGGCATCAGAGCCAGGACTGCGCTTCCACGGAGATACCAAATCAAGGGGACACACGACTGTGCTTCCCTGTGGATGACATCACTGAACCTTGTACATCGTGTGAGCTACACATTCCGAAGGGGAATTCCACAATCAAGGTGGCTATCGGTCTTGTTAATCCTATCGACCGAACCAAGACACCAAGGATTCATGGGAATATAATCCAAGAAGGATATGCTACCGTCTCGGTAGATAAAGCTGAAAAATGTTTTAGTGATTTGCCTCTTGACATTCCTGGAGGTGATAATGAGAAGACTCTAGGAGAAGCAGAGAAGACATTCATTCTATAGCGCAAGCGCTACATCATCATTCCCAGGATGTCGCCTCCACCTCCTCCTGAACTACCTCACCATAGGTGCGGATGAAAACACTAACTCATTAATTTATATTGGCTTAAATAATTAACAATTTGCTCATAATAATATGTCATTCTTTTTTTGTAGCAGATCCTCCCCCAACCTAAGTCTAATTGTTCAATCACTAGATCATCATAGTGCTTTGTACGATGACAATGTGTTGGAAGGCGAGGCTACATCCACACGATCTCCAAGGAGGTCTCCAATGCCGCTGCCACCACCTCCAAGGAGGTCTCCAACGCCTCCCTCGCCCCCACCTACCAAGAAGCCAAGTACTAGCAAGAGGTCTGCCTCGCAAACGAAGAACCAGCCCCCGCCGACAAAGAAAGCCACTGTGAAACCAAGGGCTATTCCCAAAGTAATATCTGAAGAGAAGGAAGAAGTAACTGATGCATATAAAAAAGATATGTCCAGATTCTATGACAAACTAAAAAAGGATTAAAAAGCAAGGAGAAACCTGGAGAAACCGTACTTCTTCGTAGCTCCAGATATTCTAAGAAAAAAGGTGGCTTCTTACCAGCAGCAGCAGCGAGAATCTCGTAAGCCGTCCAAAGCAACGTTAACGGACTATGACCGCACTCTCACCAAGTCAATTGAGATGGCACAGAAAAAGAAGCGGGCAGGGAAAGGAGTTGCACAACTCGGACAACAATCGCACCAATCATTCCCCCCGCTAGTTGTTGGTAATGAATATGGTTTGAATTTAGGATTGATGCATCAGGCAAACATACCTCTGGATGTCGATTTGGATCACCTTGGTAAATTTATTGAAGAGACTGGTCTCGACATTTACTAGATGTTTGCCGCTGCCACCACCTCCAAGGAGGTCTCCAACGCCTCCCTCGCCCCCACCTACCAAGAAGCCAAGTACTAGCAAGAGGTCCGCCCCGCAAACGAAGAACCAGCCCCCGCCGGCAAAGAAAGCCACTGTGAAACCAAGGGCTATTCCCAAAATAATATCTGAAGAGAAGGAAGAAGTAACTGATGCATATAAAAAAGATATGTCCAGATTCTATGACAAACTAAAAAAGGATTAAGAAGCAAGGAGAAACCTGGAGAAACCGTACTTCTTCGTAGCTCCAGATATTCTAAGAAAAAAGGTGGCTTCTTACCAGCAGCAGCAGCGAGAATCTCGTAAGCCGTCCAAAGCAACGTTAACGGACTATGACCGCACTCTCACCAAGTCAATTGAGATGGCACAGAAAAAGAAGCGGGCAGGGAAAGGAGTTGCACAACTCGGACAACAATCGCACCAATCATTCCCCCCGCTAGTTGTTGGTAATGAATATGGTTTGAATTTAGGATTGATGCATCAGGCAAACATACCTCTGGATGTCGATTTGGATCACCTTGGTAAATTTATTGAAGAGACTGGTCTCGACATTTACTAGATGTTTGGTCATGGAAACATTGAGAGTGCGCAGGAGGTTGATCTTTGAAAGAAAAAATTTGAGGCTAGAGTTTATACAACCCTGAAGCCTTAGGTGATCTAGGGACGCAAATGTACCTGCTAAACAAGTGGTACATGCAGGCGTCTACTAAAGGAGACGAATATCTTGGTGTTAGAATTAGAGACGAACATTGGTTCCATGGCGATGACGTTATGTATGTTCATTACTCAGAATTTCATCAACTATGCCACCTAACCTCTCTGGACAAAGCTATCATTAGCTGCTATTGCCTGTAAGTAATAATTTCAAAGATCTATTATTACAAGTATTTGCATATAAATTATCCTAACAAGTATATATATATATATATATATATATATATATATATATATATACAATGACAGAACGCAAAAAGAAAGGCTGCAATGAAGTTGGCTTTGTTGATCCCAATATTGTATTCAAAGACCCAGTTACTTCCAAGCGTAATTGGAAGCCTGAGTTAGAGAGCAACCTCATGAAGTTCTTAGTGAACCAACACCACAAGCAGGATATACTCTTCCCCTACAACTTCAAGTGAGTGTTAATAATGTCGATCATCGATCCTTAATGGCTCATATGTTGATTCTAGTTAATTAATGAGTGTTATGCGTTATATGCCTATAAACACATGCATCAATCACTGGATATTGATAGACATCGATCTGGTCAAAAGTCAATTGATAATCTATACTCGATGAGAAAACCACAACAAGACTACCAAGATATGATAGATATTATCCAGAGGTAATTTTGGTATCTCTCTAGCAACTATATATATACACACAAGATGATTAACTATATCTGACGACGTGCAAAATTTTTATTTTATTGGGCAGTGTTTGGAAAACCTTTATTGAGAATCAACACATGGGAAAATGCAAAGCTCCACTGCACGTAATTCCTTTGAAAGTAAGTCCCCTGCATCGCATCATCGATCTTTATTAATTAAACATATAGCTTTCACCGGATCACCAGATTGGATGACGAATCTTTTTCTCGTAAAGTGGTGTCTGAGCCAGGAACCGGGGAACAACTTTTGTGGTTACTACGTCTGCGAGTTTATCAAGGAATGCGCACAAAGAACTAACAAAGAGAGACTCAAAGTACGTTAAACTACACTATATATTCATTTAATTATTATTACTTGTGCTTACTATATGTCTTTATACATATATACATATATTAATTCATTTTTCTTTAATTCAAACCTGTAGGCTAAATGGTTGGCTGCAAAGGTCATACGACAAGACCAGCTCAAAGCAATTCAGGAGTCCATAGCCGGATTTCTTAATGACCAGGTCATCGACTCCAAAGGCGAGTTCCACTATGACCCCACACAGCCATGGAAGTCGACGTAGAGGCCGGATGAGAGGGGGAATTTGTTATATCACAATGATTGTAATTAAAACTTTTGTAATATACGCACATGAAATAATATGATGTAAAATACACATATATATGTGTGCATGCATGCATGTAAATATGTATATAGTTTTATACTTGTTATTAATTTAATCTGTCCAATAATGCTTGAATACGAATTCGAAAACCTAGTTTCAAACCAAAATCAATCAAATAATGAAAACAAAACGAAAAAGAAAAAAACAACCTTTAGTCCCGGTTGGTAGGTTGCCGGATCATGGCATGTCAGGAGGCACCTTTAGTCCCGGTTGGTAATATCCACCATGACTAAAGGTTCCCCTTTAGTCCCGGTGCCTGACCCGGGACTAAAGGACCCCCCCCGTTTAGTCCCGGATGCTTGCTCCCGGGTGGGGAACCAGGACTAGAGGGGGTTCCCCACCAGGAGAAAATGTAACACCCCAGGTGTTTATCACCAATTAAGTAGGGGGTTTAAGCTTAAACACGATAGATTAAGTGTAAATGACAATGACCAGGTCAACCTACGGAGATGAGCCTAACTTAAAGTTGGATTGCTGCATCATTGCTTTACATATAGGCCATCTTCAAAGATATATGTTCAGATGGTGTTATTACTATATCTTCATGTGTCTCACCTTGGTACCTATCTATATTGATCCCTGGAAAAGTTTCATGAAGTTTGGAATCAAAAAGTCACATGAAATGATAAGTGATAGGCTTGTTTGGATTATAACTAAAACCTATCGTACATCTCATGGGGACTAGTGTTTGTGCAACATACAATGCAACATGCGCAACACATCGTGGACACATGTGGAACACCCTAGTGGAACATGTGGAACACCCTAGTGGAACATGGGTAGCATGTATCTTGAAACAACCACATGAAGTGACCATAGCATTTCACTTGAGTTCTATGTTTCAAGGCATGTGAGCCCTGCACTTTTGTGCAACCTATGCATGGTGGGTATGTTTGGCCTCTACAACACCTTAACTACACTTAGGACACTCCATGGAACAATGTTCATGTTGATCATTTTGCCTAAATGTGCTTCTAAGTGATGGTTGACCGTGTATGGACCCTGGAACACTTTTGTTTGACCGTTTCAAAAGTATGACCTAGAAGCTTTGCATGACTGTGCACCCTTTGACAAAGTTGTAGGGAATTTTATAAGGAACAAACTTTATTTAAGAGTCAAGCCATGAAAATTTGTAGAACATGCTCAAACAGGGCTCACAAGTCAATTTTAGGGCTGATTCCAGCACTTAACAATTTTAAAATCCCGATTTCGGTGTCTTCGACATTGACATTCCGCGTTCTCGTGATTTTGCTAACCAACATGATTTGACCCCTTAACAAAAGTTGGAGTTTATGTTATGGAGAACAACATGTAAAAAGTTGGGATCAATTCGACCAAGTAATTCGAGTCCAAACCGAGCGAAGCTTAATCTTCGTTAAGCCACTGACACTGTCATTTTGGAGGTTAATTCACCACTGTTACAGAGCCCTAATAACTATGACCCCTTAAGCAATGTTGTAGAGTAGCCCATGGCCCACAACTTTGCTTCAAGGCCTGAGGCCCAATTCGAACCCTAGACAGCTCAAAAATGGAGCCCAAGGTGGTCTCGTCGACGCCCACCACGTGTTCGGTAGTAGGCTGCAATGGGCGACGGGTGTCCAGGGGCGTGGCGACCATGCACCGCGCGTCTTCGCCATGGACGCCGCGCGTCCGCTTCCCTGCCGCGTGCCAGTGCCTCGCTCGGTTTGGTGGAGCACAGAGCGACCAGCCCGAGCCCCTCCCTTCTCACCACTCGCCCCTTCCTCGTTGCTGCACGCGCGCACGCATGAGCACAGACACCGCCATGGTCGACCCGCCGAGCTCCGTGGCCACCGTCGTTTCCCTGCATCCGGCATCCCTCTGCCAAATTGGCCGCAGCACCACCTTTCCCTCCTCGCGCCGCTCACAACGTGCCCATTTTCCAGCCTCGCCGCCGCTGCGGAAGGCCGCCACCATCGCCGGCCGAATCGAGCTCCAGAGCTTCCGTGGCCGGGTCACTTCGGACCGCTACGGGGTCGATTGAGCCCGCCATCATCTTCACCGACGCATACCGATCGTCCTGAGCCTTTCCTATTGTCGCCTAGCCCGCCGGAGCGCCGCCGCCGTCGGAGCCGTGCCCCGGCATGCCCACGCGCGCGGAGCCGAGAGGCCATGGGCCACCTCACGCCAAGCTGCGACCGCCTTCAGATGCGCCTCGTTGCCGCGACCCTCATCGGCCCCTCCCTCGCCGCCGACGCCGCCCCCTGCCGGCTGGCCGGAGCCGCGGGCCAGCCGCTCCCCTGCTCTCGGCCGAACGGCCTGAGGAAGGAGAAGGAGCAGTCGTGTGTACGTTTATCTTTTGTATGACAAGTGGGCCCAGTAGTCCAGCGGGTCCCGCGAGTCAGCGTTATGAAGGGCCGAGATGGGGTACCCGTTCGGGTGCGCCTAGCGATTTCAATAGGATTGTGTTAATTCCGAATTTGAATTTGCAGATTTTATTTATTTCTTCAAAAATTCATATCTCCTGTTAGGTAACTCCAAAAATAGTAAATGGGGACTTTTTGGAAACCTTAGGAAAAGATCTATGCAGTGGAGTCATAAAATGTGATATGTTTGTAGATGTTTTCTGATGTCTTTATTTAAGTTTTAAAAATGCTCCATAAATGCCTTTAAATTTGACCAGAGACAGATCTAGAGTTTTAGACATCCAAAAATAGTGATTCTTGTTTTGTTAATTTTGTGATGATATGTACTTGCTAAGAAAAATATTAAACACCCTAGTTGTTCACTGTTTTCTTAGGGTTTTGATTTGACCTTGTTAAATAAGGAAAATCTCATATTGTTACTTGTTATTTTATATCTTGAGTTGTGATGCTCCAAATGATGTGAAATTTTTATGGTAGTCTTGTCATGATATGTATGTACTATGATATAAATTTCATGGTCATTGCTTATTGTATGCTCAAGTTATTGATTTAACTTGTTTATAGCTTGATAAATAGCTTATAAATAATATATATACGATAAAATAGAAAATGTTGTTCCATTACCTTAGTCTGATGTTTCTCTATCATATTGATTTATAATATGGCCTTGTGTTCACAGAAAATATTGAGTTTTAGGTTTCATTTGCTCTTACATGATTTATTGCTATAGCAATTTGTCTTTTTCATAGAGGTTGATATACATGTCCAAATGGTCTCAAATTTGGACAGTAGACTTTTGGGAGTATATGTAGGCCACTGTAATTTTGGTAGAAATTATTGTACACTTTTGATAGGTTATCATGATTCCACCTAATTATCTAAATAAATTAAGAAAATGTATTAAAGGAATTTATTTAGTAATTGACACTATGTTTTCTGGTGTTCATTAGTCATGTGGAATATGTTGGTAAAGTTGGGTGGATCCAATTATATGTTTGCAACATATGTTAATAATTATTTCTTGCAATTATTAGTTTCTGGACAGTTCTGGGGGCAATAGAAATTACCCCATGTTAATGATGTTTTCTAGGAAACTTGTTTATACAAAAGTTGTAGATAATTCATGTATCTAGCTGCTGTTAAAATTTGGTGTCAATTGGCTAAGTAGTTTTTGAGTTATAGCTGTTTAAAGTCTGGTTCCTGATTTGGTTGCTCTCTGTTTGAAGCAGACCAGATCCTGTAGTTTCATCTTTTTGACCTGTTAAACTTGAGAATCAGGCTTAGGTTATATTAAATGAATTGTAGACAATTTCATAAGCTTTCTATAATGTTTTCTTGCAAGTCATTTGGATTTGTAGAACTCCAGATATGATTGATTTACTCAGCTACTGCATATATGTCTAGAAAGTGGCAGATTCTAGTTTCAATGCTTTGATTCACTTTGTCATGCTTGTGTGTTAAAGTGTGACTCATATCTTTGATGGTACTTAGGTTGGTACCCTGTAATCTTATGATACTTGTGCCTTGATTGATGTGCTTGCTATCTTCTATATTATATCTTAATGAGGATTAAGTTAATTAGCTCTAGGTGCTTATGTGAACTTTGGTATGTTTGCGTGATTACTCTGTTTATTGCACTTCTATGCATTCATATATATGCATTATTGCACCTCATTTAGGTACGCTAGCTGAAGCACGTGAAGGACCTGATGTGGAGCCAAACCCGAAGATGGAGTTGGTGGATCCATCCCGAAGATAGAAGGATCGGACAAGTGCTAGATTGAAAAATGCTCGCCAAGCGAGTTTCATCTGACAAACTCTGACTTGAGTCGGATCCCAGGCAAGCCCCGGAGCATTATAAGCCTCCTACCTTCAAAAGCAATTAATTATATATATATGTTATAAAGTATTGTTGCATTAAGTGGTAGGAGTTGGTTGAAAACCTTGCTGCATTATATCATTCCTTGTCCAGATATATGAAATCCCTGAATCCTACATAGACTAGGATCGAGTAGATGCTTAGCCCTGCTTTAAGCGGTAGAAGTCAGGTGATTTCCTATCACCTGCGAGATGTAGGGATATCCATATATGGCACGGTTGGCTATATTGCTATCGTGGAATGGAACCATGTGTTAATAAAATGAAATGAGACCGGGCGGGATGATGATAGTGAAGCAACAAGGCATGGAGGTCTTGGGTGTGGATCTATCCCCGTCTGAGTCGTTTAAGGACCGATTCGCTGTACGTCCTTGAGTCATGTTGAACGCAGTCTAACACTTAGTTGGCCGGATAAGTCGTTCCGACCGCGAAGTCGAGTAGTATGGTTCAGGCCGGGAATCGAATGGTAGGTTGCTTCTTGGAGGAGAGAAAGGATGTGCTTGGGGACATTGGCGTGAGACCAAGGGGGGGTTAGAGTCCCTATCACCTGGCAGAGTGTCGCCCTTGGGGTCGCGACATCATTCGGACCCGCGATTCCTGAACTGTACGAAAGATGACCTGAGCAGCCCTCGCCAGGCGCGTCTCGGTGAGTGTTAGAAATACCCCTCCAGCTGGATAGGAATTCGATTCGAATCGCCGTCGCTCCCGGTTAGTGAGCACTTGACTTGAGCAGCGGCAACGTAGATTCCATTAAATTGAACGGATGGTTAATTGGATAACGATGGAAAGGTTGCCTCAATTTACACCTGCTATGGTTAATATTGTTTGCTCCTAATAAAGTGAGTGCTCTAGTATAGGTTTTAATATAGATGACAGGGTAATGATAATTAACTTGATGATTAAGCATTAATGATTACTTATTCATAATAAGCTTTTATGCAAAATGTTGTCAAGCTAGCCCACTTTATATCAGCCTTGCATGATCCTTGGTGTCACCTTATTTCTGGTTTATGACGGGTAAGTCTAGCTGAGTACCTTGTCGTACTCAGGGTTTTATCCCCACTTGTTGCAGGGTGTGATGGATCATGGCGACTGCAAGGGTTGGTTGGCTCCTGCCGTAGAGGCGGAGTGTGATCACGGGCATGGTCATTCTGAGTTAGCTTCTCTCTAATGCTTTTGTTGGAAGTCGACCTTGGTACTGGCATGTATTTGAAATCAAATAAATGTTAGTTTCAAATTACTTTGCTTCCGCTACTTTTAAACTTAAGTTGTAATAACTACGTTGAACTCCGATGTATATTTTGATTACTTGTGAAATGGATGTAACATGTGACTTGTTATGTTGAATCACTACGATCTTGGCTTGTATGTTGGTTGGTTTGAAATCCCTCGTGATTTCATTGGACTACCGGAGTTATATGGGCTCAAGTGCGAGAATTTGATCACTTCGGTGATTGTTTTTGTACTTGTGCTCTTATAATTTGGTCGGTTCCGTTACAGCTGGTATCGGAGCAAGATTCAACATTAAACTTGTCGTATGTGTATTTAAAACAAAGGTTTTGTTTTATAAAATCACTTTTATCAACTTATAGCTATATATAGGTTTGTGAAAATTGAATTCTAAATCTAAGTATGCCAGTGGTCAATTTCCTTATGCCCATATAAGGATTATTAGGTGGCTTATATAAGTACTAACTTTGGGGTTTTTCATTTATGCAACTACGCCCAGGCCAAGGTATGTATGTGTGATGGCTTTCCCACACTATGCTACCCGGTGTGTTAGATTGGTGGTAGCCTTCATATATAAAATAGCCATATATGTCGCTAGTTTACTTTTATGCAACATCGCACCTACACTCAGGTAAGTGTGAGTTGTGAGAGCATGACCGTACAACCTGCGGTCTAGGGGAGAGCTAGTTTTGGTTACTGAATTATTTACATGTTACACACATGTACATATGAAGGTACTTAATTGTGGGTGATCGAATGATTCGGGTAGTTTTGGTGCTACATGTATATGTACAGGGGTATATGTACATGGGAGTACTTAGAATTTTACTTCTCTGCTTTCATTGTGTGCTATATTGGGAAATGTTGGGCTGCAATGAAACTTTTCTGCAGGTACGCTAACCACGAATACGTAAGTCGAATGTAGCTGACGACTAGCTATATATCGAGAGAGTGCGTGTTATGCCACCGACATAGAACGTGATTGCCACTTTAGGTTGGCAATCTTGTGAGGACGAATAGGACGAAGCATGCATTATCCTGATTGTTGCTTTATGCATAGCTATGCTCCTCTCACCCTTGTTCTTTAGTGTGTAACTTGTGATCAATGTGTTACGCTATCTTTCTAGTGTGGAGTTAGACATGAATGCCTTATTCCATGTTGCTTGAATATGGAGTGTTTGAAGATAGTGTGTGCTTAGTTTTATTAGAAATAATTGTGGTTACATGCTTGAACCTATAGATGTCCTTTAGTTTAGCCAAGTGGTGGATATGTTGTTCCTACAAGTTTTTGAAAATGCTTTAGACCTCACTTAAGTAAATTGGATTCTCATAAGTGAATTAAATTGGTTGGTCTAAGGTAATAATGTTTAGAGCTACTAGAATGACATGTTTGTGTGCTCTCTTGTTAAGTAGAACAAAGGCAAACTTTGCTTTGCTTATTGAACGTTGGCTGCTAGAACAATTTCTGTGTAGTGACGCTTTTGTGGTAATATTGGTGTTTTCTGTAGTCATGGAGAATACCAAAGTTGTAGCTAACTTACTTATTTGACTTGTCCTAAAATTTCATGACACTAGGCCTTATGGTTTGGGAGTTATAAATTTTAGAAGTTTGTTGTCGGAATCTGCCCATGTCAGAACAGATCTGAATGTTTGCTTTATTTGACCTATGTGCTTATGGAATCATGTCTTGGAAGTATTAGAGGAAGTGTAGTACTTTTTCTAATCTTTCCAAAATGTCCTATAGCACTAATTGTGGTGGTCTAAATCTCTACTTATGAGCTTGTAAAGTGGAATGACAGAATCTGTCCAAATCTGGGCAGAGATGTCTTCTTTATCTTGTTTGGCCTTGTTGGCTGTGGAATCATCTTAATATAATAATAAGAAATTTATAGAAAACTTAATAAGCTTTACATCAAGTTAAGGCTAAGCCTTGTTGTGTCCCTAGAACTCTAGTTATGTATTTTTGAAGTTCTTGTCAGTTTTCTGTCCATATTGGTACAGATCTGAAACATCAGCATGTTTGGCCATGTTAACATGTGATTTAGCTTTTGGTATGAATAACAAACATGTGAAAAACTTCCTAAGCTTTCTAGAAAGTCAAGGATCACCTTTGTGGGATGTCTACAACCTTAGTTATGGTTGAAACAAGTAACTATTGTGCTGCTGTCCAGATTCTGTGCCCATGCTAAGTTAGTCACCTTAGCCAGCGTTTGTTTTGAGCTAAACTTGTAGTTAGTTCATGCTTGAGATAAGTGCTTAGTTTGGGTGAGCCTTGTGCCTTGTATTGGTTGCTTAAGCCCATTCGTTTGAATTTTCTCAAATGTCTGCTTGACTGGGGTGTTGTATGTGTGCTTGTTATCTAGGTAGTGCCCTAGTTGTCACCTCGTTTGTCCTCGGTGAGCACACGAGGGTCGCATAGCTTTATCCTAGAACAACGTTCATGTTACGTAATTATATGGTTGTTGTCTTCAATTAGGTTTTCTCTCTTAGGAGCCTGAGCCTGTAGACTTGGTGGTTAGCCCTTGAATGTTTGTATCCATGCATTTGCTTAACCGAAAGTCCAAAGTTTAGTTCTCCTATAGGTTTGCATAAGCCGCGGATGTTTTGCAACCCTTTTTGTGAAGACCTTTATCGACTGACCAACCAAGTTAACTTTTATCAATGCTAGCCTTTGACCATGGTTCGTACGTTGCCTATTGTGGAGACTGTACCCAAATCCATGTTGGACCTTCCGGTTACCTCTCCCAAAGGTTAGCTAGTATGATGCAATGTATCTCTCTGCTACGGCCTCTAAATCGTGTGCTTGCAAATTTGTGCATCTACCTTATCAACTCAATTTATGACTACATATCGGTTTTCGCCTTCGAAATTTTCTTAATCCATCCTCAACCTTCCCAAGTCTCGGGATGTTTATCAATCTTGATCTCATGTTGTTGCTCAACATGATCGAATCTCCATTAATTAATTATCTGGTAGTTTCCTTAGTCGACGCCAGGTGTGCGTGGAATTACACAAAAATCACATGCTCAGTCACCTTCGGCAATGGAGCTATGTTCTCTTGTGAGGTGTTTTGATCTGTGAATAGCTTCCATGTTGATTCTAAACCTTGTGACTACTTTTGCTTGCTATCCCTCCTTGTATGGCGCTTGCTCTTACAGCCCATTGGTGCCACTTGAAATTTCACTTTCGTTGTGCGTTTAGTAATGATGTTATGAGTAGCCGCTGATGGTGCCGCGACGAAACCAAGGGCCTCCTGTGGCTGCAGACACATGGCTGGCTGCTTGGCACGCGCTGGTATCACGGTTTCTAGTCATGATCCATTATGAAACGACAGTCGATGTGTTATTTTCTCGTGTTCCTTTTCTTGATCATCTCTCCAAATCGTATTGTAAGATCCATATCTTAGACCGAAAGTAGTGGAACTTCCTTCTAAAAGTTGCTAAGAGGAAAAATCTTTGAAGAATAGGTCACCGACATAAACATTAACAGACTACAATAGGTGGTAGGCAAGTGACTCTACGTAGTTGTCCCAGTATTGACGAACGTCATCTAGTAAGCAAGTATCTCATATCTATTGGATAAAAAGGACACCCAACCCTTAATATTGGACAAGTTATCTATGGGATGAGAATCGATTGTCGCATTGTGCATATGACCGGAGCTATCCAAGTCACAATCTTGGGTGCATAATGACCATACAATCGAAATCACTATATCTGGTGTGACTCCTTATCTGCTGGCTTCGATGGCAATCATCTATTCTGCATCAACCACAGTTGTTGTGGTCAAGAGTGAAGATTTGGAACTTTTTAGTGTTGAGAGACAACTGATTAGTTACCAATAGGAAGGTTAATCTCCAGCTAGGTAACGACTCTTTGGTAGCTACGAAGGCTATGTCTTACAGAGCAATAACCAATAAGAAGTCAATCAACTAGCCAACAACTTGAGTGACATTCAATCTTCTAGAGCCATTGTGACCTTGTCAATTCCAACTTGGACAATCACACAGATAGTGCAAGGTGTTCAATCAGCTGCGGTGAAGATTTAGAGAAAGCATGCCCTAGTTTCGATCGACATCCTTGTGCCTTAGGTGCCACAAATGGGTTGTTCATCACTCTATTGGACGATCTCTTAAGTGGTCTTAAGGATCTTGTTGGACGCCCTTTCGCTTTGCTTTTATGTTCTCTCGTCAACAAGTATTGGGACAATCAAGGGTTCTCTGAGTAAATTTACAATTCGAAAGCAATTTGAGAAGTGTCAAACAACAAATTTCCTATCTTAGAGCTGTTGTTTGATCCCAAAGAGGAAGCCTAAGGTGAAAGTTGGACTGACAAAGTTGTATGCTGCAAATCAACTCAACTTACAGTACAACTAAGTCACCAAGGAAAATTTTACTCAATCGCTTGGTGGTAGACTACTTCCCGCGGTTGAGTGAATATTTACAACTTTTGTTGTCTTTAAGGCCTCGCTGCATCTTTCTTTGGGAATTATTTTCCAATAATGACATACTTTGGTACCTTACACATGTTTTTACCCAAGAGGTTGCATCTGATTCAACCCAGAAAACTGTTTTCTTTGGATAAAAGAATCGTTTAGATAGCTGTTGGCAGAAATAGAAAGTCGACAGAGTCAGCTATCACATTCACTGACCATCGATAGACTCAGACAATACAGTGTTGTCGTCAGAGAAAGAGAATTGCACACATGGAACCGCAAGTAGTTTTCCATTAGTTGGTGTCTAAATGAATGAACATTTACAACCAACATAGACCTGTTTATTGGTTAGTCAGTATCCTATAGCCTCAGAGTATATTTGTCGCCTATGATCTCACCCTTTTGGAAGGTTGTGCTCAAGCCATTTTGGTAGAGGACTGCTTTTCAAACTTTGTGAACATAGAGTCATTTTAACGAGTATACTTCTGAAGATTTTGGGTCTAGTGTAAAGTTCATACGGACTATGCCGTGCTCACTTAAGAATCCAATACTTGTGAGTGGTCAGCTCACGGACCGAATGATCTCCGTACACTGAGAATGCAGTACGTGCTATCTTGGATTCCTCCCAAAGTAACAATGCTTCATGGAAGTCAATGAAGGAAATTCTTCAGACAAATTTTACCATAAAGAGTAAGTATCAGAAGTGCCTTTGGTCAAATTGTTCACCGATATTGAAGCTTTGTAGCTGAATGCTATATCAGATGTTGGGAACTAGATAACGTGTCTCTCTTCCCTAAAAGATCTTCCATTCCGAATCTCGGGACGCGATTCTTTTAAGGGGGGAGGGCTGTAACACCCCAGGTGTTTATCACCAATTAAGTAGGGGGTTTAAGCTTAAACACGATAGATTAAGTGTAAATGACAATGACCAGGTCAACCTACGGAGATGAGCCTAACTTAAAGTTGGATTGCTGCATCATTGCTTTACATATAGGCCATCTTCAAAGATATATGTTCAGATGGTGTTATTACTATATCTTCATGTGTCTCACCTTGGTACCTATCTATATTGATCCCTGGAAAAGTTTCATGAAGTTTGGAATCAAAAAGTCACATGAAATGATAAGTGATAGGCTTGTTTGGATTATAACTAAAACCTATCGTACATCTCATGGGGACTAGTGTTTGTGCAACATACAATGCAACATGCGCAACACATCGTGGACACATGTGGAACACCCTAGTGGAACATGTGGAACACCCTAGTGGAACATGGGTAGCATGTATCTTGAAACAACCACATGAAGTGACCATAGCATTTCACTTGAGTTCTATGTTTCAAGGCATGTGAGCCCTGCACTTTTGTGCAACCTATGCATGGTGGGTATGTTTGGCCTCTACAACACCTTAACTACACTTAGGACACTCCATGGAACAATGTTCATGTTGATCATTTTGCCTAAATGTGCTTCTAAGTGATGGTTGACCGTGTATGGACCCTGGAACACTTTTGTTTGACCGTTTCAAAAGTATGACCTAGAAGCTTTGCATGACTGTGCACCCTTTGACAAAGTTGTAGGGAATTTTATAAGGAACAAACTTTATTTAAGAGTCAAGCCATGAAAATTTGTAGAACATGCTCAAACAGGGCTCACAAGTCAATTTTAGGGCTGATTCCAGCACTTAACAATTTTAAAATCCCGATTTCGGTGTCTTCGACATTGACATTCCGCGTTCTCGTGATTTTGCTAACCAACATGATTTGACCCCTTAACAAAAGTTGGAGTTTATGTTATGGAGAACAACATGTAAAAAGTTGGGATCAATTCGACCAAGTAATTCGAGTCCAAACCGAGCGAAGCTTAATCTTCGTTAAGCCACTGACACTGTCATTTTGGAGGTTAATTCACCACTGTTACAGAGCCCTAATAACTATGACCCCTTAAGCAATGTTGTAGAGTAGCCCATGGCCCACAACTTTGCTTCAAGGCCTGAGGCCCAATTCGAACCCTAGACAGCTCAAAAATGGAGCCCAAGGTGGTCTCGTCGACGCCCACCACGTGTTCGGTAGTAGGCTGCAATGGGCGACGGGTGTCCAGGGGCGTGGCGACCATGCACCGCGCGTCTTCGCCATGGACGCCGCGCGTCCGCTTCCCTGCCGCGTGCCAGTGCCTCGCTCGGTTTGGTGGAGCACAGAGCGACCAGCCCGAGCCCCTCCCTTCTCACCACTCGCCCCTTCCTCGTTGCTGCACGCGCGCACGCATGAGCACAGACACCGCCATGGTCGACCCGCCGAGCTCCGTGGCCACCGTCGTTTCCCTGCATCCGGCATCCCTCTGCCAAATTGGCCGCAGCACCACCTTTCCCTCCTCGCGCCGCTCACAACGTGCCCATTTTCCAGCCTCGCCGCCGCTGCGGAAGGCCGCCACCATCGCCGGCCGAATCGAGCTCCAGAGCTTCCGTGGCCGGGTCACTTCGGACCGCTACGGGGTCGATTGAGCCCGCCATCATCTTCACCGACGCATACCGATCGTCCTGAGCCTTTCCTATTGTCGCCTAGCCCGCCGGAGCGCCGCCGCCGTCGGAGCCGTGCCCCGGCATGCCCACGCGCGCGGAGCCGAGAGGCCATGGGCCACCTCACGCCAAGCTGCGACCGCCTTCAGATGCGCCTCGTTGCCGCGACCCTCATCGGCCCCTCCCTCGCCGCCGACGCCGCCCCCTGCCGGCTGGCCGGAGCCGCGGGCCAGCCGCTCCCCTGCTCTCGGCCGAACGGCCTGAGGAAGGAGAAGGAGCAGTCGTGTGTACGTTTATCTTTTGTATGACAAGTGGGCCCAGTAGTCCAGCGGGTCCCGCGAGTCAGCGTTATGAAGGGCCGAGATGGGGTACCCGTTCGGGTGCGCCTAGCGATTTCAATAGGATTGTGTTAATTCCGAATTTGAATTTGCAGATTTTATTTATTTCTTCAAAAATTCATATCTCCTGTTAGGTAACTCCAAAAATAGTAAATGGGGACTTTTTGGAAACCTTAGGAAAAGATCTATGCAGTGGAGTCATAAAATGTGATATGTTTGTAGATGTTTTCTGATGTCTTTATTTAAGTTTTAAAAATGCTCCATAAATGCCTTTAAATTTGACCAGAGACAGATCTAGAGTTTTAGACATCCAAAAATAGTGATTCTTGTTTTGTTAATTTTGTGATGATATGTACTTGCTAAGAAAAATATTAAACACCCTAGTTGTTCACTGTTTTCTTAGGGTTTTGATTTGACCTTGTTAAATAAGGAAAATCTCATATTGTTACTTGTTATTTTATATCTTGAGTTGTGATGCTCCAAATGATGTGAAATTTTTATGGTAGTCTTGTCATGATATGTATGTACTATGATATAAATTTCATGGTCATTGCTTATTGTATGCTCAAGTTATTGATTTAACTTGTTTATAGCTTGATAAATAGCTTATAAATAATATATATACGATAAAATAGAAAATGTTGTTCCATTACCTTAGTCTGATGTTTCTCTATCATATTGATTTATAATATGGCCTTGTGTTCACAGAAAATATTGAGTTTTAGGTTTCATTTGCTCTTACATGATTTATTGCTATAGCAATTTGTCTTTTTCATAGAGGTTGATATACATGTCCAAATGGTCTCAAATTTGGACAGTAGACTTTTGGGAGTATATGTAGGCCACTGTAATTTTGGTAGAAATTATTGTACACTTTTGATAGGTTATCATGATTCCACCTAATTATCTAAATAAATTAAGAAAATGTATTAAAGGAATTTATTTAGTAATTGACACTATGTTTTCTGGTGTTCATTAGTCATGTGGAATATGTTGGTAAAGTTGGGTGGATCCAATTATATGTTTGCAACATATGTTAATAATTATTTCTTGCAATTATTAGTTTCTGGACAGTTCTGGGGGCAATAGAAATTACCCCATGTTAATGATGTTTTCTAGGAAACTTGTTTATACAAAAGTTGTAGATAATTCATGTATCTAGCTGCTGTTAAAATTTGGTGTCAATTGGCTAAGTAGTTTTTGAGTTATAGCTGTTTAAAGTCTGGTTCCTGATTTGGTTGCTCTCTGTTTGAAGCAGACCAGATCCTGTAGTTTCATCTTTTTGACCTGTTAAACTTGAGAATCAGGCTTAGGTTATATTAAATGAATTGTAGACAATTTCATAAGCTTTCTATAATGTTTTCTTGCAAGTCATTTGGATTTGTAGAACTCCAGATATGATTGATTTACTCAGCTACTGCATATATGTCTAGAAAGTGGCAGATTCTAGTTTCAATGCTTTGATTCACTTTGTCATGCTTGTGTGTTAAAGTGTGACTCATATCTTTGATGGTACTTAGGTTGGTACCCTGTAATCTTATGATACTTGTGCCTTGATTGATGTGCTTGCTATCTTCTATATTATATCTTAATGAGGATTAAGTTAATTAGCTCTAGGTGCTTATGTGAACTTTGGTATGTTTGCGTGATTACTCTGTTTATTGCACTTCTATGCATTCATATATATGCATTATTGCACCTCATTTAGGTACGCTAGCTGAAGCACGTGAAGGACCTGATGTGGAGCCAAACCCGAAGATGGAGTTGGTGGATCCATCCCGAAGATAGAAGGATCGGACAAGTGCTAGATTGAAAAATGCTCGCCAAGCGAGTTTCATCTGACAAACTCTGACTTGAGTCGGATCCCAGGCAAGCCCCGGAGCATTATAAGCCTCCTACCTTCAAAAGCAATTAATTATATATATATGTTATAAAGTATTGTTGCATTAAGTGGTAGGAGTTGGTTGAAAACCTTGCTGCATTATATCATTCCTTGTCCAGATATATGAAATCCCTGAATCCTACATAGACTAGGATCGAGTAGATGCTTAGCCCTGCTTTAAGCGGTAGAAGTCAGGTGATTTCCTATCACCTGCGAGATGTAGGGATATCCATATATGGCACGGTTGGCTATATTGCTATCGTGGAATGGAACCATGTGTTAATAAAATGAAATGAGACCGGGCGGGATGATGATAGTGAAGCAACAAGGCATGGAGGTCTTGGGTGTGGATCTATCCCCGTCTGAGTCGTTTAAGGACCGATTCGCTGTACGTCCTTGAGTCATGTTGAACGCAGTCTAACACTTAGTTGGCCGGATAAGTCGTTCCGACCGCGAAGTCGAGTAGTATGGTTCAGGCCGGGAATCGAATGGTAGGTTGCTTCTTGGAGGAGAGAAAGGATGTGCTTGGGGACATTGGCGTGAGACCAAGGGGGGGTTAGAGTCCCTATCACCTGGCAAAGTGTCGCCCTTGGGGTCGCGACATCATTCGGACCCGCGATTCCTGAACTGTACGAAAGATGACCTGAGCAGCCCTCGCCAGGCGCGTCTCGGTGAGTGTTAGAAATACCCCTCCAGCTGGATAGGAATTCGATTCGAATCGCCGTCGCTCCCGGTTAGTGAGCACTTGACTTGAGCAGCGGCAACGTAGATTCCATTAAATTGAACGGATGGTTAATTGGATAACGATGGAAAGGTTGCCTCAATTTACACCTGCTATGGTTAATATTGTTTGCTCCTAATAAAGTGAGTGCTCTAGTATAGGTTTTAATATAGATGACAGGGTAATGATAATTAACTTGATGATTAAGCATTAATGATTACTTATTCATAATAAGCTTTTATGCAAAATGTTGTCAAGCTAGCCCACTTTATATCAGCCTTGCATGATCCTTGGTGTCACCTTATTTCTGGTTTATGACGGGTAAGTCTAGCTGAGTACCTTGTCGTACTCAGGGTTTTATCCCCACTTGTTGCAGGGTGTGATGGATCATGGCGACTGCAAGGGTTGGTTGGCTCCTGCCGTAGAGGCGGAGTGTGATCACGGGCATGGTCATTCTGAGTTAGCTTCTCTCTAATGCTTTTGTTGGAAGTCGACCTTGGTACTGGCATGTATTTGAAATCAAATAAATGTTAGTTTCAAATTACTTTGCTTCCGCTACTTTTAAACTTAAGTTGTAATAACTACGTTGAACTCCGATGTATATTTTGATTACTTGTGAAATGGATGTAACATGTGACTTGTTATGTTGAATCACTACGATCTTGGCTTGTATGTTGGTTGGTTTGAAATCCCTCGTGATTTCATTGGACTACCGGAGTTATATGGGCTCAAGTGCGAGAATTTGATCACTTCGGTGATTGTTTTTGTACTTGTGCTCTTATAATTTGGTCGGTTCCGTTACAGAAAAGGTCGTTCCGGCACTAGTGGTTGTGTCGGTGAGAGAGAAAAAGAGGAGAAAGAAGAATAGATTCCATGAACAGCATCACAATAGTAACATGTAGGGAGCTGGAGGCGCAGGAACCTGTACCAACGAGGCCGCTAGATACACTGTGTAACGGAACCGTCCAAATTATAAGAGCACAAGTATAAAAACAATCACCGAAGTGATCAAATTCTCGCACTTGAGCCCATATAACTCCGGTAGTCCAATGAAATCACGAGGGATTTCAAACCAACCAACATACCAGCCAAGATCGTAGTGATTCAACATAACAAGTCACATGTTACAACCATTTCACAAGTAATTCAATATACATCGGAGTTCAACATAGTTAATACAACTTAAGTTCAAAAGTAGCGGAAGCAAAGTAATTTGAAACTAACATTAATCTTATTTCAAATACATGCTAGTACCAAGGTCGTCTTCCAACCAAAAGCATTAGAGAGAAGATAAATAAGAAGGATCATGCCCATGATCACACTCCGCCACTATGGCAGGAGCCAACCAACTCTTGCAGTCGCCATGATACATCACAACCTGCAACAAGTGGGGATAAAACCCTGAGTACGAGAAGGTACTCAGCTAGACTTACCCGTCAAAAACCAGAAATAAAGTAACACCAAGGATCATGCAAGGCTGTTATAAAGTGGGCTAGCTTGACAACATTTTGCATAAAAGCTTATTATGGATAAGTAATCATTAATGCTTAAGCATCAAGTTAATTATCATTAACCTGTCCTCTATATTAGAACCTGTACTAGAGCACTCACTTTATTAGGAGCAAATAATATTAACCATAGCAGGTATAGATTGAGGCAACCTTTCCATCGTTATCCAATTAACCATCCGTTCAATTTAATGGAATCTACGTTGCCGCTGCTCAAGTCAAGTGCTCACTAACCGGGAGCGACGGCGATTCGAATCGAATTCCTATCCAGCTGGAGGGGTATTTCTAACACTCACCGAGTCACGCCTGGCGAGGGCTGCTCAGGTCACCTTTCGTACAGTTCAGGAATCGCGGGTCCGAATGATGTCACGTCCCCAAGGGCGACACTCTGCCAGGTGATAGGGACTCTAACCCCCCCTTGGTCTCACGCCAATGTCCCCAAGCACATCCTTTCTCTCCTCCAAGATGCAACCTACCATTCGATTCCCGGCCTGAACCATACTACTCGACTTCGCGGTCGGAACGACTTATCCGGCCAACTAAGTGTTAGACTGCGTTCAACATGACTCAAGGACGTACAGCGAATCGGTCCTTAAACGACTCAGACGGGGATAGATCCACACCCAAGACCTCCATGCCTTGTTGCTTCACTATCGTCATCCCGCCCGGTCTCATTCATTTTATTAACACATGGTTCCATTCCACGATAGCAATTATAGCCAACCGTGCTATATATGAATATCCCTACATCTTGCAGGTGACAGGAAATCACCTGACTTCTACCGCTTAAAGCAGGGCTAAGCATCTACTCGATCCTAGTCTATGTAGGATTCAGGGATTCATATATCTGGACAAGGAATGATATAATGCAGCAAGGTTTTCAACCAACTCCTACCACTTAATGCAACAATACTTATAACATATATATAATTAGTTGCTTTGAAGGTAGGAGGCTTATAATGCTCTGGGGCTTGCCTGGGATCCGACTCAAGTTAGAGTATGTCAGAAGAAACTCGCTTGACGAGCATTCCCTCCGTCTAACACTTGTTCGGTCCTTCTATCATCGGGATGGATCCATCAACTCCATCTTCGGGTTTGGCTCCACATCAGGTCCTTCACATGCTTCAGCTAGCGTACCTAAATGAGGTGCAATAATGCATATGTATGAATGCATAGAAGTGCAATAAACAAAGTAATCATGCAAGCATACCAAAGTTCACATAAACACCTAGAGCTAATTAACTTAATCCTCATTAAGACATAACATAGAAGAGGGCAAGCACATCAATCAAGAAACAAGTCTCACAAGATCACAGGGTACTACCCAAGTATCATCAAAGATATGAGTCACACTTCAATACCCAAGCATGACAAAGTTAATCAAAGTACTAGAACTAGAAATTGCTACCTTCTGGACATCAGACCAACAGCTGAGTAATTTAATCATAACTGGAGATCTACAACTCCAAATTACTTGCAAGAAGACATCCTGGAAAGCTTAGGAAATTATCCACATTTCATTTATAAACATCCAAACCTGATTCTAACATTTGCCAGGTCGAAATACAGAAGGTACAGAATATGTCCTGGAAGGACAGAGAGCAACATAAATCTGAACCCAACTTAGAACAGCTGTAGTTTCTAAACCATATGGTCAAATGCCACCAAAATTTAACAGCAGCTAGATCATGAAATTCACAACAACTTTGTTATAGCACACAAGGCAGGAAAACATCATTTGCATAGGGTAATTAACAATATTCTCAAATCTGTTCAGAAACCTCATTTGCAAGAAATAATTATTAACTTATGTTGCAAACATATAATTGGCCAAAACCAACTTTACTAACATTTCATACATGACTTAAGAACACCAGAAAACATAGTGTCAGTTACTAAATAAATTCTTTTAATACATTTTCTGAATTTATTTAGATAATTAGGTGAAATTATGACCACATCATAAGGATGCTCCATAAATTCTACCAAAATTACAGGGGTCCACAAATGCTCTCAAAAGTCTACTGCACAAATTTCAAGCCATTTAGATAAGTACATCAACCTCTATGAAAAAGACAATCGACTATTGAAATAAATCTTGTGAGAACAGGTAAAACCTAAAACTCAATATTTTCTGTGAATACATGGCCATAGAATGAACCAAAATCATAGAGCAACATCATAATAAGGTGATGGGACAACATTTTCTATTTTATCATTTATATATTATTTATAAGCTATTTATCAAGCCCTAAACAAGTTAAATCAATAACTAGATCATCCAATAAGTAGTGACCAAGAAATTTATACCACAGTACATACATATCATGGCAAGACTACCATAAAACTTTCACATCATTTGGAGCATCACAACTCAAGATATAAAATGACAAGTAATAAAATGAAATTTTCCTTATTTAACAAGGTCAAATCAAAACCCTAAGAAAACAGTGAACAACTAGGGTGTTTAATATTTTTCCTAGCAAGTACATGTCATTACAAAATTAACAAAACAAGAATCACCATTTTTGGAGTTCTAAAACTCTAGATCTGGCTCTGGTCAAGTTTAAAGGCATTTATAGAGCATTTTTAAAACTTAAATAAAGACATCAGAAAACATCTACAAACATATAACATTTTATGACTCCACTGCATAGATCTCTTCTCAAGGTTTCCAAAAAGTCCACTTTTACTATTTTTGGAGTCTCCTAGCATGAGATATGAATATTTGAAGATTTACAAATTTTCTGAAATTTAAATCCTGAAATTACTCAAACCCTAATTACTGCTAGGCACACCCGATTGTGCACCTGAATCAGCTACACTAGGAACCGACCTGTGGGACCTGTTACCCAGCCGGGCCCGCCTGTCATCAACCCAAGGAGAGACAGAGAGAGGGGGAGGCGTCGGTCATCTTCTTCACCTCGCCTTGAAGGTGCATCAACATGCAAACTCATCTTGAAGCACTTTTGTTTAAAGGTGCATCAACATGCAAACTCATCTTGAAGCACTTTTTAAATAGGGAAGCAAAAGAGCTCCTAGGGTCAAATTAGGTCAAACTGATGATTAGAAACTTAATTAGGCAATATGGTCAATGTGAACATTGCTCCAATAGGTACCCTAAGCATAGTTAAGGTGCTAGAGCACATGTTAGACCATCACAATTATCATTTACACAATATCCCTAATTAACACATAATGGAAGCATAAAACAACAATAATTGTTACATATGTTTCATCATTGTGTTTCACCTGATTCAGGGCCTTCTTACATGATGATCACCCATTACAAAGCTGTTTACCAACATGTACAACAAGTACTTGTACAGAGGACACATGGTCAAGGCATACCATGCATAACAGCACTTAAGTACCATCTTATGTTTCAATAGTGAACAGAGGTGTTCACTAGTTCAAAATGAATGTTTCATCACTTGAGCTTGATCAACAAGATGCTAGGTTCATGATAGGAGTGGATCATGCTAAGCTATGCAAGGTTAGTGCCCAAACTAGCCCAGATAACACCTGGGGTGTTACAGCCCTCCCCCCTTAAAAGAATCGCGTCCCGAGATTCGGAATGAAAGACCTTTTAAGGAAGAGACACGTTATCTAGTTCCCAACATTTGCTATAGCATTTAGCTAAAAAGCTTCAACATCGGGGAACAATTTGACCAAAGGCACTTTCTGCTATTTACTCTTCATGGTAAAATTTGTCTGAAGAATTTCCTTCATTGACTTCCATGAAGCATTGTTACTTTGGGAGGAATCCAAGATAGCACATACTGCATTCTCAGTGTACGGAGATCATTTGGTCCATGAGTGAACCACTCACAAGTTTCTGACTTTCCAATGACCACAACATAGGCCATATGAACTTGACTCTAGACCAAAATTTTCAGAAGTATACTCGTTGAAATGGCTCTATGTTCACATGGTTTTGGAAAAGCAGCTCTCTACCAAAATGGCTTGAGTACAACCTTCCAAAAGAATGAGATCGTAGGCGACAAATATACTCTGAGGCTATAGGATACTGACTAACCAATAGACAGGTCTATGTTGGTCGTAAATGTTCCATCATTTAGATATCAACTGATGGAAAGCTACTTACTATTCCATGCATACAGTTCTCTTTATCTGATGACAACACTGTATTATCTGAGTCTGTCGAGGGGTCAGTGAATGTGATAGCTGACTCTGTCGGCTTTCTATTTCTGCCAATAGCTATCTAATACGATTCTTTTATCCAAAGACAACAGTTATCTGGGTTGAATCAGATGCAACCTCATGGGTAAGAACACCTTAAGGTACCAAAGATCAGTGAGTATTAGCAATTATTGCTAAAGAAGGATATAGCAAGGTCTGGTAGACAGCAAAAATTGCAAGTATTTACCAACTTCGGTAATTAACTCACTACCGAGCAAGTTCAGTACCATCCCCTTCGTGAGGCAGTTGCACAGTAAGTTGAGTTTGACTTGCAACATAGTGAAACTAGTTTTGTCAGGGTAACTTTTCACCGTGAGGCTTCCCCTTTAGGATCAAACAGCAACTCTAAGCTGGGAAATCTGTTGTTTGACACTTTTCAATTTGCTTTTGATTCGCGATGGTATAATTTGATTTGCAGAAACCAAGGCTGCTCGTACATTGCGGATACGAGAAAACAAAAAGCAACGAAAGAGTGTAAACTAGTATCTGTGGGACCTCAAAAGGGCCATCCAACAGTAGATCTCGACCATTAATTTACGTACCAATCCGATGATGCACACGCTTTGAACTTGCGGGTTACTTTTGCAAGGCAAAATGCATACTTCACCTGGAGGGCATTCCTACAAGAATAAGGAACCGTTTCTGAATATTCCTCAATACTTTATCCAATAGAGTTCTGAACAAAACCATTTGTGGCACCTAAGGGCACAAGGATGGTGATCGAAACTAGGGTATGCTTTCTCTAATTCTTCACTTTAGTTGATAGAACACCTAGCACTATCTGTGTGATTGTCCAAGATTGAATTGACTTGATCACAATAGCTCTGGAAGATAGAGTATCACTCAAGTTGTTGGCTAGTTGATTAACTTCTTGTTGGTTATTGCTTTGTATAACATAGCCTTCGTAGCTACCAAGGAGTCGTTACCTAGCTGGAGATTAACCTTTCTATTGGTAACTAATCAGTTGTCTCTCAACACTAAAAAAATTCCAAATCTTCACTCTTGACCAGTACAACTATGGTTGATGCAGAACAAATGGTTGCCATCAAAGTCACAGATAAGGGGTTACACCAGAGATGGTTGATTCCGACGGTGTGGTCATTATGCATACAAAGGTTAAAATTTGCATATTGTGATGATTGATTCTTATCCAACGAATGACTTATCCAATTTTTAAGTGTTGGGTGTCCTTTTTATCCAATAGAGATGAGATACTTGCTTACTAGTTGACGTTCGTCAATACGAGAACAACTAAGTAGAGTCACTTGTCTACCACCTCTTGTAGTATGTTAATGTTTATGTCGGTGACCTGTTCTTCAAAGGTTATCCTCTTAGCAACTTCAGAAAGAAACACCACTACTTTCGGTCTAAGATATGGATCTTACGATAAGATATGGGGAGATAACCAAGGAAGAGTTCACCTGAGAATAACACGTTGGTATTGTTCCGCAATGGATCATGACTAGAAACCACGATACCAGCGCATGCCGAGCAGCACAACCTTGTGTCGGCCACCCACAGGAGGCTCTCGGTTTCGTCGCGGCACCATTAGTTGCTACTCATAACACCATTACCAATCACATCACCAAGGTGAAATTTCAAGTGACACATTTTGGGTGGTAAAAACAAGCATTATACAAGGAAAGAATAGCAAGCAAAGGTAGTCATAAGGTTTAGAATCAATAGGGAAGCTATTTGCAGATCCACACGCCTCACAAGAGAACATAGCTCCATTGCCGAAGGCGACTGAGCCGGCGATTTTTTGCGTAATTCCACGGATACCTGGCATCGACTAAGGAAACTACCAGATAATTAATTAACGGAGATTCGATCATGTTGAGCAACAACATGAGATCAAGATTGATAAACATCTCGAAACTTGGGAATGTCGAGGATGGCTTAAGCAAGCTTCATGGACAAAATTTAGGTACCGCTCAAAGATTGAGTTGATATGGTGGATACACGAATTTGCAAACAAACGATTTTGAGGCCATAGCAGAGATACATTGCGTCATACTAGCTAACCTTTGAGAGAGGTAACCGGAAGGTCCAACATGGATTTGGGTGTCACACCCATTTTTAAGGACAAAAATAGGATGCATAAAGTACTCATGTGCGCCCCAGGACATGATCGCACACATAAGTAGACAAATTACATAGTATCATCACAGTGCTTATTACATAGCGAATAAATATTTAAGACATAGTCTTGAACGGTAAATAATAATAACTAATAGTATTCTCCAGCGGAAACTCCACACAGGGACACGGTTGACTGGTTGACACCAAGTCTAGTACTCATAACGATAATCTTCCTCATAATCTTCATCTGTTATGGTGGAAATAGCAAGGGTGAGTCCATGTCGAACTCAACAAATATAACACAGGGTTCATGAGGCTCAAAAAGGCTAGACACTGTTTAACTGCGTTTAGCTTTTATTCATATAATTAACAATTGAGTAGCATCAAGATAAACCACTTCCCATTAAAGAACCAATGATCAATTGTAATAATGATAACGAATAGCATTAACATGAGCATAGTAATAATCAACAATAATTAAGCATGATATAACAGTTATGATCAACTATTCCATAAGAATCCCCAAGGCCGCTCGTATCCGTGAGCACGGCTAGTATACCAGTTTTTAACTCTGCGTAGAGGTGTACACTTTCACTGTGAGTCATGATTTCCAAATGAGTGGGGAGATCAAGCCCAAACACCCGAGAACCATATAAAGCCATCCAAGAGTTCGTCTAACAAGTTAGGGCCATTAGATTCACTCGGCAGGCAGATGTAGAACCCCCCTTCCCTGTGGCACAACAACCGCAGCCTATACACACTAGGCCAGGGGCTCGCACTACACCCAACGTGGCAAGCCTTTCTTACGCCATTTAAGGTAACCACTAACAAGCTAGAAAAGGTCTCTGGAATAACTAAAGCCAGAGCCATATAGCCCTCACAGCTGTACTGTATATCCCGGTTATCACTTACAGATAAGTCCTTATGGAGAAACCAGAGCATCAAAATAATACACATGCTCTAGCCCCCTTTTAACAGTAATAAGATCATCTTAATGGTTGATTGCTTAATCCATTAATCAAATTACAAGATCATTGTTCATAGTTTAAGCACTAGCAGTAGCTACCCATATGCAATCCCAAGGTTGACAAGGAATCAAGATAACAATCACTAAGTTATAATCTCTACAGTTGTCAAGGTAAGCACATGCATATGTATGACAATTTGATGTATAGGTAACAAGGATAGTCATGTGTTATACTTGCCTTGATCAAAGCTCTCCAAGTGATACTGCTGACTTGGTTCAAAATAATACTCCGAATCGTCCAAAAACTGCTCACCTTCTATACTTGATCATCAATCAACAACATACATGCATCCAATCAAACATACACGAAGCAAACAAAGAGATACAATTAGAACAGTACACCAACAGTAACAAAACAGTAATAAAAGTTTATAAAACTCTTCTACACATTTCTACGATCACACAGACGCAAAGATCACCAAATTCGGAGTTAAAACGTGAAAGTTATGAATTTTCTAAGATTTCCTATAGATAAATAAATACTTAATTATAAACTCGAAAAATAAATTATCAAAACTAACTGTACAACTACACTAACATGTAGATCTTGCAATTACGAACCTAACGCAACTTGAACGGACCAAATCGGAGTTAAAATGAAGTTTTTATGACCAAAACAATTCTAGTGGCAAAACTGTAATTTCCTGAAAACGTATTTTTGAATAAACCGGAAGAGAATACGCCTTCACAACGCGAAAACGTATTTACAGAACTACGCTAAGGACTGCGGGTTGATTTCCAAAAACCCGAGGGTCTCTTTAAGAAATTTACCCGCGAAGGGGTATCTTCTAATCTGGGCCATTGATTTGAAAACGGACGGCTCGGGTTCATCAGCAACACTACAGTGAACATCCGGTTCTTCTTCCCCAAGCCCGACCGGCACCCCCTCCATGGCCGGCGGCCCTTCCATGGCTGGAGTTGGCGGTTCACCCCCCTAGGCCACCGTTCAAGTTGAGACTTGATCCAACCGGTGGAGAAGCTCCGTGCGAACTCAGCTAACCGATAAAAACCCACTATGGTAGATCTAACATGACGCGCGGCTGCACGGGAGCGACGGTGCCATTGCCGGCCACGGTAAGCTTTCAATTCTACGGTATACATCGCCAAAACACCAATGGAGAGCATGGGAAGTAAGAGAAGAAAACAAACTCACCCAAGCGAAGAATTTTGCCTCCGGTCCACCTGAAAACACCTCCACCGAACACCCGCCAAGCTCCAACTACCCAAACCCTAAACCTCGATTTCTCACGGTAGAACTCACAATTTAGATGAAAAACGGAAACTAGAGGGTCTCCTCTTCCTATTTATAGCCTCAAGATGCCTTATTCGGTTCATAAATTCCGGAAACCAAGTAGAAGAGGCGGCGGTTATGCTCCGGTTCGGAGTCCATCTCGAACACGGGAGGAAGACGCTTATGACACGCGGACCCCACTCGTCAGCGAAAAGAAGAAGGAGGGAGGGAGCTGCTGGCTCGGGCCGACTGGGCCGCGCGTCTGCTGGACGGCCCACGCGGGCAGGCGCGAGGAAAAACAGGCCTCGGCCCCAATGGCCATCGGGCCGCTAGGTAAGTATTCTCTTCTCTTTTTTCTTTCTTTCTTTTCTTGTTTTAAAAAATACCTCAAATAAATTTTCTAATCCGAAATAAAATAAAACAAATCCACACCACATAATAAAATAAATGCAACAGCATGAATGCAACACCAAATATATTTTGTTATTATTTTAATTTGCCATTATTTGTTATCCAATTTATTCAAAATTCATTATCTCTAAAATTTGGGTGTTACAAATTCTACCCCCCTTAAAAGAATCTCGTCCTCGAGATTGGACTGCTTACTCAAACAACTGCGGATATGATTTCCTCAATTCATCCTCTCTTTCCCAAGTTGCCTTTGCCTCTGAATATCGATTCCACTGTACTTTACACATCTTAATAATCCGACTTCGAGTAACTCTCTCAACAGTCACTAAAATCTTAATCAGAAACTCTTCATATGTAAGATCCTCCTTAACAGTCAATTCTTCTAAAGATATCTGCTCCTCAGGCACCCGCAAACACTTCTTAAGTTGTGAAACATGAAACACATCATGCACTCCAGATAAATTCTCAGGCAACTCTAATTGATAAGCAACTTCCCCACATCTAGCATTAACTTTAAATGGTCCAACATACCTTGGTGTTAGTTTACCTTTCATGTTAAACCTCTTCACACTTCTCATAGGTGACACCTTCAAATAGACATAATCACCTACCTCAAAAGCTAGATCTCTTCTCCTATTATCAGCATAACTCTTCTGACGAGACTGTGCCACTCTCAAGTTCTCACGAATCACTCGCACTTGATCTTCTGCGTTTCTAAGAACATCTGTACCAAACACTTGAGATTCACCTGTCTGGTCCCAAAACAACGGAGTTCTACACTTACGTCCATACAAAGCTTCAAACGGTGCCATCTTAAGACTCTGTTGATAACTATTGTTATATGAGAATTCTGCATAAGGCAAACTCTTATCCCAACTAGTTCCATATTGCAATGCACAAGCTCTCAACATATCCTCTAATACCTGATTGGTCCTTTCAGTCTGTCCATCTGTCTATGGATGATATGCTGTACTAAAATTCAATTCGGTTCCCAAAGATTCATGCACAGCTTTCCAAAAGTGTGACGTAAACTGCGATCCTCGATCAGATACAATCTTCTTTGGAACTCCATGCAAACATACTACCCTCTCCATATACAACTCTGCCAATTTTGGTCCATGGTATGTAGTCTTAACTAGTATAAAATGAGCAACTTTAGTCAATCTATCCACTATTACCCAAATAGAATCATAACCTCTCTGTGTACGCGGTAACCCCACTATAAAGTCCATACCAACTTCCTCCCACTTCCATTCAGGAATCTTCATTGGTTGCAACAATCCAGCAGGTCTCTGATGCTCAGCTTTCACCCTCTGACAAGTATCGCACAATGCTACATACTCAGCCACATCTCGTTTTAATCCAACCCACCAATATTTATGTTTAAGATCCAAATACATCTTAGTACTACCAGGATGAATAGAATAAGCTGACTCATGAGCCTCACGAAGAATTGCCTGTCTAACAGTTTGATCCTCAGGTACACTGTTGACGGTTCTTAAGTATCAATTTTAATTATCCAATAAATAAGGAAAAGGACCTATATGCAAGCAACACCTAGAATTAGGGTTTGATCTGACAGAATTCCACGAGTTTTGTTGTTTATCTGTTTCTGCAGGGGGTTATCAGGAAATACAAAGGAAAGGCCCACACGTCGGAATTACATAGAGATATTAACGTGTTCACCGATTTTCTATCATCTAGAAGACTCCAGAAGCCACGGGATCGAACGGGAGGCCGAACGGGCCCGGGACCAGGGCGCCCGCCCTGGACCCTGGGGCGCCCGCCCTAGGTCTGCAACCAATCAGGATGAGTCTCGTGGATTATGCCCCACCGACCTAAAGGATCAAGGAAAACCGTGCGATTAATGTCGGTTTGATTCGACGGCCCAGGTTCACTTGAAGGGACTATATAAGCAGGACCCCTGGCCCCTGGAGAGGAGAATCCAAGTCCATTATTTTCATATTTTCCAGAGAGGATTCAGAGAGAGAGGTTCCCTTAGGGTTCCCACCTCATTAGGGCTTAGCATCCAATGTGAGATTAGACTTAGTTCTTCTAGATTGAGAGAGATAGAGTGGAGGTATAGATCGAAGGAAGCCCGGCCTGTCGGTGACTACTTCGAGGTTGTACCTGCAGGATCAAGTTCTCCTAACCCGAGGCTTGCTCCTAGGATTCTTCAGTATTTCGACTTCTAAATTCTAGTAAGTTCTTTGTTTTATTGTTCTTTGGTTTATGAGTTTACTTTAATCTCTTCGCGTAGAGTTTAGAGTAATCATCTCTAGCATAAACGAGGTGTTTGGGCTAGGATACTCATAGATATCCCCCGTCTAGCCGGACCGTGGTAGTAGCGAGGAACGTGACATTTCCGTAGCTACCTTTGTATTCCATATCCCGTTAGCAGGATCGATAGGGTTTATAGGTGCGGGTCGAACATCCTTTGAGGTGTCTAGATTCCGTGAGCCTCCCCAATAGAGCAGTAGATCATCCTTACCAAGGTTAGAACGAGAGTGCAGTTGCAGTCTTCTCTATACATCGCTCACATCAAATCACAGTGGTTGTAGCCTAAAGGTTAGTAGTAATAGATTTGGTTAGTCAGATGCACGCTTTCTCCTAGTGGTAAAAAAAATAAATATGATACTCTGGATAACATCCCGGGTGAAGTGCTCACCGATATCCGTGCGCTTGCGGATCATTTCCTAATTGCGTTACCAAATATCAACAAGCATTTCTGGCGCCGTTGCCGGGGAGAAAGACGGTTTGCTGAGATAACCTTGAATCTTACTACTAGCTTGTACCTATACTTTTATCTTTCTTTATCTTTTTATTCCTTATCTTTTCTTTATTCTTACCTTATGGAGAACCAAGATTCTAAATCAATCTATCAATTTGCAACACCTTCGGAAACTGACCTTTTACCATGGGAGTCATCACAGCCCATCCAAACATCCCAGTATAGGTTAAGTTCAAGGTTAATTGCCATGATTGAGAACCTATCCTTTTCGGGAAAGGAAGACGAAAATCCTTACCTTGATATTAGAGATTTTGAGCAAACATGCGATTGTCTTCGCATTGAAGGCATTTCTGATAAGACTTTACGTTGGAAGCTTTTTCCTTTTTCCTTAAGAGGAGAAGCTAGACGATGGTATAGTCAGAAGGTAAGTCAACAACGAGGTGAATGGGGAGTCTTACGAGCCAACTTCTGTTTAGATTTTTATTCCCTCGATCGTATCGCCGACCTTAGACTCGAAGTTCTATCTTTTAAACAAAAAGAAAATGAAACTTTGGGAAAATCCTAGAAATGTTTTTCTGATCTTTTAGAATCTGGTCCAAAACTCAATATTGAAGACCCTATTCTCCTTTTTCATTTCTTTCGAGGTCTTCAGAAAGATCATAAACAAATACTACATACAATGTCTAGAGGTTCTTTCTTTCGTATCCCTACTGATGAAGCTAGAGCGATCCTAGATAGAATCCTAGAAGCTGAGATGGATAATACCCTCCATGATGAAACCTACGAAGCCGAAGTAGACACTCTGCCGAATTCTTCACCTACTTCAGCTATCCTAAGTTTTGAGCCACAAAAGGAAGAAATTCCACCACCTGATTTCATGCTGGATATAGAATCCGATCTTTTTGCCGATTTTGGAAACATTTCAAACTACCATTCTATAGACAAACCCCAAAGCGGCCATTATAGCATTTGTTTACCAAGTGAATATCAATTGAGAGAGCTTATCTCAGTCATGAGTAGCGAATGGTTGGAGGAGTCAGAGCTTTCCTCTGAAGTGATCCGTTTGGATACACCTCCTATCACTATACGCTGTGCTTATGATTCTGATCAATTTGATGCTCTCTATAATCCTGTTGTGGGGATCAATATCATGTCTGAAGCTTTTGCACTTAAATTATTTGGAAAATTAATTTTAACCCCCACAACAAAGTTCATGAAGGAATCTTCGGGACGATTGGTCCCCAGTCTTGGAATTGTGAATGTCCTACCCTTTATGGTAGAAGGCTCCATGATTCATTTGAACTTTTATATCTTTGATACATGGGACTTCGACCTGTTGATAGGACAACCATTTAGAAGACTCCTTTATGAAGGTCAAACTGGAAAGCTACACATTTCTTTTGGAAAGGATTTTAAATTCCCTATGACAATTTCTCACTCCTTGAATAATAAGATCGAGTCATCTCTTTTGCCTGATCCTATGGAAGAGGTAAAAGCTGCGTCTCTAGAGCTTTTAAATGAATCAGACTTAGAAGAAGAAGCCCCTTTCTTCATAGAAGAGGAAGCTGAACCTTCTGAACCTGAACCTTTAGATGAGTTTGCAGAAACACCCAGACCTCCTATAGAGCTTAAAACTTTACCACCCGGTCTTATCTATGCTTTCCTAAACAATAATCCAGAGTTTCCTGTGATCATTAGTAATAAACTCACTCAGGAACAAACTCTGCGATTAATGACCGTTTTAGAAAAACATCACTCAGTCTTTGACTACGTCTCCAAGTGGGTAGAAGCACTACCTTGCAAGCGTGCCGACAATATTAATTCAAAGAGGATGTTTGAAGAGATTATATTTCCAAGATTTGGAGTCCCTAGGGTGGTGATAAGTGATGGGGGATCACACTTCATCGACAAACGCTTTGAGCATTATCTAGCAAAACATGGAATCCGTCACAACGTTGCTACCCCATATCATCCTCAGACAAGTGGCCAAGCAGAGACTTCCAACAAGCAAATCAAGAACATTCTTCAGAAAACAGTAAATGAGATGGGAACAGCATGGAAGGAAAAGTTACCCGATGCACTCTGGGCATACCGGACAGCATACAAGACCCCAATTGGAATGACCCCATACCAATTGGTGTACGGGAAGACTTGCCACTTGCCGGTTGAACTAGAGTTCAAAGCACACTGGGCCATAAGAAGATGGAATATGGACCTAGATGTTGCTGGAGATCATAGAAGAATGCAACTATCAGAATTGGAAGAATGGCGAGAGAAAGCATATCACAATTCGAAGATCTACAAAGAAAGAGTCAAAAGATAGCATGACAAGAGGATCAAGAAGAAGGAGTTCTCATCCGGAGATAAGGTATTACTTTTTAATTCCAGGGTGAAGCTTTTCGGGCATGGAAAACTCCGGAGTAAATGGGAAGGACCATACAAGGTAGTCAATTCATCATCCCACGGAGCTATTACACTTCAAAACGATGAAGGTACGTTATTCAAGGTAAATGGTCAACGTCTTAAATTATTTTTAGAACCCAATAAAGAATTAGAAGAAATAGACGTGATCCATTTTTACCTTCCGATGGAGAATTAAAGCCCAACCTTTTTAATCTGACGTTTTTGGGCCACGTATATATTTTTTGGGATAAAAATACTTCTAGAAACACGCTCGAGCAAGCGGGCCCGCAGAGGAGGCAGGCCCAGGGCGGGCGCCCTGAGGATGAGGGCGGGCACCCTGCCCTGGTGTCCCCTCGGCCCCGACCTCTTCCGACGTGCTTTCCTCATCTATGGTTATCCAGAAAATTCCGCGAATGGGTTGTTACGCACACCCGGCAGCGGGATAGATCTATGGAAACCCTAGAGGCACTTTTTGACCCCTATAGAAATAGACCCCTGACGTCAGCTTTCAACACCAATTCATTCAATCCTTCTCTCCTCCTTAATTAGAGCTTGTCTAGTTCCTTGCTTCTCCAATGGCCGACAAGACCCACCGCAACTGGGAGATCGTCCCTTACGACCTCAACCGCAAGCCCAAGGATGACCCCGACGCCTACGTCCCGGCCAACACAGAGCGACAGCTAGCAGCCCCACCATCAAACCAGCGCAGCTCAATCTCATCCTACTACGCCCAACCAGTTCTTACTGCACCACCGCAGCCCCTTCTTCTCAAGGGATCGTCGTCCAAGCAAGAAGCCATCGTCAAGGTACCAGCCGGCACGAAAATCCTGCCACCTAAACCCACTGAGCGGGTTGTAGGCGTCAAGACCAACCGGAGCGGCGAGATCAGCAGCGTCCACTACACTACGGAGAAGGAGAGGCCCCGCTTCGAAGGAGTTAGGACAGCAAAAGTTCGCTTCATCCCACCAAAGGAAGCTCCTAAGCACGCTCTCAATTCGTTTGAGACACCACCGAAGCGCCGCAGGACCATAGCAGATGTGGATGAGGACACCAGGACAGCAAATAGACATATTATGGAACTTCAGTCCACAGTTAGCTCCCTTAGTAGGCAGGTCTCCAACCTAAACACTACTGTGCTCGCGCTTAAACGTGACCTTTCTGATGCCCTTGCTAGGATCAGGGATTTAGAGCAACACTGAGCTATCTATATTAGACCTTGAGGCAGTGTGTCTTAGTCTTCATCATTAGATTCAATTAGATTCAATTCAGTTTAGATTAGTTCGCTTCATTAGTCAGTGTAATAAATGCCTCAAGACAAATAAAGATTATTATTATTATTATGCCTCGTGTATCTCCACTTTATTTTTATGCAAGAAAGCAGGAAACAAGTATGGGGGAATCCCCCCGACATGGTAAATGCACTTCGATTGCACCACTCCACGATTCAGGTACATACTCTGCACGCTTTATTTACATATATACAAATACATATTGGGCTGTGTAGAATATTGTTCCTAACATAATAATTTAAAAAGACAAAAATATTTCTAATCATGATCAATCTCACTCTGTGATATTTCTGAAAACCTGCATTTATTGAAAATCATTTTAAAAACCATGTGTTACTCAAGTCATTGTGGAATGTGAGATGGTAGAATATGAGTATCTTATTCTTGAAATCTTTGTCGCTTGGAGATTTTCTTTCAAAAACTTCAAAAATATAGCTACCATCCTCAATATTTTATATGCCTGATAAACCTAAAAATATTAATTTGCTTTGTATTGAGTTTGTGCAAAACGAAGTTAGACCCTTGTTGAGAGATTTATCATGCTCCCAAGATCAAGACATTTTTATTCAGAAAGATTCACTCTTCCGAAGTATTATTGCATTAGAGGCATGGGCTATGCAAAAATATATTTCGAGGAAATAAAAAGGAGCAAGTGCTCGACAACCTCGCAGAAAAATGGACAAGTGTCCGGAAGTAGAATTAGGGGTACCTCAGTATCCACCTGAAAAAAAATGAGATGATAAAAATATATATGGTAAAAAGAAAATGATAGCCCATGGTCCCTCTAATAAGCAATATGCCAGTAAGAGTTGACAAGTTTTAATTTTCAAAGTCTTTGATCTAAGAGTATGGCATTCCTCTCCTCGGATCCCGTTTTGACCCAGGCAATATATGCAAAGTAAGTATGCTTGAGAATTTCTACAAAGTAAAACAGCCTCAGTGAGATATACAAAAGATAAATGAGTGATCTGAGAGCCCCTATGAGGATAAAGGTATGCTAAGTTTTCTATTCAAAAATATATAAAAACTCCAAGTGACAGGGTTGAGAAGAAGAAAGGATCTCTACTTCAACCATATATTTCCCTGACTACAGTGCACAGTGGACATTCACAACACCCTGCTGGTATAAAAAGAATGCTTTACAATGTTTCAACCCCAGTTATTTTTCTGAACCATCCTTTTCTCGAGGACGAGTAAAAGCCTAAGTATGGGGGTGTTTGTTGACGGTTGTTGACACTTACTAACACCACTTAAATACTAGGTTGTCATCCCTAGCATGGTGCCAGAGTGTACATAGGTATTTATAAATGTAAAGGGCTCTTTAGAAGATAATCTATTTTATCCGCAAGCGCACAGATAAAATACCTCATTGTAGCATTTCACCAGGAAAAGTATTACGGGTATCGTTATTTATATTTTGCTTAAGAGAACGATGAAAGCAGGTGTAGAATGACATAGACTAGAGATCAACTTTGCTAAACATGATTACTAATGAGAAACTCGTCACACAGTCACTTGCTTTGGCAGGGGGTAAGCCATAAATAAAGATAATGAATTATAAGCTCATGGGAAAATAACACAGCGATTAGAAATAGACTACTCCATATTGATATAAGGTGACGTCGGATTAGCTAGAGAATGGATTCTAAGTATCTACTATCTACTAAGTCACAATCTACTCTAAACATTCTACAAGATCATATATAGCATAAAAGACTCTTTATTTATGTATAAGGAACATTGCTAAAGTAAATCAGAACATAGTAAGACTTACTCCGCAATACAAATTCTGCCTGTCCTATCAACGGAGGGTGGACTATATAAGAATCAACGAAGCTGTCACTATCGCGAACTACCACACAACCCGGCCAATAGGATACATTTGCAGGTAAATAATATCTAAGCACCACGCCCACATATGATCTACCACTTAACTCCCTCGAGGTAAGAGCTAAGCGCTTTGCAAACTCATACATAAACTCATTATCAATCATAACTATATCAATTATAGAACTAGAGTAAACTAAGAACATAATAAACAGAGACATAATGCAATTAGAATAAAGTAGTAGAGAATGATATGAAATAATACCAATCTTTATTGATGAAGATCCGAAATCCAGAGCTTGAATGCTCTACTTCTCTAATTCTATCTAATCAAACCTATAAGACTTGAAGAACAATGGAGTAGCTACTTCTAATTCTCTGCGGGAGAGAACTTCCTAAACCCTAACTTTTCTGGCTTCCTCTGATAATGATTTCTCCTCTCCCCTGGGGTGGTGGTGCCTTGCTTATATAGCCCTTTCAAATGAATCTGGACCGTCGGATCAAACCGACTTAGAACGGACGATTTTCCTTGATCTAGAGAGGCGGTGGAGCATAATCCGCGAGGTAGAAGCTGATTGGCCCGAGGGGCAGGGCGGGCGCCCTAGGGCACAGGGCGGGCGCCCTGTGTCCTGGCCCGTTACGCCTCCCGTTCGTTCCCGTGGCTTCTGGAGTCTTCTAGATGTAAGATAATTGCGTGCCAAGTAATTTTCCCATCATTAACCCGACATGTGGACCTCTTTTCCATATTATCTGATAACTCCCTGCAGAAATAGATAAACACCAAAACTCATGGAATTCTGTCAGATAAAACCCTAATTCTAGATGTTTGGTGCATATTGATCCTTTTCCATGTTTAGTTGACAATTATATTTGATACTTAAGGACCGTCAATAACGGTTCTTAAGTATCAATTTTAATTATCCAATAAATAAGGAAAAGGACCTATATGCAAGCAACACCTAGAATTAGGGTTTGATCTGACAGAATTCCACGAGTTTTGTTGTTTATCTGTTTCTGCAGGGGGTTATCAGGAAATACAAAGGAAAGGCCCACACGTCGGAATTACATAGAGATATTAACGTGTTCACCGATTTTCTATCATCTAGAAGACTCTAGAAGCCACGGGATCGAACGGGAGGCCGAACGGGCCCGGGACCAGGGCGCCCGCCCTGGACCCTGGGGCGCCCGCCCTAGGTCTGCAACCAATCAGGATGAGTCTCGCGGATTATGCCCCACCGACCTAAAGGATCAAGGAAAACCGTGCGATTAATGTCGGTTTGATCCGACGGCCCAGGTTCACTTGAAGGGACTATATAAGCAGGACCCCTGGCCCCTGGAGAGGAGAATCCAAGTCCATTATTTTCATATTTTCTAGAGAGGATTCAGAGAGAGAGGTTCCCTTAGGGTTCCCACCTCATTAGGGCTTAGCATCCAATGTGAGATTAGACTTAGTTCTTCTAGATTGAGAGAGATAGAGTGGAGGTATAGATCGAAGGAAGCCCGGCCTGTCGGTGACTACTTCGAGGTTGTACCTGCAGGATCAAGTTCTCCTAACCCGAGGCTTGCTCCTAGGATTCTTCAGTATTTCGACTTCTAAATTCTAGTAAGTTCTTTGTTTTATTGTTCTTTGGTTTATGAGTTTACTTTAATCTCTTCGCGTAGAGTTTAGAGTAATCATCTCTAGCGTAAACGAGGTGTTTGGACCGTGGTAGTAGCGAGGAACGTGACATTTCCGTAGCTACCTTTGTATTCCATATCCCGTTAGCAGGATCGATAGGGTTTATAGGTGCGGGTCGAACATCCTTTGAGGTGTCTAGATTCCGTGAGCCTCCCCAATAGAGCAGTAGATCATCCTTACCAAGGTTAGAACGAGAGTGCAGTTGCAGTCTTCTCTATACATCGCTCACATCAAATCACAGTGGTTGTAGCCTAAAGGTTAGTAGTAATAGATTTGGTTAGTCAGATGCACGCTTTCTCCTAGTGGTAAAAAAAATAAATACGATACTCTGGATAACATCCCGGGTGAAGTGCTCACCGATATCCGTGCGCTTGCGGATCATTTCCTAATTGCGTTACTAAATATCAACATACACACAGCCTCTTTCCAAACCACAAAATCCCATTATCATCCATTCGAAAGCCTGGTGACTTACCAATCACTATATCCTCCGCTATCTTCTTTAGTTTCTCATCCTTCAACTGACCTTTGTAAATTTCTTGCTCTAAAGTAGACTCTATCACTAATTCCATTGTATTAGTAACAATTCCCAAATTCAAATATTCAAATTCAGCACATAACTCCCTAGTCATAGACAATGTTCTTATCTCATTGGCATAACTTTTCCTACTAAGAGCATCAGCTACTACATTAGCCTTACCAGGATGATAGTGTATCTCAATATCATAATCCTTAATCAACTCTAACCATCTGCGTTGCCTCAAATTCAGATCTGACTGAGTGAAAATATACTTCAAACTCTTATGATCAGTGTATATGTCACTCTTATGTTCAATCAAATAATGTCTCCAAATCTTTAAAGCATGAACTACAGCTGCTAACTCCAAATCATGTGTAGGATAATTCAACTCATGCTTTCTCAACTGCCTAGATGCATAGGCCACAACTCTGCCTTCTTGCATAAGAACACATCCTAAACCTTGACGAGAAGCATCACAATAAACAAAAAACTTCTTACTCAAATCTGGTAAAACCAAAACAGGCGCTGTAGTCAACCTCTTCTTCAATTCCTCAAAACTGGCTTGACATTTATCAGACCACACAAACTTGGCATTCTTCTCTAACAGAGATGTCATAGGTTTAGCAAGTTTAGAAAATCCTTCAATGAACCGTCTATAATATCCAGCCAATCCTAAGAAACTGTGAATCTCGCTAGCATCAGTAGGTGGTTTCCAATTCAATACATCCTTTACTTTGCCTGGATCCACTGATATCCCTCCATTAGAAACAATATGACCAAGGAAAGAAACTTCCTTCAACCAAAACTCACATTTACTTCGCTTCGCATACAATTTATGCTCTCTAAGCTTCTGCAATACCAACCTCAAATGTTCAGCATGCTCTACCTCTGTCTTGAAAAATACCAGTATATCATCAATAAATACTACCACAAACTTATCCAAATATTCCATGAACACCTTATTCATCATGTACATAAAGTATGCAGGTGCATTGGTCAATCCAAACGACATAACAGTATACTCATACAATCCATACCTTGTAGTAAAAGCTGTCTTTGGAATATCAGAGGCACGAATCTTCAACTGATGATAACCAGAACGTAAATCAATCTTAGAGAACACACAAGCACCTCTCAACTGATCAAACAAGTCATCAATCCTGGGCAAAGGGTACTTATTCTTGATAGTTACCTCATTTAGTGACCGATAATCAACACACATCCTCTGACCACCATCTTTCTTATCAACAAAAATAACTGGTGCTCCCCAAGGTGATGAACTAGGTCGAATAAAACATTTATCTTGTAATTCTTTAATTTGTTTCTTAAGTTCTTCTAATTCATCTACTCCCATCCTATATGGTCGTTTGGCTATGGGTGCAGTTCCAGGAAGTAATTCAATAAGAAATTCAATGTCTCGGTCAGGTGGCATACCTGGCAATTCATCAGGAAAGACATCCGGAAATTCCTCAATCACTGAATTCTCCTTAATAGTATCTTCAAGCTGATTCACCACAGCGGTTGGTTGCTTCTGCATTGCTACATCCACATTGATTTTATCTCCATTAGGCGCAGTCACAACTACCACTTTCTGCTGACACTGAATCTCTGCCTGATTTTGCTTCATCCAGTCCATACCCAATATCACATCAATACCAGATGTCCTCAACACTATAGGAGTTATCTTAAACTCTACCCCCCTTAATACCATACTAATTGGAAGACAATGATTACTGGTTTGCATGGTACCTCGAGGTGAATTTACTAAAAGAGGTTCTTTCATAGCTAGCATGGGTATACTATGCATTTTAACAAAAATGTTGGATATGAATGTATGAGATGCTCCAGAGTCAAAAAGAACAGTTGCGGGAGTGGAATGTACATTGAACGTACCAATCATAACTTCCGGTGCATCATGAGCTGTATCAGAAGACACGTGATTCACCCTTCCAGTACCAGATTGCCTCTGGTTTCTCTTCTGGCTCTGAGGAGTCTGTTGGTTCTGCTTCTCAGGACAATTATAAGACAGATGGCCCTCTTTACCACAGACAAAGCATCTAATAGGAGTGCTGGGAGCACTATTCTTCATGGGGGTAACATTGGGATTTCCAGTGCGAGGAGTCTGTTGCCCAGTCTGCTGATACTGTTGACGCTGTGGATATGATGAACGCTGCTGCGACTGATTACTTTGCCAATTTTAGGACCACCTCTGATTCGGATTGCGATTCCACTGACTAACCGGTCCCTGAAACTTCTGATGAAAACCATGCTGAGAATTTGTGCGTTGACGATTGTTGCTTCCTGAGCTTTGTACCTTCATCTTCCTCTTCCTGTCCATCTCTCTGCGCTCATTATCAAGCACAATAGCTTTGTTCACCAGCTCTTGAAAACTAGCATAGTTGTTCCCCTTCAATTGCAAACGAAGATCATAATAAATTCCCTTCAAGAAAAGGCGCTGCCTGTCTGCATCTTCCCTCACTTCATTTGGAGCATAGCGAGCCAACTGGGTGAACCTGTCATGATATTCACTAACGCTCATCTGTCCCATCCTAAGGTTTCTGAATTCTTCCTGCTTCAGCTCAATTATACCTTTAGGAATATGACGAGCTCGAAAATCTCTAACAAACTCATTCCAAGTGATAGGAGGAGCATTATCAGGGCGTGCAGCCTGATACGACTCCCACCAAGTCTGAGCTGTCCCCTGTAACTGACCAGATGCATATAACACCTTTTCCATATCGTTGCATTGGGCTATGTTCAACTGTTTCTCAACGGCTCTCACCCAATCATCTGCCTCTAAAGGATCAGCGGCATGAGAAAACACTGGAGGGCGTCCCTTCAAAAATTCCCCACGCTTATCCCTCACTTGCACAGGCGGTGGTCCTCCTGCAGGGGGATTGTTCTGCATGTGCTGCATAAACATCTGCATCATCTGATTCTGAGTTTGCATGAGTTCCTCCATAGTAATGGGTGGATTAGCACCTCCACGAACTCTGCCACGACCTCTGCCTGACATCTGTTTCCAAAAACACAGAAATTGAAGTTCAGTACAATCCAAGATGATGTATTCAATAGATAAACAAAATCTGATTTTTCTGGGCGAACTCCAATTTCAGCAACTCAGTAAAACTGTCATATCTCGAGCTACAGACGTCCAATTCAGATCATCTTTACATGGTTGGAAAGCTTATAAAATTATCTACAACTTTTATTCACAACACGTTTTCTGATTCTGTCAATAAATTGGTCAAAAACTGAACTTAACCGAAACTGTTTCAGAATTCCAGACTGTGCAGTAACTCCAACTTGGAACAGGTATATCTCTTAGCTCATAATAGATATTAAAATGATTTTTGTGGGGTTGGAAAGATATAGAAGTCTAATTATTCCCAGTAAAATTTCTTAAATTTCCCATGAACGGATTTTAAGTTATTTCTAAAACATCCCAGACTGATCCAAAAATCAGCAAAGGACAGGACTAAGTTAACCTCATATTCAACTAATATATTTTGATCAAACTTAATATTCTTAACCATGGAACTTGTAGGCATGTCTACAAAACTCCAGCACACATTACAAAGATCCAAATCACACATTATCATAATAACAATCCATCAATCACACAATTGTTCACACCACAAACTGACTCTTAAAACAATCCAAACTTAAAAATAACTCGCAACTACTATCGTTCTTATTACATAGGGGTTTTTCCTATTTCCTAATTAAGCTTCTCATAAATCTTGGGACGACCTAACTCTGCCCTTAATTGGTCAATCTCCTTATAAGCTTGCTCCTTAAGTTCTTTTTCCTTCAACAACTCATCCTTCAAATCCACCTCATGGAGAGCCAATTCACGAGCTAATCCCACCTAGCTTGTAAAGTCAAGGATGAATCATCTGCAAGTGGCACGGTCCAAATACCCTTGTCATGTAGGAAGCAAGGGAAATGCCGAAGTGCACCCTTTAACGTCTTGTCCGAGCGCAGACCATGGTAGTAAACAAATGCATTGTAAGCGACATCCTCCATGCTTGTCTCCACGGTTGCCCGGCTCACTCTGGTAATGAACTTTGACTCCACTTTAGGTTTCTTAGTGGTAGGATCCCTTTTCTTGACCCATAACTCCGTTTCCCAATAGGAATCCATCCATGGATGACTATACTCTGCACTGCGATACTCCAAAGTAGCTTCCCAGTCGTAGTAGTAGTTGTCCAAAGTTCTTGTCAGCATATCATGGAAGAAAGCATCAGCCTTAGGAACCATGATATGAAGCTTCGTGGTCCACCCCATAACTACGTCCTCCATTGGTGTATCACCAACTCTTGATTCCGCATCAGATAGCTCTTGATCACCCTCTTCATACGGCTCCTGGGGTTTGAAACGGGCAACGTACTGTACAGCTGACTGACGGGGATGAGGAGGCATCTACAAGATTTAGACATAGATTAGATAGAATCAATGTATTTTCGCAATAGAATAAAGTAGAGGAAGCATAAAACTTTAGTAATTAACAAGGTGAAAAGAGGAAGCATGAATTAAGTGAAGTATGAATGCTATCAACGACCATTCTAACTAGGCTTGTGTCCTACAGTCAACACGGCTCTGATACCAATCTGTCACACCCATTTTTAAGGACAAAAATAGGATGCATAAAGTACTCATGTGCGCCCCAGGACATGATCGCACACATAAGTAGACAAATTACATAGTATCATCACAGTGCTTATTACATAGCGAATAAATATTTAAGACATAGTCTTGAACGGTAAATAATAATAACTAATAGTATTCTCCAGCGGAAACTCCACACAGGGACACGGTTGACTGGTTGACACCAAGTCTAGTACTCATAACGATAATCTTCCTCATAATCTTCATCTGTTATGGTGGAAATAGCAAGGGTGAGTCCATGTCAAACTCAACAAATATAACACAGGGTTCATGAGGCTCAAAAAGGCTAGACACTGTTTAACTGCGTTTAGCTTTTATTCATATAATTAACAATTGAGTAGCATCAAGATAAACCACTTCCCATTAAAGAACCAATGATCAATTGTAATAATGATAACGAATAGCATTAACATGAGCATAGTAATAATCAACAATAATTAAGCATGATATAACAGTTATGATCAACTATTCCATAAGAATCCCCAAGGCCGCTCGTATCCGTGAGCACGGCTAGTATACCAGTTTTTAACTCTACGCAAAGGTGTACACTTTCACTGTGAGTCATGATTTCCAAATGAGTGGGGAGATCAAGCCCAAACACCCGAGAACCATATAAAGCCATCCAAGAGTTCGTCTAACAAGTTAGGGCCATTAGATTCACTCGGCAGGCAGATGTAGAACCCCCCTTCCCTGTGGCACAACAACCGCAGCCTATACACACTAGGCCAGGGGCTCGCACTACACCCAACGTGGCAAGCCTTTCTTACGCCATTTAAGGTAACCACTAACAAGCTAGAAAAGGTCTCTGGAATAACTAAAGCCAGAGCCATATAGCCCTCACAGCTGTACTGTATATCCCGGTTATCACTTACAGATAAGTCCTTATGGAGAGAAACCAGAGCATCAAAATAATACACATGCTCTAGCCCCCTTTTAACAGTAATAAGATCATCTTAATGGTTGATTGCTTAATCCATTAATCAAATTACAAGATCATTGTTCATAGTTTAAGCACTAGCAGTAGCTACCCATATGCAATCCCAAGGTCGACAAGGAATCAAGATAACAATCACTAAGTTATAATCTCTACAGTTGTCAAGGTAAGCACATGCATATGTATGACAATTTGATGTATAGGTAACAAGGATAGTCCTGTGTTATACTTGCCTTGATCAAAGCTCTCCAAGTGATACTGCTGACTTGGTTCAAAATAATACTCCGAATCGTCCAAAAACTGCTCACCTTCTATACTTGATCATCAATCAACAACATACATGCATCCAATCAAACATACACGAAGCAAACAAAGAGATACAATTAGAACGGTACACCAACAGTAACAAAACAGTAATAAAAGTTTATAAAACTCTTCTACACGTTTCTACGATCACACAGACGCAAAGATCACCAAATTCGGAGTTAAAACATGAAAGTTATGAATTTTCTAAGATTTCCTATAGATAAATAAATACTTAATTATAAACTCGAAAAATAAATTATCAAAACTAACTGTACAACTACACTAACATGTAGAGCTTGCAATTACGAACCTAACGCAACTTGAACAGACCAAATCGGAGTTAAAACGAAGTTTTTATGACCAAAACAATTCTAGTGGCAAAACTGTAATTTCCTGAAAACGTATTTTTGAATAAACCGGAAGAGAATACGCCTTCACAACGCGAAAACGTATTTACAGAACTACGCTAAGGACTGCGGGTTGATTTCCAAAAACTCGAGGGTCTCTTTAAGAAATTTACCCGCGAAGGGGTATCTTCTAATCTGGGCCATTGATTTGAAAACGGACGGCTCGGGTTCATCAGCAACACTACAGTGAACATCCGGTTCTTCTTCCCCAAGCCCGACCGGCACCCCCTCCATGGCCGGCGGCCCTTCCATGGCCGGAGTTGGCGGTTCACCCCCCTAGGCCACCGTTCAAGTCAAGACTTGATCCAACCGGTGGAGAAGCTCCGTGCGAACTCAGCTAACCGATAAAAACCCACTATGGTAGATCTAACATGACGCGCGGCTGCACGGGAGCGACGGCGCCATTGCCGGCCACGGTAAGCTTTCAATTCTACGGTATACATCGCCAAAACGCCAATGGAGAGCATGGGAAGTAAGAGGAGAAGAAAACAAACTCACCCAAGCGAAGAATTTTGCCTCCGGTCCACCCGAAAACACCTCCACCGAACACCCGCCAAGCTCCAACTACCCAAACCCTAAACCTCGATTTCTCACGGTAGAACTCACAATTTAGATGAAAAATGGAAACTAGAGGGTCTCCTCTTCCTATTTATAGCCTCAAGATGCCTTATTCGGTTCGTAAATTCCGGAAACCAAGTAGAAGAGGCGGCGGTTATGCTCCGGTTCGGAGTCCATCTCGAACACGGGAGGAAGACGCTTATGACACGCGGACCCCACTCGTCAGCGAAAAGAAGAAGGAGGGAGGGAGCTGCTGGCTCGGGCCGACTGGGTCGCGCGTCTGCTGGACGGCCCACGCGGGCAGGCGCGAGGAAAAACAGGCCTCGGCCCCAATGGCCATCGGGCCGCCAGGTAAGTATTCTCTTCTCTTTTTTTTCTTTCTTTTCTTGTTTTCAAAAATACCTCAAATAAATTTTCTAATCCGAAATAAAATAAAACAAATCCACACCACATAACAAAATAAATGCAACAGCATGAATGCAACACCAAATATATTTTGTTATTATTTTAATTTGCCATTATTTGTTATCCAATTTATTCAAAATTCATTATCTCTAAAATTTGGGTGTTACATTGGGTACGGTCTCCACAACTGGCAATGTACGAACCATGGTCAAAGGCTAGCGTTGATGAAAGTTAACTTGGTGGGTCAGTCAATAAGGGTCTTCACAAAAATAGTTGCAAAACACCCACGGCTTATGCAAACATATAGGAGAACTAAACTTTGGCCTTTCGGTCAAGCAAAGGCATGGATACAAACATTCAAGGGCTAACCACCAAGTCTACAGGATCAGACTCCTAAGAGAGAACCTAATTAAAGACAACAACCATACAATTACGTACGTGAACTTTGTTCTAGGATAAAGCTATGCGGCCCTCGTATGCTCACCGAGGACAAACGAGGTGACAACTAGAGCACTACCTAGATAACAAGCACACATACAATATCACAATCAAGCAGTCGTTTGAGAAAATTCAAATGAATGGGCTTAAGCAACCAATACAAGGCACAAAGCTCACCCAAACTAAGCATTTATCTCAAGCATGAACTAACTACAAGTTTAGTCCAAACAAATGTTAATTAAGGAGGCCAACTTAGCATGTGCCCAGAATCTGGACAGCAGCACAATAGTTACTTGTTTCAACCATAACTGAGGTTATAGACATCCCACAAAGGTGATCCTAGACTTTCTAGAAAGCTTAGGAAGATGACTACACTTTAGTTATTCACACCAGAAACTAATTCATAGCTTAACATGACCAAAATTGCTAATGTTTCAGATCTGTACCAATATGGACAGAAAACTGACAAGAACTTTAAAAATGCGTAACTGAAGTTCTAGAGACACAACAAGGCTGAGCCTTCACTTTATGTAAAGATTATTAATTTGTCTATAACTTTCTTATCATCATATTAAGATGATTCTATATCTAACAAGGCCAAACAAGATTAATCAACACAAAGAAGACATTTCTACCCAGATTTGGACAGATTCTATCATTCCACTTTGTAAGCTCATAACTAGAAATTTCGACCACCAAAATTAGTGCTATAGGACACTTTGGAAAGCTTAGAAAAAGTACTACACTTCTTCTATTATTTCCAAGACATGATTCTATATGCACATAGGTCAAACAAACCAAACATTTAGATCTATTCAGAGCATAAGCAAAACCTGACAGTAAACTTCTAAAATTCATAACTCTCAAACCATAAGGCCTAAGGTCATGAATTTTTTAGGACAAGTTAGGTAAGTAAGTTAGCTACAACTTTGGTATTCTATATAACTACAGAAAACACCATTATGACCACAAAAACATCACTACAACAGAAATCGTTCTAGCAGCCAATGTCCAACAAGCAAAACAAAGCTTGCCTTTGTTCTACTTAACAAGAGAGCACACAAACATGTCATTCTAGTAGCTCTAAATTTTGTTACCTTAGACCAACATGAATTTAATTCATTCATGAGAATACATAATTACTTAAGTGAGGTCTAAAGCATTTACAACCGCTTGTATGAACAACATATCCACTACTTAGCTAACTAGAGTACATTTGTCATTTTAAGCATATAACCACACTTATTTCTAGCAAGGCTAAGTACACATTTTTCTCAAGCAACATGGAACAAGGCATTCTTGTTTGATTCCACACAAGAAAGATAGTGTACCACATCAATCACAAGTTACTTCCTATAGAACAAGGGTGAGAGGAGCATAGCTATGCATAAGGCAACAATCATGAAGATGCATGCTTCATCCTATTCGTCCTCACAAGATTGCCAACCTAAAGTGGCGATCACGTTCTATGTCGGTGGCATAACACGCACTCTCTCGATATATAGCTAGTCGTCAGCTACATTCGACTTACGCATTCGTGGTTAGCGTACCTGCAGAAAAGTTTCATTGCAGCCCAACATTTCCCAAAATAGCACACAATGAAAGCAGAGAAGTAAAATTCTAAGTACTCCCATGTACATATACCCCCGTATATATACATGTAGCACCAAAACTACCCGAATCATCAATCACCCACAATTAAGTACCTTCATATATACATGTGTGTAACATGTAAATAATCCAGTAACCAAAACTAGCTCTCCCCTAGACCGCAGGTAGTACGGTCATGCTCTCACAACTCACACTTACCTGAGCGTAGGTGCGATGTTGCATAAAAGTAAACTAGCGACATATATGACTATTTCATAGCATAGTGTGGGAGAATCATCACACATACATACCTTGGCCTGGGCGTAGATGCATAAATGAAAACCCCCAAGTTAGTACTTATATAAGCCACCTAATAATCCTTATATGGGCATAAGGAAATTGACCACTGGCATACTTAGATTTAGAATTCAGTTTTCACAAACCTATATATAGCTATAAGCTGATAAAACTGATTTTTATAAAACAAAACCTTTGTTTTAAATACACAAACGACAAGTTTAATGTTGAATCTTGCTCCAATACCAGCTGTAACGGAACCGTCCAAATTATAAGAGCACAAGTACAAAAACAATCACCGAAGTGATCAAATTCTCGTACTTGAGCGCATATAACTCCGGTAGTCCAATGAAATCACGAGGGATTTCAAACCAACCAACATACCAGCCAAGATCGTAGTGATTCAACATAACAAGTCACATGTTACAACCATTTCACAAGTAATTCAATATACATCGGAGTTCAACATAGTTATTACAACTTAAGTTCAAAAGTAGCGGAAGCAAAGTAATTTGAAACTAACATTAATCTTATTTCAAATACATGCCAGTACCAAGGTCGTCTTCCAACCAAAAGCATTAGAGAGAAGATAAATAAGAAGGATCATGCCCATGATCACACTCCGCCACTACGGCAGGAGCCAACCAACTCTTGCAGTAGCCATGATACATCACAACCTGCAACAAGTGGGGATAAAACCCTGAGTACGAGAAGGTACTCAGCTAGACTTACCCGTCAAAAACCAGAAATAAAGTGACACCAAGGATCATGCAAGGCTGTTATAAAGTGGGCTAGCTTGACAACATTTTGCATAAAAGCTTATTATGGATAAGTAATCATTAATGCTTAAGCATCAAGTTAATTATCATTAACCTGTCCTCTATATTAGAACCTGTACTAGAGCACTCACTTTATTAGGAGCAAACAATATTAACCATAGCAGGTATAGATTGAGGCAACCTTTCCATCGTTATCCAATTAACCATCCGTTCAATTTAATGGAATCTACGTTGCCGCTGCTCAAGTCAAGTGCTCACTAACCGGGAGCGACGACGATTCGAATCGAATTCCTATCCAGCTGGAGGGGTATTTCTAACACTCACCGAGTCACGCCTGGCGAGGGCTGCTCAGGTCATCTTTCATACAGTTCAGGAATCGCGAGTCCGAATGATGTCGTGTCCCCAAGGGCGACACTCTGCCAGGTGATAGGGACTCTAACCCCCCCTTGGTCTCACGCCAATGTCCCCAAGCACATCCTTTCTCTCCTCCAAGATGCAACCTACCATTCGATTCCCGGCCTGAACCATACTACTCGACTTCGCTGTCGGAACGACTTATCCGGCCAACTAAGTGTTAGATTGCGTTCAACATGACTCAAGGACGTACAGCGAATCGGTCCTTAAACGACTCAGACGGGGATAGATCCACACCCAAGACCTCCATGCCTTGTTGCTTCACTATCGTCATCCCACCCGGTCTAATTCATTTTATTAACACATGGTTCCATTCCACGATAGCAATTATAGCCAACCGTGTTATATATGAATATCCCTACATCTCGCAGGTGACAGGAAATCACCTGACTTCTACCGCTTAAAGCAGGGCTAAGCATCTACTCGATCCTAGTCTATGTAGGATTCAGGGATTCATATATCTGGACAAGGAATGATATAATGCAGCAAGGTTTTCAACCAACTCCTACCACTTAATGCAACAATACTTATAACATATATATAATTAGTTGCTTTGAAGGTAGGAGGCTTATAATGCTCCGGGGCTTGCCTGGGATCCGACTCAAGTTAGAGTATGTCAGAAGAAACTCGCTTGACGAGAATTCCCTCCGTCTAACACTTGTTTGGTCCTTCTATCATCGGGATGGATCCATCAACTCCATCTTCGGGTTTGGCTCCACATCAGGTCCTTCACGTGCTTCAGCTAGCGTACCTAAATGAGGTGCAATAATGCATATGTATAAATGCATAGAAGTGCAATAAACAAAGTAATCATGCAAGCATACCAAAGTTCACATAAACACCTAGAGCTAATTAACTTAATCCTCATTAAGACATAACATAGAAGAGAGCAAGCACATCAATCAAGAAACAAGTCTCACAAGATCACAGGGTACTACCCAAGTATCATCAAAGATATGAGTCACACTTCAATACCCAAGCATGACAAAGTTAATCAAAGTACTAGAACTAGAAATTGCTACCTTCTGGACATCAGACCAACAGCTGAGTAATTTAATCATAACTGGAGATCTACAACTCCAAATTACTTGCAAGAAGACATCCTGGAAAGCTTAGGAAATTATCCACATTTCATTTATAAACATCCAAACCTGATTCTAACATTTGCCAGGTCGAAATACAGAAGGTACAGAATATGTCCTGGAAGGACAGAGAGCAACATAAATCTGAACCCAACTTAGAACAGCTGTAGTTTCTAAACCATATGGTCAAATGCCACCAAAATTTAACAGCAGCTAGATCATGAAATTCACAACAACTTTGTTATAGCACACAAGGCAGGAAAACATCATTTGCATAGGGTAATTAACAATATTCTCAAATCTGTTCAGAAACCTCATTTGCAAGAAATAATTATTAACTTATGTTGCAAACATATAATTGGCCAAAACCAACTTTACTAACATTTCATACATGACTTAAGAACACCAGAAAACATAGTGTCAATTACTAAATAAATTCTTTTAATACATTTTCTTAATTTATTTAGATAATTAGGTGAAATTATGACCACATCATAAGGATGCTCCATAAATTCTACCAAAATTACAGGGGTCCAAAAATGCTCTCAAAAGTCTACTGCACAAATTTCAAGCCATTTAGATAAGTACATCAACCTCTATGAAAAAGACAATCGACTATTGAAATAAATCATGTGAGAACAGGTAAAACCTAAAACTCAATATTTTCTGTGAATACATGGCCATAGAATGAACCAAAATCATAGAGCAACATCATAATAAGGTGATGGGACAACATTTTCTATTTTATCATTTATATATTATTTATAAGCTATTTATCAAGCCCTAAACAAGTTAAATCAATAACTAGATCATCCAATAAGTAGTGACCAAGAAATTTATACCACAGTACATACATATCATGAAAAGACTACCATAAAAATTTCACATCATTTGGAGCATCACAACTCAAGATATAAAATGACAAGTAATAAAATGAAATTATCCTTATTTAACAAGGTCAAATCAAAACCCTAAGAAAACAGTGAACAACTAGGGTGTTTAATATTTTTCCTAGCAAGTACATGTCATTACAAAATTAACGAAATAAGAATCACCATTTTTGGAGTTCTAAAACTCCAGATCTGGCTCTAGTCAAGTTTAAAGGCATTTATAGAGCATTTTTAAAACTTAAATAAAGACATCAGAAAACATCTACAAACATATAACATTTTATGACTCCACTGCATAGATCTCTTCTCAAGGTTTCCAAAAAGTCCACTTTTACTATTTTTGGAGTCTCCTAGCATGAGATATGAATATTTGAATATTTACAAATTTTCTGAAATTTAAATCCTGAAATTACTCAAACCCTAATTACTGCTAGGCACACCCGGTTGTGCACCTGAATCAGCTACACTAGGAACCGACCTGTGGGACCTGTTACCCAGCCGGGCCCGCCTGTCATCAACCCAAGGAGAGACAGAGAGAGGGAGAGGCGTCGGTCGTCTTCTTCACCTCGCCGGGAAACAGAGGAGTGGCCGGCTCGCAGCTCCGGCCGGCCGGGGCGGCGCTCCGTCGGCGAGCGGCAGTGGAGGAGCGGCAGGAGACCCGTGCGCACCCGAGGGACCACTCGTCTCGGCTCGAAGTGACCCCAGGCCCGCTGGCCATGGAGGCAAGCGGTGCCGGTGGCCGGTGTCCTTGCTCTGGCCGGAGGAGCGGCAAAACGGCGGCGAACGGTGGCTCTGGAGCATCACTAGGGCTGCGCGCATCCACAGGCAAGGTGGAATCGCTGGGGACCTCCCACAGCGTCCTGGCCACGAGCCGCCGCGGCAGGTGACGAGGGTGACCTCCGGCGGCGGTGGTGAAATCGGCGTTTACGCCCTCACCTTCGCTTGGCTTGGCCATCCAAGGCGTGGACGAGATAGAGGAGGTTAAGACTAAGCTACGGCTATGGTGGAGCGAGCAGTGCCACGGCTACGTAGACGTACGGGGTCGCCGGAGCTCTAGGCGGAGGAGGAGATGGCGTTTTCCGCCTCAGGCGTGAGTGGGCGAGAAAGGAAAAGGGAGGGCGCGGCTCGGCAGTGCAGGGGGGGGTGCTCCTCTTCTCGATGGACAGCAGGCAGCGGCGCTGGGACAGCCACGGCGCATGGCGTACACGCGGCGGCAAAACTCTGAAGCCGGTCGGCCACGGGCTCAGCTCCATTTCAAACTGAAGAACGATTCAGTCCCTCTCCATCCGACTGAATCCGCCCCCTTCTCGTTCCTATAATTCTCAATCCGTTTCGATTTAGCTCAAGGTGCAATTTACAAAAGTGTAGAGCTACATGAGATCTACAAAGTTGCCAATACAATCTCGAGCTGGTTCTGCTTAGTTTGAGAGATATAGTGCTCCAAAGTAGTGCACATGAAACTGAAATGTTGGTTTAGACTTAGAATATTTTCTAAGTGTGGAACAGTATGAAATCCTGACTTGAGGGCCCCATTTGCGCATTTTCCAGCCATTTTCATGAGATGCTCATTAAAGGACTTTTGTTCCACAACAATTTTGCTACACTTTTGTTTAAAGGTGCATCAACATGCAAACTCATCTTGAAGCACTTTTTAAATAGGGAAGCAAAAGAGCTCCTAGGGTCAAATTAGGTCAAACTGATGATTAGAAGCTTAATTAGGCAATATGGTCAACGTGAACATTGCTCCAATAGGTACCCTAAGCATAGTTAAGGTGCTAGAGCACAAGTTAGACCATCACAATTATCATTTACACAATATCCCTAATTAACACATAATGGAAGCATAAAACAACAATAATTGTTACATATGTTTCATCATTGTGTTTCACCTGATTCAGGGCCTTCTTACATGATGATCACCCATTACAAAGCTGTTTACCAACATGTACAACAAGTACTTGTACAGAGGACACATGGTCAAGGCATACCATGCATAACAGCACTTAAGTACCATCTTATGTTTCAATAGTGAACAGAGGTGTTCACTAGTTCAAAATGAATGTTTCATCACTTGAGCTTGATCAACAAGATGCTAGGTTCATGATAGGAGTGGATCATGCTAAGCTATGCAAGGTTAGTGCCCAAACTAGCCCAGATAACACCTGGGGTGTTACACACTGGATGTCTGCCACCCTAGTCTATGCTATAGAGTCCACTCTAAGGATACACTCCTGTTGAATGCCAAGCTAGAAGAGGCACCTGCTACCAATGCAAGTCACTTTATGACATCCCACAATGGAGGTTGAAGCCACCAGGGCAAGTGTCTCCTTGTCCCACAATGGAGGGTGAGTTGTCTGTTTGGTTGATGAACAGCAAGTGTGATGAGAAGAACTTGGTTATACTGAGTTCGCTGTAGTCTAGGAAAAAATTTGAACATTATTATTGTACGTACAATTTGTTGTATGAAAAAGCTCAAGGTGAATGGAAAATTTTATATGATCTTTAATTTCGGCGTTCTTTACATTTTATATACATATATATGGTGTAGATGTAGAGCTGTCAAACCATGATTACTATAAACAGGGCCACCAACTAAGCCCAAGAGTAAATAATGCTCATGAGTGAAAAGTAAATACTCATGCACAAGAGTAATGCTCGCAAACATGAATGTGGAAAGTTACACTACTACAAAAAAAATCGTTTGCGAGGCGTTTTTGTTTTTTTCCCAAGGCGAGCAGTAGTTACACCGAGGCGGTCATTTTCATTAACCGAGGCGGTCACAAACAACCGCCTCGCAAAATCGATTAACTGAGGCGGTCATTTTAATACAACCGTCTCGGTTCATAGACTATTTTCCAAGGCGGTCGTATTATAAGCAACCGCCTCAGTAAATCTATTAACGGAGGCGGGCATGGTACAAAGCCTGCCTCAGTAAATAGCAGCCGAACTTGAACTAACGCAAAGCCCATACCTAGCAGTCTACCGGGCTCATATATAACCCAACACTTCGGGTTTCCTCTCCCAATTCTTTTCCCCCCTCGCGCAGTTGGACAGAGGGCGCAACTCTTCTCCCCTCGCGTCTCCCTCACCTCCCTCATCTCGTTCACTACTCTCTTCTCTCCCTCACCTCACTCACTCCCTTCTCGGTGGTGGAGGGCCCAACCTCCTGGCATAGCGCAGCCTCCCAGCGCGACCTCGTGGGTGCGGGCGTGGCCTCTCGGCATGACCTCTAGGCGCGAGGTGGGCCACGGCACCGGTGCTATCACGACTGGCGGCATCGACGAGGCAAGGCGGCGTTGGCGCGGTCACCGGCGAGGCGGGAGCGGGCGCAGTCGCGGGCGAGGCCGCACCGGCGCAGTAGCGGGCGGCGGCTTCTTCCTCTCGTCGAGCTCCTCCACCGGCAGCGGTGCGCGCTCCTCCCCCAGCTCCTCCTCTAACTACATGGTGACCGAATCTATTGTGAGGCCGCTTACCGGTGGCGGATCCACGGCCGGTGAGGCCAGATCCGGTGGCGGGGCTGCTAGATCCGGCGGCGAGGAGGCAGATCCAGCGAGCGAGGCTGGTGGCGCTCCTCTAGCTAGCAACAGCGGCAGCGGCCCCATGAATGGTCTCGTGGGCCCGTGGATGAGCTTGGTGGGCTTATCCACGGGTTTCCTTTTTTTGTTTTCATATGCCATTAACCGAGGTGGGCAAACAACTACCTCAGAAAAGGTCCTGTTTACCGTGACCTTTCGTTTGAGGCGGTTGCAATAACCGCCTCGGTTAATCAATTTTGCCCACCTCGGTAAATATTGTGGTAGTAGAATTAATAGTATGAGATTGGATGCAATTAAGCTCCAGCACACAGGATTTATCCTTTGGTATCATTAGATACACTGCCCTTCCACCTGTAGGGCCGAGATGACGACTAGAGGGGGGTAAATAGTCGATTCAAAACTAATCACGAGAACAAGACAATTTAAATGTGGAAGTTAGATAACTATCGGTCCTTGACTACACCCCTCTACTAAATTTGTTAGCACCCTTGGAAAGAGAGAACTAGAGAACTACAAAGGGTGCCAAGCTTGAGCAAGAACTCCTACACAATTCTAGTTGGCAAGATCAAACAATCTAAGCAACTAGAACAAGAGCACATGCAAAGGAGCTCCTACACATACTAGTGAGAAAGCGGTAAACAACTAGGCACAAGCTCAACAACACAAGAATGAAAAATAGCAATTAAGTAAACTTGAGTTGAGATATGCAAACCACAATGTAGAGGATGATACACGATATTTTTACATGGTTCGGTGACTTGCCAGTCACTTAATCCACGTTGAAGCAAGTTCTAGGATTGCCGCTCCTCTTGTTAGTTCCAAGCCCGCGAGCTTCGGACTACCTCACTAGGTAGGCTCCACGTAAGCACTAAACTTGAGCTGGCCAAATCAACTAGATATTCTTCGCGCATCAATTTTACTAGAGATGCTCTTTGCCTTCCTCCAACGGGGATGAGCTCAAAAGCTCCTCACAAAGCCAAGCTCCGGAGCACCACACAATCTTCTTGCGTGCTTCACGGAGACACAATCACCAAGCCATCTAGGAACTGGCAAGCTCCAAGAGTAACAAGCAACCATGCCCACACAACAACCACCTAGTGCCACAAGCAATCTCTCACGCAAAGATCCACACTCGTGGAGCACACTCAATCTCCAAAGGTTGCCCTCAACTAAGGAGTATGAGAGGAGGTGCTAGGAGGAAGCTCTCTCAAGAAGTATGCTGTTAGAATGGCCAAGAGAGACTCCCCCAACCGGGCACCCCACTATATACAAAGGAGCTGCCCATTCTATGACATTCGCGGACAGTCCGCTGTTCAAGGCTCGGACAATCTGCCATACACAGAAACTAGCCGTTAGGTTCAAACTACTGACCTGCGGACTGTCCGCCATAGAGGGCCTAGAATGTCCGCTGTTGGTCCCTGGACCTCTGTCCAAAACCATCAGCAACTCTGCTCGCCGGAGAAAAAGACCAGCGGACTGTCCGCCACTGAGGCGTGGACTGTCCGCCATTCACGCATTGAAATCCAGCAGAGTTTACAACAACTCTGATCTCTGCCGAAGTGAGCCGGCGGACTGTCCGCCCATCAGGCACGGACTGTCCGCTGTTCAAAGAAAAGTCACCAACAGATTGAACAGAGTCTGTTCGGTTTTCTGCAAGACACTAGCGGACTGTCTGCCAATAGGGCCCGGACTGTCCACCACTATGTAGAAAACTCCACTTCAAGCGCATCATCACCTTTACTTTGGAAAACATCTCCACAACATAATGGAGTGTCCCAAAGCTTCTCAAGTTAGTACCAGGCATGCTCAAAAACCGTTTCAAAGATAGCCAACACCAAGAAACAATCTCTCGCAAGACGATCGTTCAACTCGCCACTGATTAGCTTTTGTCAAACTTTTCACAAAGGTTTTCATCAATTGCCACTTACCACTAAACGTACCTCACGTTAGAGCTCACAAGTGGCACTAGGTAACCAAAAGTGTAAAACATGTTTACCCCTCTTAATAGTACTGCTACCAGTCCTAAATCAAGCTATCATCTTCTTTACACACCTCATAGCCGGTAAAATGAAACAACCTATGTTTCATACCTTTGCCTTGCACAAAACCAAGTTCCAAAAGAATGATGCTTGCATGGAAGGTGTTGCCAACATCTTCACCAAGCCACTTTGTATAACCAAGAAACATCCGGCTTGGATTTCATAGTTGATGTGGATCACCCGAACCATCACATAGACTTCAAGTCCATCAACCTTAGCCTTACTTGCTCTTCACCGTTGCCTCAGTCCTTTGGTGCTAAGCCCACTAGCTTGCCCTTCACCATTGCACATGGTCTGTCGACGCCAAGCCTCGCTTCGGTCTTCACTTGCTTGCTATGTTTGATTTGAGCATTCCAACATACTAGCAATCAACTCCATGTTGATATCCATCTCATCTTGTGAACTAAACCAACTTTCCTTCACACACTCAAATGGAGAAGTTAGTCCACAAGCATTGTCATTAATTACCAAAACCCAAACAAGGGTCTAGATCTTTCACCACCCCTAGTCTACGTTAGAGCTCCACCCTAAGGATACACTCCTGTTCAAGACAATGGACTAAGCCCATAAAAGCTTCGCCAAGGTAGAAGAGCCACTTGGTACCAATGCAAGTCACTTTATGACATCCCACAATGAAGGTTGAAGCCACAAAGATAGGTGTCTCCTTGTCCCAGCTCATTACCTTGTTGCCATTCCATACGAAGTTGGGATGGTGAAAGAGTCTTTAGCAAACCACTGAAGGATCCAAGGTACTAGTGCAGAAAGAGTACAATTATGGTTCCTCCTTCAATAATAATCAAGGAATCCACAAGCTACAATCACTCTCTCTAGGCCTAATCTAGCATTAATAGATCACCGAATGAAAACTTTAACAATTCTGATTGCTTGATTGTCTTCTAAATTGTGGCGCTTTCCTCCAGTATTTAAAAACTCCAAATAAACTTGTAGATGGGTACAAAAACTAAAAATAGCTCCAACAACCAAAGCAAAGTTGTTGCCCAAAGGTACAAATGTTTTGCACTCACCAAATGAACAAAGCTCTTGCGATGGTAGGATGGCTCTTTCTCTGGCGACTCTGACCTCGAATATTCTCCTTCCCCGTTCCGGAAGGCCACGCACCAATCTCCCTTGGGTGTTGCTCCCTCCGCGGTGAGCCCCCACCCTCCATGGCAGCGGTCGCGGCTGCCAAGCCGACACCCTGGTGTCGCAAGCAACATCGATGCCATCATCGTCAGCGGTGCCAAAAGACTATTGTGTCTCTTGTGGGTGACAATGAGGCGTGGCGCAGGGGTGTTCCGGCTCTGACCCTGTGGATCAGTAAACCCTGGTTCACTAGTGACTTGGGCTGTGAAGTAGTGTGTCTGCCTTGGACGCTGATAAGTTGTAGAGGATCATGCCCTCCTTTCAAACTCATCTCGTAGGTAGCCAGCCGACACTATGGCGAGGAAGAGGTGATGCCAGACCTGATCGAGGTGCCCGCACAGAGGATAGACAAGGGGTCATCCCCGTTGAATTGTTGGGTAGGTGCTTCAACTAGCTAGGCGCACCGGGTTGCCACCTGTCGGCTCCCCGGCTGCTACCTACACTGCTATAGTTTTTGGCACCTGGCTCGTGATTGCAGGCGGCAGAGGTCCAACACTATTGCTGCTAGCTCCATGGGCCTCTCCACCTCCGCACCGTTAGTGTGTGTATGTGTGCTGGATAGCAGGGCATGGTCATGGAGTGGCTCACTTCGCTTCGGCAACGTCACCCTCAAGGCTACGACCAAGATCTTCACTGATTCTTGGATGTTCCATCCTCCATCTTGAAATCCTGCTGTGGACGAGGCTGTCGTGTGTCCCCCGCCCTAGGTTCCTTGCAATGTGGACTTATTCAACCCCATCGCTTCCGAGCTTTAGGCTATGCTTGCCCAAGAACAATGATGTGATCCCATGCATGCGCTTCGAGGGATTGTTCATCCTGGAGAAGCCTTTGGGAGTGGGGGTTGTAGTTGGACTTGGAAGGTCATTGCTTTCGGTGCAGTTATGTGCATCACCTTACTTGGCCCCGTGTTGCTCCCCCAAGGTAGGGAAAGGTTTCGGCCACTTGTGTCAAATTGGGAGGTTATGAAACTTCAGCTGTTAAGGCCCGACCCAGCCATGACACATTGTCCTCTTTGTCACCCCAACTTTCATTGCCTCAGTTGCTCGCTTCTCCTAGGTCCCTACCTATCGTGCCTTCGGCGCATCTCATTGTTGTTGCGGTGTTGTCCGTCTCTACTCATATCTGTGGCACAGAGATGTAGCCTGCTCATTTCATTGCATCTCCAGTAGTCTCTCAGAACGTGATGAAGTCGACTCTGAGTCATGCACCTCCATGTCCATCCCCAAGCCTGTCTGGACATCCCGCCTCATCAGCATGTTGCCAGGAAATGGAAGGTGATTGACAACACCTTTTCCCCACCATAGCGTAGTGGGCACCTAGTGGCAAAGAGCAGCATCGTGCATCCAACCCAACAGTGTAGGTGCAAAAGGTGATAATGTTGAAGTGGTGGGGTTCAACCAATGACCTAACAAGGACACTGCTATGGCCGATTGTGCCTTCAAGGAGTACCAGTCACTGTTTGGAGCCCCACTATCAGTGTCAAAGCGCAAAGCCATTAGGACATTGTTCCCCACTGGTGCTAGGCTAGACAACGTGGTGCTTATCGAGGGGTGGAACAGGAGCTTCATTAGATAGACGTGCAATCGCTCTTATCTATGTTATAATTTTTTTTGCTACGCTCTTTGGTGCCTTTGTGCCTGTCCTTTGTTTTCTTTTCTATGGTTTTGCTCCAGCTCTAGGCAACCTTTGGTTACCTATGAGCAGGTCTTTGGTTTTCATTGACTGTATTTGCCTAGTCCATCTTAATTGAATACGTGCATGGTCATGAAAAATGATCCAATATGCACAAGCTTAATCCATTGTGTACAACTATATACTCTAAACTAGTACATAGAATAACCTCGAAACCATTTTAACCAGCAGATAGTTTGATGCTGACTTCAAACTTAAGCAGGCCATCATCCTCCTATGTTAGATACCCAATTTCTTAAGACATGACTCATTCCTCAAGTAAACTATTCGTTGTTCAGGACATTAGATCACTCAAATGTATGAAACATCCTAGGGCTTCATCTTGTTCCCTAATCTAAAGTAATTCTCTGTTGTTCACTACAAGATTAGTGAAGCATGAATGATTTCAAGTGTCTTGTGCCTCAGCGAGTAAAATATGATCCTCAACCATTTTGTGGTTGTTGGTATTTTTTAACGCAAACAAAGAAATCTGCAAGTGCGCAAATACCATTGTAGCTTCCACCCAAGAGTATTCCAATGTATCGTATTTATCCTCAGAGAATCAATGGTTAAAGAAGTTGATATTTGACCATCATGTATCCACTAACTAGTATACCGACTAGACAAAAGTGGGGTAAGTAATATATGATAGGAGTTTTGGATAAATGTGACACACACAGGAGAACTCCATGGTAAGATAGAAAAGTAGACAAACTAAGCTGTGAAGACAACGTGAGAGCACAAGGTTCCTATTTACATCTCTATTACTGTGGTTCTGTTCTAGAGTAGACCAAAGGGATTAACTAAGCAGAGAGAAAAGCAAAGCGATCAGACCATAGCACTTTGAAGCAACAATATCTTTTCGATCCTCGAAAAGACTGGGAAGGGGTGATTGGAGTCAGGCTGCCAAAAAGCTCTACAAAACACCAACCCAAACATGATGGATTACAAAGGCCTGATTGGAGCTGTCACCTCCGAGGCTACCACAACTATATCCGTGGGGTTGGGTGCAACCTCAAGTAACCTATGGTCTAGACACCACGTCTACACTATTGATTACTACTCTAGTTTCATGTAAAAACTGGGCGAAAGGAAAGGGGTCGCCATTCTCTTTCTTTCCTCAATCGTTCCGATCATTTCTCTCATTCCCTTTTGTTTGTTTGGGGCCCTGGGTTGGTTCGTTTCCTCCTCCTATCTACGCAATTCTCTGTCTTCGTTTGTGTCACTTTCCAAGTAGTCCTTTCTTATTTCTTCAAAGAAAGATTCCCATTTAGAATAAGGAAAATCAAATAGGGAAGGAAAGAAAGGGCTTCAAAATCCAGAACTGCTAACAAACCAAGGGGATGTCCCTCCAAGGAACAACCTTTTTTCTCACTGAAGAAAGAGGTTTCAGCTTTAGACAAAAGAAGTCTGCTCTGCGGGTGATATATGAGTAGGCGAGCATTCATTTGAGCTGCCTTAGTTCTTCACAAGAAGTAAGCCCCTAAGATAAAAAGTTGTAGTGGGTGTCCTCTTTCCAGATGCGAAAGGCTTCTTTCTCTCTACTCTTTCTAGTGGAGATGCTAAAAACAAATGATTGAATCCTGCTTGCCCTCTGAGGCTTCATCAAAGCTTTCTGGTTACATATGCAAGCAACTATACGGACCTAAAAATGAATAGTCAGTCTATGCCTATCCATTCTAGAAATTGAGAATACAAGTATATGACGCCAAACTTCTCATTACCTATCTGCGTGATTCATCAACTCTTTGAGAATACTTAATAATACGGCGAAACATTTATACAAAATACCTATCTCGAGCACACGCAAGGGAACTGTAAACAGGCAAGTGAAATCTAATCCACGAAATAAATTGATCCATGGACGGCACCGTTGTGGTAAAGTTCATAATGCCAGAGGAATCATTACCGCAAGGCATAGAGGGGGAGGCGCGCCACCCTTTTTTGAAACTCTTCCCTGCTTTCCTATGAAACAACTAAAACACCTAAAAGCTTACTATTTCTACCTAGTTGCTTACCCATGAGCTGAGCCTATCTTGACTGACTTATCACACAACCACATGCTTATTCCTATTCAAACAAATATACTGGTAAACCTATTTCTTGCATTACTTAGTAGCTAGCTTTGGTAGCCCTGATCTATGTCTAAAAAACAGATAGCATTCGGTTGAACGGAGATCTCATGCCAAAGTGTAAACCACTATACGAATCATGCTTAGCTAAACCACTAAGGCAAGAACTAGATAACCATGAACAATATTTAAGTAATTAGAGAAGATAAATGTATTAATACTCGAGTCTTATAAAAGGAAAGATACAAGATTATACTAGACCTCCGAGGACTCTTCTGGAACCTGAGCATCGCTCCCTAACTCTCAACTAGGCTATACTACATCTAGGAAAATAGAGTAAAATTGCTCTGTGATGGTGTGCCTTACAAGTGGAAGAGAATATCTCTATTTATAGATTGTCATGAGTAGGAAGCAATCTGGCTAAACAATATGGTACTAAAATTAGGGCCTGTTTGGTTTGCCCAATTAATTTTTAGTCCCTATCACATCGAATGTTTGGACACATGCATGCAACATTAAATGTAGACTATTTTAAAACTAATTACATAGATTGAGGATAATTTACGAGACGAATCTATTAAGCTTAATTAGACTCATGTTTAGTCTTTTAGTTAGTATCTCCATACCCGACGTGACTTCTATTAAACTTCAGTCCCTGAAACCAAACTTTAGCCCAGAACAAAGCAGCAGCGCGCACCCTCTCTCCAACCCCCATGCCCCTGCCCACTATGACCACCGTATCCCAAGAAATGAGAGCCTCTAACAGGCACTGCCTACAAGATGCCAAGCCTCCCCTGTTTCCTCCCCCTTCATTCACCCCATGCAGCCCAACATCGCCCACCTCTGAGCTATCCACGACATCGCACGTCATCCTACCACTCTCCTTATCAGGGATGAAAACGGTATGGATATTTTCCGACCGTATTCGAGACCGAATCCGTTTAGAGGGGTTTTAATCCGTCCGTATCCGAGTCCGGATATTTAACATCCGATACCGTATTCGTATCCGAATATTTAAATCACATATTTATGATGTCGATATCCAATCGTATCCTATCCGTCATTTTTTATACTATCCGTATTCGAATCCGAATCCGGACATAAATACGAAAACAAATACGATATCAGTGATATCCGTCCGTATTCAATCCGTTTTCATCCCTACTCCTTACGCAACATCAAACATTGTCTGCATTATTGGTCTACGTAGGCTGCCATCGCAATCTACGACTCAGTTTTCTTGACCACCGTCATCTCAACCACCGTCTCCAATGCCATCGATGCCCCTAGCACCAATGTTTCCCCCAACATATGACCCTCTACACTCTATTTGACTTTGGGACCTGCATATGCATAGCTTCTGCCTCTAATAAGCATGTTATGCAAACTTCGCCCTTGAGGACAAAATCGTCATCGCTGGCCTTGCCCCTGCTAGCACACCACTGGGCCATAACCTAACACTAGAGGAGGATGACCTCTATATGTTTGCCTCATCAATTGAGAAGATCAGTGAAGAACATATATAGTGAGCTCCACACCTGTGCTCGTGCTATGCTCTAAATTTGTCAGAGGTATTGTTGTAGTTGTTCAACGACGGTAGCATATATATGCCCTATTGAGGACGATGACTGCGACAACTTGGTTTCCTCACCTACTAACCTTCTTTGTCATGCTAAGGCTATGGTCGAGGGGTGGTGAGGTCCTAAAGTCCATCTTCACAATTTCCTGCAAAGCTTACTCTTGACAAGTGCAATGAAAAAAATTAGTGTCACGTTGTGTTTCAGCAGTGCTCGTGTCAACCACAAGGCCTAGCCCATTTGTCCATATTGGTATGGAAAAAGTCTAATTTACTTCACTTAGCTATCGTGGTCATCCGGTTCTCCTCCCGAACTAGTTTTTTTACTCCCCAACTTTTAAAACCGTTTTTTTTCACCTTGAGTGGTTTGGCTAATATGGTGTCATGTTAGAGAGAATATATCGAACTAACGTGAAAGATCAAATAGGTAATCAGTTTTGAAATATTTTAAAAAATGTATCCAAATAATCATTAAAAGAATCCTTTTAAAAATTTACCTAAATAGTTTACATGGAAAAATAATGCAATTAAAAATCCTAAAATCTGGTGTAATCTTAGTAAATGCATAGAAACATTTATTTTGGCTTGAAAAGTATGAAACTAGTTTCAAATGTTTACTAAAATCATGCATGTTCTATGGTGCCTGATTTGAAATTGTTTATATCTTTATGGACTCATTTCGGTGCTTATTTGTTAGTATACAAACTCTGATTATCTATTATATTTAGTCGATATTGGTCATTAGGACTATGTAGAAATACTAGTGGAGCGTCGCCTAAACCATATGTACAACAGGTGCATGTAGCCACACCGGCTAATGCTGCTACGATGAAAAATCATCCAGGACAGGGGACCAACGCAAATAGGTTGCTCTGCTCAGACTTCTATATGTAATCAGTTGATCAACCTTGACTAATTATAATAGATAATGGGAGCTTTTACTAGCTAAGAGCATCTCCAAGAGTACTCTATTTCCCTTTCCAATCCTTAGTTTTTGGCAAGATGAGAAAAATCTCTCTCCAACAACTCATAATCCATCCTTATAATCTTTTAGGAGTTAGGAAAAGTTACCATGTTCTGTGTAAAGTTACGCGCTTCAGAGCCGCGCGTATCTCTCCCCGCACGTGTAATGTGGAAGGGCGTGAAAAGAATAAAGAGACGATAGGGTTTATGATGTAAATATACGAGAGAAAAAAGAATATATAAAAGTAGTTAGGATAATTCAGAAATAGTATACAATTCCTAATACAAAATTGTATTCTATATTTTAGGATAAGAGTGGATTATCAGAAACTCTTAAAGATGGATTTCTTTATTTCTTCCAATACTTTTTAGGATGTTTTTGGGAAAAATTACTGGCCTAGCACTATTGGAAATTCGGCAAAGTCCACTCGGCAAAGTCCACTCGGCAACATATTTGTCAGCAAAGGGACTTTGCCGAATACTTTTTATCGGGGCACTAGGCAAAATATTTTTATATTTTGCCGAGTGTCAGGAAAGGCACTCGGCAAAATATTTGCGCCGTCATGCCACCGGCCGTTAACGGTCACTTTGCCGAGTGCCCGCCCAGCACTCGGCAAAATTTTTTTATTTTTTTTACTTCGCCGAGTGCTCCAATACCGGTACTCGGCAAAGTTTTTTTTTCTTTTTTATAAAAACACTTTGCCGAGTGCCACAGGCACGACACTCGGCAAAATTTGTTCTTTTTAAAAAATAAACATTACTTTGCCGAGTGCCCCCTACCCAGGCACTCGGCAAAGACCCCGAGAATGCAATTTTTTTACATTCCACTGTTATATATATATATATATATATATATATAGGCAGGCTGCTAAATACTCCTATTTTGCATGGTGGTTTCTTCGCGTTTGTGTACATCAGACAAAACCAAAACTATTGATCATTTTGCTGCATTCATGTATTTTTGCTAACTTTATGAGAAATCAATCTGTCTGCCTCTTTCAGAAATCACACCTGTCTATGAGAAATCACATGCAAATTTACAGCTCACATGTTTGGATAAAATTATTTACTTAACAAAACGATACTACTATTAGTAATAAAAAAAATAGTATGATTGCAGACCGGACACGTTAGTTATTATCACAATCAAAGGATTCTGTTAGTAATAAAAGATAGTATGACTGGAGGCCGGACACGCTCGTGATTACCGCACGAAAATTTACCGATCAACGGTCATGATGGAATTATTTACAAAGCAAAATGATTCTATTACTAATAAAATGATTCTATTAGCAAAATGATATTATTAGTAATAAAAAGTTTGACTGGAGAATGGACACGCTGATGATTATCACATGCAAATTGACCACCATCAGGATGGTAATAAAAAATCTGGCCAGAGACCAAACACGGCGGTTATTATCATAGTCAAATTTACCGCTCACAGATTCGTACGGAATTATTTACTTAACCAAACAATACTATTAGTAATAAAAATTATCTGACCGAATAGAATTATTTACCGCTCAGAGGTCTAGATGGAATTATTTACTTAACAAAATGACACTATTAGTAATAAAAATAATCTATCTGGAGCTGTGATTATAACATTTTGTTAGTAATAGAAATAGTCTATCAGGCTATTTTTTTATTACTACTAGTATAATTTTGTTAAGTAAATAATTTCCTCATCGGTTGTGAGCGGTTAATTTGCCTATGCTAAAGATCGGCATGTCCGGTCACCGGCCAAACTTTTTTTATTAGTATTTGTATTATTTTTTATTACTATTAGTAATAAAATGATACTATTATTAGTAATAAAATGATACTATTAGTAATAAAAAATCTGGCCAAAGACCAAACACGCCGGTTATTATCATAGTCAAATTTACCGCTCACAAATTCGGACAGAATTATTTACTTAACCAAACAATACTATTAGTAATAAAAATCATCTGACCGAATGGAATTATTTACCGCTCAGAGGTCTAGATGGAATTATTTACTTAACAAAATGACACTATTAGTAATAAAAATAATCTAACCGAAGACCGGACACGCCGGTGATTATAACATTTTGTTAGTAATAGAAATAGTCTATCAGGCTATTTTTTTATTACTACTAGTATAATTTTGTTAAGTAAATAATTCTCTTCTCGGTTGTGAGCGGTTAATTTACCTGTGCTAAAGGTCAGCGTGTCCGGTCACCGGTCAGACTTTTTTATTACTATTTGTATCATTTTTTATTACTATTAGTAATAAAATGATACTATTATTAGTAATAAAATGATACCGTTATTTATAAAACAAAATGATACTGGTAATAAAAGATTATTACCGAAATGATACTATTATTAGTAATAAAATGATACTATTAGTAATAAAAAATACTCCACACGGAGGCCGGACACCTAGCTTATTTCCATCACCAATTTTACTACTCATGGGTCTAGACTGAATTACTTACCGAAGCAAATACTAATATTAGTAATAAAAAGTACCTTGACAAGAGACCGGTTGCACAGTGATTATCACCACCAATTTTACTAGTCATGGGTCCGGAATGAATTATTTACCAAATCAAATGATAATAGTAGTAATAAAAAAAGTTACCTAGGATATGAGCGGTAAATTTCTCTGTGCTAAAGATCGACGTGTCCGGGTCAGCGGTCAAACTAATTTTTATTACTGATTGCATCGAATTGTTAAGCAAATAATTCACTCATGGGATGTGAGCGGTAAATTTCTCTGTGCTAAAGACCGGTGTGTCCGGTCACTGATCAAAATATTTTTTATTACTATTTGTATCATTTTGTTAAGTAAATAATTTCCTCCTGGGATGTGAGTGGTAAATTCTCTATGCTAAAGATCGGCGTGTCCGGGTCACCGATCAAACTAATTTTTATTAGTAATAAAATGATACTATTATTAGTAATAAAATGATACCGTTATTTATAAAACAAAATGATACTAGTAATAAATGATTATTACCGAAATGATACTATTATTAGTAATAAAATGATACTATTAGTAATAAAAATTATAACCTCAACCATTGTTTTTGTACACTTGCTAATCTGAAAATATTCATAACAGTGATAAAAAAATGTATACAACGTTCTGAGTAATAATAAATACCATTGAAAAAAAATATTTCATTGTATTGTTTCACGGCAAATATTAAAACGTTGACCATTTAATCCTGCATGCACAATTTCCTCTGACTAATCAATCGCATAGAGACTATTTAATCAATGCAATTATGACGCCATCCTTTAAAGCCATGGTTGCACGTTACCCCTGCATGCTACAAGAATTTAAAAAGCTAGTTTTATTAGTACTGCTTGGCTGTTTAAATGCTCACCGGAATTCAAATGTCAGGCTGCTGTCAACGGCGAGGGTGATGAATACTATTTACAGGGCAGGCTGCTAAATAGTATGATCATATATATATATATATATATATATATATATATATATATATATATATATATATATATATATATATATATCACCAACATGCATTATATAAATCAAATATATATATAAATCAAATATGACATCGATATAACCAACATGCATTATATATCAAAAGCACTCGCATAATTTCATAAATCCATCGAAAATCCATCACAAATCCTCCAAAGTTCAACGTTACAAGTTTATTATTATAGGTTCAACATCACAAAGTTCAACATCCCTACTGCAGCGGCGGAGAGTGCAACTGTGGTCTCTCGGACTGCGGTGATGGACCGGACTGCAGTGTAGGGTTGACGGGATCAGCCCTCGGTGACACGACAGTGGGGTTGTTTGAACCCACCGACGGAGGCTGCACAAAAGAAGAGATTGCATGTGTTAGACTCAAAATTGAAAATTTCGGCAGCACCTCCCCTGCACGGGGAGGATTCCAACCTGCAAGAAACAACGGCACGAAGGCTGACAAAACAACGGCACGAAGGCTGACAAAACAACGGCACGAAGGCCGACATTCCCAACGACACGAAGGCCGGAAATCACAACGGCACGAAGGCCGACAATCCCAACGGCACGAAGGCATACTCACAGGTGTGAACTGTCGAACCGAAACTGGAGCTGGCATCTGCACTTGGACACCCAATGCTTGCCCGATGGTTTGCATGATCTGGAACATCTCCGTCATCTGCTTCTGCGTGGCCTCCAGCTGAGCGGTCAGGAGCGCTTGCGCATCCTTTGTCTCTGCCAGCTCGTCCTGCAGTGTTTCAATCACATATTTCAGTATTGCAAATCTGATCAATGTGTGTAAAGTTCAATGTACGATGAGTGAAACTGGAATTACCTGAAGTTCGTCGACCCGCGACACTGTTGGAGTAGGCCATGCACGTATGGGAAGGCTTCTGGACATGCTCTGTGCCCTCACGTCGGAGAGAGAGGGTGCAGAGCTCGAGGAGTCGGCGCCGTCTGCAATCCACAACTGCCCGTGCTTCCTGCCTTGCCCTAGCCTCATGATCACCTCTGTCTCAAGGGGCTCAGTGCTCAGATTGTGCTCTGAGCCATGGAGCGCCCGAACCGCCTCCGCGTAGTCTCGGACCTTAGCGTGGACAGTGGGGTCAGAGTAAGACTCGGCAGGGTCATCTGGGTTGAAGATGACACCGGATTTCACCCGGCCCATGTGGGACATAGCCCATGCGGTGAACTCCAACACCGGCTGGTCCGGGTGTGCCAACTCCTGCGAGAAAGACGAGCAAGATGATTAGAAATCAGGCAAAATTGAGCGTTAGAATAGATAAATGACATCTTGTACGAGTGCCTGCTTGAATGCGGGGAGGTTGCGGCTGCCTTGGTGGTGAGTTGGACCGATCTTCAGTGCCCGCTTCCGCTTGCCTTGCTCATGCTTTGCGATGTACGCCAGGTCAAGGTACCTGTCCATGATCCTTGACCATGCCGCCCTATGCGACATGCACCACGAGGCAGGCACCTACACATCATCAAGTGTTTGACATATAAGAAGACCAATTCAGGACCTACTAAATCTCAAAACGAATCAATATTATCACGTACCTGAAGGTACTGCTCCTTGGTCAGCGCCACCTTTCTTGCACCATCTTTCTTGAGGGGCTCTTTCTTGATGGACCTGTAGTAGTCGACGTGGGCCTGAAGTCGCGCCTCGTGAATCTTGTCGCTGACGTGCTTCTGACAGGCTCTGTGTGTCGTCCGATCCGCCATCTCCTCTTGACCGTCTTCTAGCTTGAAGTACCTCTGCATACAAACACGATGTATTCGTTCATTATTTCAATAAAATACTTAACCAATGGAGGAGATGTATTCACCTTCATTGTGAGACACTTACCCAAAACTCCACCAAAACCCGCTCCTGCTTGTTGTCTTGCATGTCATCCGAGCCAAGCTTGTACCTGTCCCACGACCAGGCCGGTGATCACGTCCCGTCTTTCAGCTTCACAAGGCCGGGGAAGTGTTTTCTGCACAGACATCCTAGGACGGTCGCGGGGGTGCGTGGGGGGGTCAAGAGCACCCGACAGAAGTATCCAGCCCCTGCATAAGTGATTAAGAAAAATTATCAGTTTCTCTGTTGATTCTCAACGTATCATATGAAGTACTAGTGATAACATCTATAGTTACTTACCTTCTTCCCACAGAATGAACCACTGGGCGTCGGTCAGGAAGCGGAACCAAAGGAAGGCTTGTGGGACCTCGTAGGTAGGGAGTCAACTGAGCAGAACTGCTATCCTCCGTCTGCTGAGTCAATGGAGAGTCTGTGCTCGTGCCCGTGGCCGTCGCGTGGTCCTCTGGTGTAGGAGATGGGTCCTCCTGCTGGTCGAGAGTAGGGGGAGGAGGCGGGTCACTCCTGGTCCGACCACGGCCCCTCCCCCTCCCCCTCCCCCTCCCCCTCCCCGTGCCTGCTCCCGCCGCTGGGGCCGAAGACGTCCCCTCACCTCCCGCCACTGGGCGCAGCCTCTGGTACGCTGAGAGCACCTGCCTCGGTGTACGATCCATCGCCATCTTTGTTCTATCACCTGCAATGTACAAAGAGTGAACAACAAGCGTTAGTACGTACGTTACAAATAGTTCAAAATGAATAAACATAACAAAATTCAATAAAAATCATTGTATTACATGCTTTAGGAATAATCTTCATAATTGGGGTCATAGGTCTCGTCATCACTGTCAAAATTGTCCAAATGGGCAACACTATCCGAAGGTTTTGTGTCTTCTTCATCCTCTCTACCTAAATGGAATCGCTTAAGCATTTGAATGTCCTTCGGATTCAGCACTACATCTCCAAGGTCCTCTTCATCAACCGTTTCATTGTCTACTTCCATGGCGGTGCTCACACTGGGTAAGACTATCTCAAAGCTCCCTTGTAGACCATCCGCTTGATAGAACTCTCCATCATATGTGTCTGTGTTGAGGAAGGTGTAATCTTCATCGTTTGGAACATCTAGTTTACCGTGCAAAGATACCTGGTGCACAATAGACCAACCCTTAAGATGGTCTTTGTCTTGGCACGCGTATGGTGCATGATACACCTGCAAGGCCTGTTGAGCCACAATATAGACATCTTTTCCTTCATAGACGGAATCATGTCTAATCTCAACTAGCCCAAGATGAGGGGTCCATCTCGTTTGTCTAGGATCAAACCAGTGGCACTTGAATATGACAGGAGTAAGAGGTACCCGGCCCTCATATTCAAGTTCATAGATCTCCTCAATTATTCCATAGTATTCGACGCCATTAGTGCCCTGTGTAAAAACTTGGCTGTTGGTGGTTTTTCGACTGGGCCGGAGCTGCTCATGTCTTGACGTGTGGAAGCGATATCCATTCACGTCATAATCGGTATATGACTTCACCCTTAACTTGAAGCCGTTTGCAACCTATCTCAACTCATCACTCATGGACACATTGGTCTGCGCCTGCAAGCTCAAGCATGATACATCGTTATAATATTGGAACGTACGAGGTACTAAGGAATATCGATGAATGTACGAGCTAAGTTGGAAAGTACCTTTTGTTTGAACCAATCAATGAAATCAAGCCTCCCAGCTCCCGCGCCCTCTGAAAGAAGGGTATCATGTTCGTGCGGGGTAGGATCTCTTGGTTGATGCCACTCTTGACGAACAAATTCCCTGTACCAGAGAGAATCAATGGGTTTTGATACAGAATAGTGACGTCGTATTGAAACAAGTTCGATGAGAACTTACTTAATGAATGGTTGAACCTCGACAAGGTTCGTGAACACATATAGCGTGATTCTGCGCCACTCTTCTGGATCCAATCTCTTGGGGGTCGATCCACTTGCGCTGCCTAGTTGGCCTTTGAAAAGGCTAAGGGTCAATTCAACTTTATCAGCATTGTAATGAGGGGGTGGATTATGCTTACTAGGAAGGCTCGGCTTGTAGTAGGATGTTGTGAAGTTTGAAACCTCCTCCCGAATGCTTGCCTCTGCAATGGAACCCTCAATTACGGCTTTATTTGTACATTTCTTGCGAAGAGTCTTTAGACATCTCTTGATTGGACAGCACCAACAGGCCTGTACGGCCCCCCCCAACTTTGTCTCATTCGGGAGGTGCACAATCAGATGCTGCATTGACAAGAAGAAGCCGGATGGAAAGATCTTCTCAAGCTCACAGACCAACTCAGGCGCCATTTTTTCTAGCTCTTCAATGACGGACTTAGACAGCTCCTTGGCACAAAGCCGGCGGAAGAAGTAGCTCAACTTTGCCAGCACTAGCTAGACATGCTCAGGGACATAGCTGGAAGTATCCGCTCAATCCATATGTTGTAGTCATGACTCTTCATCCCGTTGACTCGCAGAGTCTCTAAGTTCACACCCCTGCTCAGATTCGCTGCATACCCATCAGGGTACATTAAATCCTTGATCCATCGAAGCACTTCCCTCCTTTGATCGATTTTCAAGACATAGGGGGCCTTAGGAATTCTCCACTGCTTTCATGTTCCAGGATGCCGCATCTCTAGGTTTGGCCATCGCACAACATCGCTAGGTCCACTCTAGCCTTAGGGTTGTCCTTAGACTTGTCAGTGTCCATGAGCGTCGCCCAAAGTGCCTCAGTGATATTCTTTTCAGTGTGCATGACATCAATGTTATGGGGCAGTATGAGGTCATGAAAATAGGGGAGCCTCGTTAAGCCAGACTTATGAGTCCACATATGTTGCTCACCATATCCCACGAAACCACCATCTTCGTTGGTCACGAGAGCGTCTATCTGAGCACGATCCTCGGCCCCAGTCCTCAAGCGCGGTATTGGGTCCGTCACTTTGACACCTTTCGTAAAGCTCTTGACGTCTTCTCTGAATGGATGGTCAAGAGGGAGGAACTGATGATGTTTGTCGAACGACGAATACTTGCCACCCTTCTTCATCCATGTGAACCTCACAGCTTCCTTGCATAGTGGGCATAGGAACTTCCCCTGAACACACCATGCGCACATTAACCCGTACACTAGGAAGTTGTGCAGGGAGTAGTGGTACCAGACGTGCATTTTGAAGCTTGTCTTCGTAGCTCGATCGTATGTCCACACCCCTTTGTCCCAAGCCTTGATCAACTCATCTATCATAGGCTCCATGAAGACACCCATATGACTCCCCGGGTGTCTAGGGATTATCAATGATAGGAACATGGTGTTGACGGTTCTTAAGTATCAATTTTAATTATCCAATAAATAATAAAAAGGACATATATGCAAGCAACACCTGGAATTAGGGTTTGATCTGACAGAATTCCATGAGTTTTGTTGTTTATCTGTTTCTGCAGGGGGTTATCAGGAAATACAAAGGAAAGGCCCACACGTCGGAATTACATAGAGATATTAACGTGTTCACCGATTTTCTATCATCTAGAAGACTCCAGAAGCCACGGGATCGAACGGGAGGCCGAACGGGCCCGGGACCAGGGCGCCCGCCCTAGACCCTGGGGCGCCCGCCCTAGGTCTGCAACCAATCAGGATGAGTCTCGCGGATTATGCCCCACCGACCTAAAGGATCAAGGAAAACCGTGCGATTAATGTCGGTTTGATCCGACGGCCCAGGTTCACTTGAAGGGACTATATAAGCAGGACCCCTGGCCCCTGGAGAGGAGAATCCAAGTCCATTATTTTCATATTTTCCAGAGAGGATTCAGAGAGAGAGGTTCCCTTAGGGTTCCCACCTCATTAGGGCTTAGCATCCAATGTGAGATTAGACTTAGTTCTTCTAGATTGAGAGAGATAGAGTGGAGGTATAGATCGAAGGAAGCCCGGCCTGTCGGTGACTACTTCGAGGTTGTACCTGCAGGATCAAGTTCTCCTAACCCGAGGCTTGCTCCTAGGATTCTTCAGTATTTCGACTTCTAAATTCTAGTAAGTTCTTTGTTTTATTGTTCTTTGGTTTATGAGTTTACTTTAATCTCTTCGCGTAGAGTTTAGAGTAATCATCTCTAGCGTAAACGAGGTGTTTGGGCTAGGATACTCATAGATATCCCCTGTCTAGCCGGACCGTGGTAGTAGCGAGGAACGTGACATTTCCGTAGCTACCTTTGTATTCCATATCCCGTTAGCAGGATCGATAGGGTTTATAGGTGCGGGTCGAACATCCTTTGAGGTGTCTAGATTCCGTGAGCCTCCCCAATAGAGCAGTAGATCATCCTTACCAAGGTTAGAACGAGAGTGCAGTTGCAGTCTTCTCTATACATCGCTCATATCAAATCACAGTGGTTGTAACCTAAAGGTTAGTAGTAATAGATTTGGTTAGTCAGATGCACGCTTTCTCCTAGTGGTAAAAAAATAAATACGATACTCTGGATAGCATCCCGGGTGAAGTGCTCACCGATATCCGTGCGCTTGCGGATCATTTCCTAATTGCGTTACCAAATATCAACAAGCATTTCTGGCGCCGTTGCCGGGGAGAAAGACGATTTGCTGAGATAACCTTGAATCTTACTACTAGCTTGTACCTATACTTTTATCTTTCTTTATCCCTTATCTTTTCTTTATTCTTACCTTATGGAGAACCAAGATTCTAAATCAATCTATCAATTTGCAACACCTTCGGAAACTGACCTTTTACCATGGGAGTCATCACAGCCTATCCAAACATCCCAGTATAGGTTAAGTTCAAAGTTAATTGCCATGATTGAGAACCTATCCTTTTCGGGAAAGGAAGACGAAAATCCTTACCTTCATATTAGAGATTTTGAGCAAACATGCGATTGTCTTCGCATTGAAGGCATTTCTGATAAGACTTTACGTTGGAAGCTTTTTCCTTTTTCCTTAAGAGGAGAAGCTAGACGATGGTATAGTCAGAAGGTAAGTCAACAACGAGGTGAATGGGGAGTCTTACGAGCCAACTTCTGTTTAGATTTTTATTCCCTCGATCGTATCGCCGACCTTAGACTCGAAGTTCTATCTTTTAAACAAAAAGAAAATGAAACTTTGGGAAAATCCTGGAAACGTTTTTCTGATCTTTTAGAATCTGGTCCAAAACTCAATATTGAAGACCCTATTCTCCTTTTTTCATTTCTTTCGAGGTCTTCAGAAAGATCATAAACAAATGCTACATACAATGTCTAGAGGTTCTTTCTTTCGTATCCCTACTGATGAAGCTAGAGCGATCCTAGATAGAATCCTAGAAGCTGAGATGGATAATACCCTCCATGATGAAACCTACGAAGCCGAAGTAGACACTCTGCCGAATTCTTCACCTACTTCAGCTATCCCAAGTTTTGAGGCACAAAAGGAAGAAATTCCACCACCTGATTTCATGCTGGATATAGAATCCGATCTTTTTGCCGATTTTGGAAACATTTCAAACTACCATTCTATAGACAAACCCCAAAGCGGCCATTATAGCATTTGTTTACCAAGTGAATATCAATTGAGAGAGCTTATCTCAGTCATGAGTAACGAATGGTTGGAGGAGTCAGAGCTTTCCTCTGAAGTGATCTGTTTGGATACACCTCCTATCACTATAAGCTGTGCTTATGATTCTGATCAATTTGATGCTCTCTATAATCCTGTTGTGGGGATCAATATCATGTCTGAAGCTTTTGCACTTAAATTATTTGGAAAATTAATTTTAACCCCCACAACAAAGTTCATGAAGGAATCTTCGGGACGATTGGTCCTCAGTCTTGGAATTGTGAATGTCCTACCCTTTATGGTAGAAGGCTCCATGATTCATTTGAACTTTTATATCTTTGATACATGGGACTTCGACCTGTTGATAGGACAACCATTTAGAAGACTCCTTTATGAAGGTCAAACTGGAAAGCTACACATTTCTTTTGGAAAGGATTTTAAATTCTCTATGACAATTTCTCACTCCTTGAATAATAAGATCGAGTCATCTCTTTTGTCTGATCCTATGGAAGAGGTAAAAGCTGCGTCTTTAGAGCTTTTAAATGAATCAGACTTAGAAGAAGAAGCCCCTTTCTTCATAGAAGAGGAAGCTGAACCTTCTGAACCTGAACCTTTAGATGAGTTTGCAGAAACACCCAGACCTCCTATAGAGCTTAAAACTTTACCACCCGGTCTTATCTATGCTTTCCTAAACAATAATCCAGAGTTTCCTGTGATCATTAGTAATAAACTCACTCAGGAACAAACTCTGCGATTAATGACCGTTTTAGAAAAACATCACTCAGTCTTTGACTACGTCTCCAAGTGGGTAGAAGCACTACCTTGCAAGCGTGCCGACAATATTAATTCAAAGAGGATGTTTGAAGAGATTATATTTCCAAGATTTGGAGTCCCTAGGGTGGTGATAAGTGATGGGGGATCACACTTCATTGACAAACGCTTTGAGCATTATCTAGCAAAACATGGAATCCGTCACAACGTTGCTACCCCCATATCATCCTCAGACAAGTGGCCAAGCAGAGACTTCCAACAAGCAAATCAAGAACATTCTTCAGAAAACAGTAAATGAGATGGGAACAGCATGGAAGGAAAAGTTACCCGATGCACTCTGGGCATACCAGACAGCATACAAGACCCCAATTGGAATGACCCCATACCAATTGGTGTACGGGAAGACTTGCCACTTGCCTGTTGAACTAGAGTTCAAAGCACACTGGGCAATAAGAAGATGGAATATGGACCTAGATGTTGCTGGAGATCATAGAAGAATGCAACTATCAGAATTGGAAGAATGGCAAGAGAAAGCATATCACAATTCGAAGATCTACAAAGAAAGAGTCAAAAGATGGCATGACAAGAGGATCAAGAAGAAGGAGTTCTCACCCGGAGATAAGGTATTACTTTTTAATTCCAGGGTGAAGCTTTTCGGGAATGGAAAACTCCGGAGTAAATGGGAAGGACCATACAAGGTAGTCAATTCATCATCCCACGGAGCTATTACACTTCAAAACGACGAAGGTACGTTATTAAAGGTAAATGGTCAACGTCTTAAATTATTTTTAGAACCCAATAAAGAATTAGAAGAAATAGACGTGATCCATTTTTACCTTCCGATGGAGAATTAAAGCCCGACCTTTTTAATCTGACGTTTTTGGGCCACGTATATATTTTTCGGGATAAAAATACTTCTAGAAACACGCTCGAGCAAGCGGGCCCGCAGAGGAGGTAGGCCCAGGGCGGGCGCCCTGAGGATGAGGGGGGCACCCTGCCCTGGTGTCCCCTCGGCCCCGGCCTCTTTCGACGTGCTTTCCTCATCTATGGTTATCCAGAAAATTCCGCGAATGGGATGTTACGCACGCCCGGCAGCGGGATGGATCTATGGAAACCCTAGAGGCACTTTTTGACCCCTATATAAACAGACCCCTGACATCAGCTTTCAACACCAATTCATTCAATCCTTCTCTCCTCCTCAATTAGAGCTTGTCTAGTTCCTAGCTTCTCCAATGGCCGACAAGACCCACCGCAACTGGGAGATCGTCCCTTACGACCTCAACCGCAAGCTCAAGGATGACCCCGACGCCTACGCTCTCGTCCCGGCCAACACAGAGCGACAGCTAGCAGCCCCACCATCAAACCAGCGCAGCTCAATCTCATCCTACTACGCCCAACCAGTTCTTACTGCACCACCGCAGCCCCTTCTTCTCAAGGGACCGTCGTCCAAGCAAGAAGCCATCGTCAAGGTACCAGCCGGCACGAAAATCCTGCCACCTAAACCCACTGAGCGGGTTGTAGGCGTCAAGACCAACCGGAGCGGCGAGATCAGCAGCGTCCACTACACTACGGAGAAGGAGAGGCCTCGCTTCGAAGGAGTTAGGACAGCAAAAGTTCGCTTCATCCCACCAAAGGAAGCTCCTAAGCACGCTCTCAATTCGTTTGAGACACCACCGAAGCGCCGCAGGACCATAGCAGATGTGGATGAGGACATCAGGACAGCAAATAGACATATTATGGAACTTCAGTCCACAATTAGCTCCCTTCGTAGGCAGGTCTCCAACCTGAACACTACTGTGCTCGCGCTTAAACGTGACCTTTCTGATGCCCTTGCTAGGATCAGGGATTTAGAGCAACACTGAGCTATCTAGATTAGACCTTGAGGCAGTGTGTCTTAGTCTTCATCATTAGATTCAATTAGATTCAATTCAGTTTAGATTAGTTCGCTTCATTAGTCAGTATAATAAATGCCTCAAGACAAATAAAGATTATTATTATTATTATGCCTCTCTCCACTTTATTTTTATGCAAGAAAGCAGGAAACAAGTATGGGGGAATCCCCCCGACATGGTAAATGCACTTCGATTGCACCACTCCACGATTCAGGTACATACTCTGCATGCTTTATTTACATATATACAAATACATATTGGGCTGTGTAGAATATTGTTCCTAACATGATAATTTAAAAAGACAAAAATATTTTTAATCATGATCAATCTCACTCTGTGATATTTCTGAAAACCTGCATTTATTGAAAATCATTTTAAAAACCATGTGTTACTCAAGTCATTGTGGAATGTGAGATGGTAGAATATGAGTATCTTATTCTTGAAATCTTTGTCGCTTGGAGATTTTCTTTTCAAAAACTTCAAAAATATAGCTACCATCCTCAATATTTTATATGCCTGATAAACCTAAAAATATTAATTTGCTTTGTATTGAGTTTGTGCAAAACGAGTTAGACCCTTGTTGAGAGATTTATCATGCTCCCAAGATGAAGACATTTTTATTCAGAAAGATTCACTCTTCCGAAGTATTATTGCATTAGAGGCATGGGCTATGCAAAAATATATTTCGAGGAAATAAAAAGGAGCAAGTGCTCGACAACCTCGCAGAAAAATGGACAAGTGTCCGAAAGTAGAATTAGGGGTACCTCAGTATCCACCTGAAAAAATGAGATGATAAAAATATATATATGGTAAAAAGAAAATGATAGCCCATGGTCCCTCTAATAAGCAATATGCCAGTAAGAGTTGACAAGTTTTTAATTTTCAAAGTCTTTGATCTAAGAGTATGGCATTCCTCTCCTCGGATCCCGTTTTGACCCAGGCAATATATGCAAAGTAAGTATGCTTGAGAATTTCTACAAATTAAAACAGCCTCAGTGAGATATACAAAAGATAAATGAGTGATCTGAGAGCCCCTATGAGGATAAAGGTATGCTAAGTCTTCTATTCAAAAATATATAAAAAACTCCAAGTGACAGGGTTGAGAAGAAGAAAGGATCTCTACTTCAACCATATATTTCCCTGACTACAGTGCACAGTGGACATTCACAACACTCTGCAGGTATAAAAAGAATGCTTTACAATGTTTCAACCCCAGTTATTTTTCTGAACCATCCTTTTCTCGAGGACGAGTAAAAGCCTAAGTATGGGGGTGTTTGTTGACGGTTCTTAAGTATCAATTTTAATTATCCAATAAATAATAAAAAGGACCTATATGCAAGCAACACCTGGAATTAGGGTTTGATCTGACAGAATTCCACAAGTTTTGTCGTTTATCTGTTTCTGTAGGGGGTTATCAGGAAATACAAAGGAAAGGCCCACACGTCGGAATTACATAGAGATATTAACGTGTTCACCGATTTTCTATCATCTAGAAGACTCCAGAAGCCACGGGATCGAACGGGAGGCCGAACGGGCCCGGGACCAGGGCGCCCGCCCTGGACCCTGGGGCGCCCGCCCTAGGTCTGCAACCAATCAGGATGAGTCTCGCGGATTATGCCCCACCGACCTAAAGGATCAAGGAAAACCGTGCGATTAATGTCGGTTTGATCCGACGGCCCAGGTTCACTTGAAGGGACTATATAAGCAGGACCCCTGGCCCCTGGAGAGGAGAATCCAAGTCCATTATTTTCATATTTTCCAGAGAGGATTCAGAGAGAGGTTCCCTTAGGGTTCCCACCTCATTAGGGCTTAGCATCCAATGTGAGATTAGACTTAGTTCTTCTAGATTGAGAGAGATAGAGTGGAGGTATAGATCGAAGGAAGCCCGGCCTGTCAGTGACTACTTCGAGGTTGTACCTGCAGGATCAAGTTCTCCTAACCCGAGGCTTGCTCCTAGGATTCTTCAGTATTTTGACTTCTAAATTCTAGTAAGTTCTTTGTTTTATTGTTCTTTGGTTTATGAGTTTACTTTAATCTCTTCGGGTAGAGTTTAGAGTAATCATCTCTAGCATAAACGAGGTGTTTGGGCTAGGATACTCATAGATATCCCCTGTCTAGCCGGACCGTGGTAGTAGCGAGGAACGTGACATTTCCGTAGCTACCTTTGTATTCCATATCCCGTTAGCAGGATCGATAGGGTTTATAGGTGCGGGTCGAACATCCTTTGAGGTGTCTAGATTCCGTGAGCCTCCCCAATAGAGCAGTAGATCATCCTTACCAAGGTTAGAACGAGAGTGCAGTTGCAGTCTTCTCTATACATCGCTCACATCAAATCACAGTGGTTGTAGCCTAAAGGTTAGTAGTAATAGATTTGGTTAGTCAGATGCACGCTTTCTCCTAGTGGCAAAAAAATAAATACGATACTCTGGATAACATCCCGGGTGAAGTGCTCACCGATATCCGTGCGCTTGCGGATCATTTCCTAATTGTGTTACCAAATATCAACACATGGTATGCTATTGAAAGGTGATGCCGGGGGGGGAGATTGAGGGGGATGACGAGCACGGGCCAACATGTGTATGGTGCAGCCAGCATACCATATGGATTGAACCCATCTGTTGCCAGCGCGACACATACATTACAAATCTCCTCTTCTTTGTCAGGATGCCGCGCATTGAAGTACTTCCATGCATCAGCATCGGATGGATGTACCATCTTCTCATGGTTGTACCACTTTCTATTTTTGTGCCATGTCATCTGTTTCGCAGATTCCTCGGTCATGAGCAGCCGTTGGATCCTTGGCAAGAACGGAAGGTGTCGTAGGATTCTCATGGGGATCTTAAGCTGCCTCTTCTGGCCATCGCCTGAGTCTACTTCTACGTACCTAGAGGATTTACACTTCGGGTAGTACTTTGCACCCGCATGTTCTTTCCTAAATAGGAGGCACCCCTTCGGACACACATGTATCTTGTCATAGGGCATCTTCAGTGCAAGAAGGAGCTTCTTTGACTCGTACAAGTTCTTCGGCATAATATGTGTCGCCGTTAGCATATCGCTCCACACGGCCAACATCTTGTCGAAGCCTTCTCGACTTAGGTTTGACTCGGCCTTCAACCCAATTACGCGACCAATGGCATCCAGCTGAGAAACATTAGTACGGTCATGAAGGGGTCTCTGTGCCGAGTCCAACATCAGGTAGAAGGCATATGCGGCAGCCTCCATCTCCTTTTCACGGCATTCAGCGAACTGAGCTTGGTGAAAGTCATCCATCATGTCAGGTACCCCGGCATCATCATCGAAAGCCTCGAGCCGTGGTCTGATCATCTCCTCCCTGATACAATCGGCTTCACCATGGTGGATCCACCGGTGGTATCCCGGAGTAAATCCAGACTTCACAATATGTCTACCCATGGTGAACCTATCTTTCCTTCTCATGTTGTCACAACCGCTGCAGGGACAAACCACTAGAGAATGGCCTCCAGCACTCTAGCCAAATGCATGCTTTAAGAACTCTTCAACCTTGACTATAAACATCGGGTCGAAATCGTACTCGTCTCTTCAGAGCGTGTACATCCACTCACGGTCCTCCATCCTTTAACAGACGTATCAACAGACATGAGTGACTAGACAATTGCATCTACACGGTGTACCTACTCTCTAATAGGTGAGGATAGGTCTTAATCCCACCCGTGGATCCGTAGATAAGGTTAGTTTCCATGCTCCGCTCCTATCTAAGACGGAATTTTGGCAGTACCTCCCCGTTGTTCTCCCCATACACGTCCTGCAAGGGAGAGTGTGTATCCGGAGAACAACAGGGGGTGATACCGAAACACCATCTAGGACCGGAGCGGACCATGGAAACTAACCCATCTACGCATCCGCGGGCTGTCCAAAAAACGTGGACAATCCAAAACAGATACGGATGCAGATATGCAAAGACCTACATACCTCCAACCATATCTCTTTCGGACGGAAGATGCCTAACTAGGATACGCGACCTAAGACCATGATACAGATAGAGGGGTTATACCTAGGGGGCCGGTGAAGTCAGGTTAGCGGGGCAGTGGCGAGTCGATGCAGTGGCGAGGCGACACAGTGCAAGCAGACTCGCGACGCCGACGAACACGATCGGGGTTACTGAGGTCCCTCCGCCTCCCCTCCAGCAGGTCCTGGTCTGCAAAAGAAGAAACACGAGAATATAAGTTCAAAATTTGGGCAGCACCTCCCCTACACTGGGAGGTTTCCAAAACCTGCAAAAGAAGGGCACGATGGCCAACATTCACAACGGCACGAAGGCCGACAACCACAACGGCACGAAGGCTGAGTATCACAACGGCACGAAGGCCTAGTATCGCAACGGCACGAAGGCCGACATTTTGAAAAAAGGGTGCATATACCTTGGCGGGACGTAACGATGGAGGCACCTCCTCCCCTTCTCCTCCTCAGACTCCTACTCCTCACCTTCCTCCTCCTTCTCCTTCTTCCTCCTTTTGTTCCCCTTCTTCTTCCACTTTCTCTTTCCCCTTCCTTCTTCTTCCTCTTTCTTCTTTCTCCTTCCTTCTTCCTCCTTCCTCTTCCTTCTTCCACCTACCTTCCTCCTTCTCTTTCCCCTTCCTTCTTCTTCTTCCTCTTTCTTCTTTCTCCTTCTTTCTTCTTCCTCCTTCCTCTTCCTTCTTCCACCTACCTCCTCCTCTTACCTCGGCGGCACAGCAGCCTCACCCCACTCCTCCCTAGTTCGCCGGCGGTGGGGGAGGCAGGGGACCTCGCCGGCCCAACTGCCAGGGTGGCAGGGGAGGGGGCCGGGAGGCGAGGGGAGGTGCTGGGCGGCGGTGGTGCGCTGGGGCCGGGGGCAGCGGCGGTCGGGCGCTACCCCTGTAGCCTCGCCGGCCTAGCTCGCCGGCGAAGTTGGTGTGGCGGGGGGTGGGAGGTGGGAGGCGCCGCCGGGCCATCGGATCCGCGCGCGCGCGGCGGGCGCTGCGGTGGCGAGCAAGGGGCGAGGGCGCAGGCGTCTGTGGGCGGGGCGGGGGGCGGGGGCTGGGGCGGGCGGGTGGCGGGGACGCTTGGGGCGGGGGGTAACCGGCTGCCGCCGGCGGGCGGGAGCGGCGCGGGGCGGGGAGAAATTTGGGGCAAGCGCGCGGGCGGGTGCGGCTGGGCCACGACCAGCCCAATATTTAGGTTTCGGCCTTTGCCGAGTGCTGGGCCGGGCCGGCACTCGGCAAAGGATTTTTTATTTTTTTTAATGATTTTGCCGAGTGCCATGGGCCGGCACTCGACAAATTGGTTTTTTTTCAAAAAAAATTTTGGGCCCAATTTTTTTTATTTTTTTGGCCCAAATTTTTTGCCATGCCTAAATATTTTATTTGAAATTGAATTTTCAAATTTGGAGTTTTTTTGACTTTATAAAATATATTTAGTAAATTTTTATCGTTTAGTTCAATTTTTTCGAACGTTTCAAATTTGAACTGCAGGTGCATGGAATAATAAAATTTAGTGATTCAAAAAATCATAGTCATGATATTTGGTGTATGTTGAGGCCGTATTCAGGAGCTCACATGAAATATCGAGCATGTCGTTGACGTAACATGTCGAGGTGGTTGCGGGAAAAGTGAATTTAAATTATAAAAAATCCAAATGAAATCTGAAAATCACATGCGGAGATGTCTGAGTTTTAGGCATCTGACGTCATAACTTGCTCGAAACCTTCTCAATTTTTTATCGTAGCCTCTACATGCGATAATACGACGCGTCGCCGAGTTTCGTGATTTTCAGACTTCGTTTGGATTTTTTATAATTTAAATTTACTTTTTCCGCAACCACCTCGACATGCTACGTCAACAACATGCTCGATATTTCATGTGAGCTCCTGAATACAGCCCAAACATACACTAAATTCCATTATTGCATGCACCTGCAGTTCAAATTTGAAACGTTCAAAAAAATTCAACTAAATGAAATAAATTAATGAAATATTCAAAAAAAAAAGTCAGAATTGGACCAAATTTTTAAAATAGAGTCTTAAATACAGTCATAAAGCCCCACAAAAAAATTTGGGTCCAAAATAAAAACAAATTTTGCCAAGTGCCCCGGGAAACACTCGACAAAAATTACTTTGCCAAGTGCCGCTGCCAGGGGGCACTCAGCAAACCTGATTTTAAAAAAATAAAATTTAAACTTTGCCGAGTGTAATGCTATGGCACTCAGCAAAATAGAAAATAGCATTTTTTTTAAAAAAAATTTTGCCGAGTGCCTCGGGCTGACACTCGGCAAAATAGCGTATGTTTTTTTTAAAAATTTGCCGAGTGCTAGGGTGATGGCACTCGGCAAAATAGCTTTTTTAAAAAAAATTGCCGAGTGTCGAGGGCCTGGCACTCAGCAAAATTGTCTTTTAAAAAAATTAAAAAAAAATTTGCCGAGTGTCACGCTTACGACACTCAGCAAAATTGTTTTTAAACAAAAAAACAAAGATTTTGCCGAGTGCCAGCCCTCCAGTACTCGACAAAATATTGTTTAAAAAAATTTGCCAACTGCCTGTGTGATAGCAGTCGGCAAAATAGATTTTAAAAAATAAAAAAAATTTGCCGAGTGCCGGCCCGTTAGGCACTCGGCAAAATTTGACGGCAGGTGGCTGTCGTTACGGCCGAGCCACCTTTTGCCGAGTGCTGGGTTTGCCAAGTGCCGCGACAAAGACCAGGTTTGCCGAGTGCAATATTTTGCCGAGTGCGACACTCGGCAAAATATTGCTCTACCGAGTGCCCCGATAAAAAGCACTTGGCAAAACCTGAAACATTCGGCAAAGTCCTGGTTTCCAGTAGCGTAGAGACCGAAACGAGCGTGGCCAGGTTTGTTTTCTCTTATTTATTCTGCCGAAACCCTCAACAATATTTTATTAAATTATTTATATAAATGTGATAATATACCGACGCTGTGTCGAATTGGATCGTGATCACCAAATAACGCCTCTGTAGTTCTGTACTAACGCCAATGGCAGCCGCCAAGAAATCCTGGCCCCTCAACAAGGTCACCGACGGCGCCCACTGGGACGCCGAGGACCTCTTCGGTCGCCTGTGCATCGTGGCCGACGCCGCTTTCCTCTCCGCTGGCTTCCTGCCGTGCGACGCGCCGGAGACGACGCCCTGGTCTGGATCCCGCCGCTACGCGGTGCCGCAGCTGGCCCACCGCGAGTACGCGGACGCCGCCGTGTTGTGCATCTCACGGCGGGGTGCCGTTGGGGATGCTGCGGCCGCGGCAAGATCGTGGTGGACGCCTACGTCGACTGCAACGGCCTCCAGCGGAACGCGCGCAGGGAGCGGCTGCCGCTGGCGGCTCTCGCGCCCGTGCTCTCGGGCGGCATGGAGGACGCGGCTCGCGCGCTGACGACGTCGTCGTCGTCGTCGCCAGATGACGCCAATGGCGGCGCGCCGTGGCTCTGGAAGCTTTTCGCAGATCAGCTGTGCCGTCGCCTCTTTATTTCCATCTGCCTCCACGGCGACGTGCCGGTGTTGCCCAGCTTCGCGTGCCTTCCCGTCGACCTACAGATGACGATCCTGTGTAGGCTCCACGTCGCTGAGGACGTCGCGAGGGTGCAGTGCGCGAGCAAAGAGCTGAGGCGCCTCGTCGCCGACCACGACGCCCTGCTCTGGAAGGCCAAGTACGACGAGTCCGTCAGATCTCTGAACTCCATTCGTGAGCAGCCTGTCGAATTCAGACCACCACCGATCTTCGCCATCAAGGAACCACCGTACTTCACCGACGAGGACATGGCATTGATGAGCTGGAAAGAGAGGTACGCGATGACTAGATGGCAGACAATGTTGATGACAACATGGCGGTTCGGGATGACTCCCATGCCGACATGGAGGCCACGGGTGCCGCCTGCAAAGAGGGCAAGGCTACAAACCATTATAGATATGGTGCGCCGACGTGCGCAACGTAATTCACCGCAACACCATGATCGACCAGCTGATCAGCCAAGGACGGTTGCCCGGACAAGCAGTGATCATGGATGGAGAGGCACCACCGTTGATGACAGAAGCAGCGGAAGAAGGATGATGGCGACGGTGGTGCTGAGCAAACCCTATAGGAAGGGGAACGGTGCCGGTGCGGTTCACTCGCCGTCTTCCCGGCACCGATGGAATCACCGGTGACGATGAGGTCACCAGTTTCTCAACAGGCATGAGTCGAGCTGGTTTTTGCACTAATAATCAGGTCCTTCATAGCAGTAATTCTGCCATATTTTAAAACTCTACTTGGTAATTGCATTGCTTGTTTTTTTGTCAGGCTGGAAAATTTCTTTGTAGTTCTTGTTGGAAAAATACTTTGTTTAATTTATTATGTTGGTTATCATTATCTGACTTGTTTCTACTATCTCAATTTTATTACACCCTCGATTCCAAATTATTAGACATTTTGTTTGTTACATTTTTCTATGCACTTAAATATACGATATATATCTAGATGCATAGTAAAAACAATCCTATTGGAAACAAGAATAATTTCCCTGTCGATGTACAGGAAAATACAAAATATCAACAAAAATAAAGTGAAATAAAATTTCTTTGTCGGTGGACTAATTTCCCTGCCGATGCACCAATTTCTTTGTCGGAAACGTGTCAACATGGAAATTCCTAGATGTCGACAGGACAATTTCCAGCCACCAGGTATAGAATTCTCTCACTGTCATGTAACAGATGATAGGAAAAATGAAAACCTACCGTCAGAAAAATTACAATCCAACAGTCTCAGATTTTATTTGGATCATTTCAATAGCAGCATAATTCATTTAATACATCATATAACATAGAGCAAACATAGCTGATTTAAATGGCATCACAAGTATAAAAGAATCAATCCATGTCCGTGAACTATTAAGTTCAAAAGTAGCACCAATAGTTAGAAATATCATATCTATATTGGCAAAACCCATGCCATTTTTGTTTCAACAAACAATCTCATGGCTGTATTTCATGAATGCTATGTATACAAAGATCTGCCTCTCTTTCACTACGCGTCTTTGAAGAAACGCATCACCAGGGTTCTTCATCCTCATTGAACAAAACCTACGGTCGAACACATTATATCGCTGTTAGAGGCTTTTCAAATGTTTCATTTCTGAAGTACAAGTAAATGCACTGTTTCTCATGTAAAATTATTTTAGAAAAAAAAACAATTTATGCCTCGCTTCTAACAATCCGCACAGCTGTGGGCTGTGCCATATATTTTTTAAGTACCACATCATGACCTGAATGCCATGCTTTACTGGTTATATCAATCGATAGCTTTACTGGTTATAACAATTAACGCAGCAGAACTACATCACTCAATGAAAACTGCTTTTGGGTCTATGGTTTTATATTTACAAAACTTTCATTAATTGCACAGGTTTAGCTTGACATTATACCAATAAAAATCTAGCTAGGATGCATCATGGAACTCATGAATTAAGAGTATGATGTACCTATCTATTCATCTTTCATGTCCTAACAAGTGTACTTAAATGTACAAGTATCGTTTGGGAAATGGTTAAGTGATCAATATTACAAGTCATCTTATCATCAAGTTCAATAATTATCACTACATGGAGTCTAAAAGTGAGAGCAACCAAAATGTTTCGTGCGAAGACTTCAGGCTTTCTAAAAGATCGATGCAGAGGTGTACAACTGTAGACACACGGATACCAAGGATGAACCACGATACCTATGCCAGGGAACCTGAGTATTTTAGCTGCCTATGCGAATATATATAGGACTAAAGAAGCCTAACTTTGGCCCACATCCAAGGAGTCACAAATATATAATCCACATGTTTCTAGACACCCTAGGTTTCATTTGCCTTCCCGGCCTCCCCACCCTCAGCCACTACACACATCTCGCTCTCGCTCGCAACCGCATCTCGCCTCATATGCGAATGCCCGCAACTGCAAAGCCACGCTGTCCTCATTCTCCCATTCCCCTTTCACTCGCTCCTACCAGTCGCCTACCAAGCTGTAACCGCTCTCTTCCTCTTGCTCCTACCAAACTTTGGATGGGAACCAATGTAATGACATCTCATCTCCACCATATCACCCCTCGTGCCAAATCCGCCCGCATAAGTGATATGTGGTCTGTATGGGTGGTCACTCAAACACACTATCCCATGAACGGTTTTTAGCTACTCCACAAGTTACGTCACTTGAGATCCAACATTCACGGTGACCTTACACTTGTTTGAGTAGAGAATTATCAATTGATCATCAGTCACTTATCTCAAATCAAGGTTGGTTCTTAGTCACATTGAGTAGTTTGAATCAAGTTGACACCCTTGCAAGTTTTAAGTAGTTACTTATCCCAGTGTAGCTCCTACAAGCACGAGAGTGAGAACCCGCTCACACTCTCCTATCGAAACTAGCCAACTAATTAAGCTATTACGTGATCCAAGCCTAATGGTGAATGAAGTAAAGGCTATGATTAACTAAAGTGAGTTGGTATAACTTGGTGGAATAAGATTAATAGTTCATCATTTTAAATGAAATGTAAACTCACAATGAATAACATTTGAGCATCCAAAATAAGGCTAATAGTAGTGGTGTCCACAGTTCTTGGATTCGGCCTGAAAGGCCGGAATTTCACCCATTTCGGTTGGGCCCGAGATAATATAGAACCGGCCAAAAAAAATTCGGCGCAATTTGAATTTTAAGGCAAGCAAAACATGTCAACTAGCCCACAAAACACCTCAACAGTATAAAAGCGCAGAGCCCACACTAGAAACCCTAGTTTTTTTATTTTTCTTGTCCCTCTCACACCTAGCGGCGGCCGATGCACCGTGGACCACTCCTCACCCCGACACCCACGACCGCACTAGCGTAGCCCGAAGCCCGTCGACAGTGCTTCCTATCTCTCTCACCTAGCAGCGGCTGATGCGCCGTGGATGCTCTGCTCCTCTCCCTGGCACTCGCGACTGCACTGGCGCAGCTCGTCGATGCTCGCACTAGTGCTGGCATAGATCCTTGGCACACTGTCGGGCCTCCCGGCCACCACTGCCACACTAGTGCAGCTTGTCGACAGCCGCACTGGTGTCGAGGCCTCCCGGACACCACTGCCGCACTGGTGCTGCTTATAGCCAATGCATGCTCTAATCCAGCATTGCGCACATCCTCTTCGTGCCCAATGGCCATGTCTGGCTGTTTGTGCCAAATTTCATTCAAATTTCAAGTGGGAACTTGTCCGAATTTCGCCTATTTCGGCGAGCTCCAAAATATTTGCAAAAAGAATCCCAAAACCTTGGTGGTGTCTGCCTGTCATGAAGTCCCGATTACCAAGGGTGATCATGACTACTATACGCGTTCCTCACATATTACGTAGACATGAATGAAAACGAAAGATTGGAGATCGAAAAGTGGAAAAAAGTGAGAGATGAAATGAGATACTTGTGGTGAACGAGAGAATATCAACTAATGATAGATTAGAGGTTCATTGGTATTTATTGGTTATGTAATAGGCTGGTTGCAGTTTTCATAGGACTTTTTTCCCACTTTGCATGAAAGAAAGAGAAGATAAAAAGAAAAGTCCTCCCACGCTAGTCTCGTGGGACCCACTTGTTCTTTGTCCTCCTCCATCTCGACCCCTTCTCCCTGGCTGTGCGAGAGACGCGGTTGGGCGTGGCCAGCGGCGCGTGCACAGCGAGAGCGGTGGCCCGGCAGCACGCGGCGAGGCAGGGCCGGCCGGCAGCGAGCGCAGTGGGGGCTAGGCACGGAGCGGGGCCGGTCTGTAGCGAGCGTGGTAGGAGCGAAGGACTGCGCGCGTCGATGGTCCGAGGCCAGCGACGACGATGGAGAGATGCGGAGGGCTCGGGGCTCACGGGGAGAAGATCCAGCCACCTGCAGCATCTCCCGCCCCCATGCTCTAGATGCTCGTGTGTTCGTTGCCTCTTGCCTCCTCTTGCGCGTCGCTCACCTACAGCCATGGAAAAGACAATGAAGACGACGGAGGTAGCTGTCTCTAATTCCAGTGTTATTTTTTTTAATGTGGGACCTATAGATTTATTGGACGGTTGTGCCAAATGATGAGTATTTGGACGAGTAAACTTTACGGCACTCGTAATACATGAAAACATAGTAGTTTCTACAGTGAAAATACTCCTTTACATTGCAAGATTTTCTACTAGAGCCAAGATAAAAATTTGTCCAGCCATTCATTGTATTTCTATCTTCCATCTTCGGATCCGGCACGTTTGGCCCTTCTTTCTTTTCACTCCCATCCATTGTCGCCAGGGCAAGGCGGATGGGCTTCACGTCTGTAGTCTGGCAAGCAGTGGCGCCATCGCGGCGTGGGAGAGGCAGGGGCGCGAACGGCGAGCGCCGGCCGCTGGGAGGCCGAGGCGGTAGGGGAGAGGGCGACGGACGAGGGACGACGTCTGAATGGCCTTGCGCGAGCTCTGGCCGTTCAACAACTGCACCGGATTTGGAACGAAGCACACCATCGAAGGCAATATCGAGTCAGTTTCCTCGGGCTCACGTGCTATCTCCTTTCAAGAAACGATTTCTTCTTTTTTCGCCCTCACTCTTCAACAATAAGTGTGCCACCTCAACAAAATACTTACGTAGCAGTGCATTTAATATTTATAGCTACTGTAGTATATATATTGTGAATGTCCTTATATCATTGATTGCTCACATGGATATGTTAGGAATAACAACTTAAACTCTTGAGGGTGCCCTTAAGGGCCGTCTCAATGGGAGATTCACGGTGGTTTCTATTCATATTAAATGAGATGTCACCTAAGCAAAATGGTGACATGACAGTTCAGTTAACGAGAAAAGAGAGAGAAAAAAAGAAGAAATTGTTTCTTTGGAGAGCAACGGCGTCGACTCTTGATCCGAGGTATGAGGAAACGCCGATTTCACCCATGGGAAGAAACGATCAGTTTCTATCTCGGTCGAGCCCACGCTGCCCTGGTCGTCGCACGCCCATGCTCGCGTGCACTTCCGCGCTTGCGCTGCCGAGGGCGCTCGCCTACGACGTCGCACAAGCTTGCACACACTGCCGTGGGAGTGGGAGCACAACTACGCCGCCGCGCTCGCGCGCCACCGCACGAGCTCGCACATGCCGCCATAGGAGCTCAGATGCACCGCCGCGCTGGCCACTTGGAGTACTCGCTCGCCGCCGCTATGTGCGCTCACCCACGCCACTGCTATGCTCACTCGCGCTCGCCACGGGAGCTTGACTGCGCCGCCGCGCTGGAGGTCACCTCAGCAAGCATGCACGCGAAACTGTGCTCGCTCGAGCAGCCACGGGAGCTCGCCTGCGCCGCGGCACTCGCCGGCCGCCGCGAGTGCTCGCTGCGCTGGAGGTCTCTCACAAGAACGCACGCGCAGCCGCGCTCACTGTCCGCACACCGTCCGTGCTCCGCCACTACAAGAAATCTCTTAATCCGTGACAGATTTTTTACGACGGATTTGAAGGGTACACCATAACTAACAATACCCGATAGATATCCAGCCCAAGACTCTATAGCCGCTCGCATATATATGGTGCCCCGTAACCTAAATCCACCCATCGCCTCCCCAGTATCCACTAGCCGCAACCCCTCGCCATCCTCTCTCCCAGTCGAGCGCCGACACCCTCTCACACCCGAACGCCACCTCCCACCCGAGCGCTGGTGCCCCTACTGCGCTTCCCACTAGAGCACCGCCGCCCCTGCGGAGCCTCCTACTCGAGCACCGCTACCCCCTGCCATGCCTCCCACCCGAGCGCCGCCTCCCTTGAGCCTGCCCCCAACATGAGCTGCACCTCCTCAGGTCTCCTGCGCCACCTGCTGTGCCTCCTGCGCTGCCGCCTTACTCCGACCGTCCTCTACACACTCCAGATCCGAGGGTGGGAATGGAGCCGGGGCTGATCTTGGCGAACCCGTGCCCGTGCAGTGGGCGGCGGGTGGTGGCCAGGAAGAGGCCGAGGCAGGAGGCAGTGGTGAGTAGCATGCGGAAGCTGCAGTTCGGGGAGATCAGCTCCCGCCGCGACCGAGCCTTCGCTATGAGTGCCGCGCAAGAGCGCTTCCGCAACGTACAGCCGAAGGTTTGCCCCTAGCCTGGCCGATTTACTTCTTGGTGTGAGGAATTGCGGGTCGGGGTGCTCATGGGCCTAGTTTAGATTTAGATTGAGCTGGCTGATTTACTTGAGGTCTGTTTATGCCTTTGAATTTCTTGTTAGTAGCTGAGAGTGTGTTTCAGTGCTGAACACTGTGTCCAATGAGAGGTAAAGATTGCTTGATACGTGCAGTGTGGCTTATGTTTGAGATTGTGCAAACCTGATAATATAGGATTGTTTGAATCAGCTTACTCCCTATAGGCTATAGCAAATCCCAGTTACAATTTTCTGCTGTGGTCTATGTGCTGCCAAGTTGGGTTGGTGCTACACATAATGGAATCGGCTGCTAACCAAGTAACTAGTTGTTGCCTCTGTGCCACAGTAGTATGAATTTACCAATCTTGTCTCATTGTATTTAGAGTATGAATTTAGTGCTTATTCTGCACTGAAATAAGAGCAAGGATGCCTTCATAGTTTTAATAACTAGGCTTGTGTTATCATAGGCACTCCAATGCTCAAGCACAAACATTTTGTGCCAGGAAATAACCGTATTACAGCTCTCAACCTTCGCAATATCTGTCCTTTTGTCACTGTTTGTGCAGCAATTAATTTGTCCCAAGTTCTGTTTTTTGGTAACATCCATAGACTGCACTTTAAGTTCTAATAAAACTGCTTTGCTGTCACTTTTCATTTAGGAAAAGTTTGACACTCATGATTGACTGCACTTTAAGTTTCTGATAAAACTGCTTTGCTGTCACTTTTAATTTAGGAAAAGTTTGACACTCATGATCCAAAGGGGAACACTTCAGTATATGGTTCTGAAAATTTTAGTGGTCTGCGATGCAGAACAAGTGAACAACGCGAATATAGTATGCTTTTGGTTCTATATGCTTTGTCAATGCAATTGTGTTTTTTTTTGGTCATGTCATCTTCCTTACAATTTTTCCACCAACTATCTAAACTATTGAATTCCCAAACAGCAGGTCAGATTTTTAGACATATGGGAACCAGCTGTTTTGGCAATAAAGAGGGAAGGTTACAACATTAACTGTAATGGGCAGTGTGGTGTTGTTATGACGAGAAGGTTACAACATTAACTATTTTGGATTACTGTGTATCACTGTTTGTTTATTTGAATGCGCAAGGTATCAACTATCTGAACTCTACTTTGGATAGGTTTAACAGAACAGCATCCAGAATATATAAAAAGCTTTGTGAAAGGTATCAACTACTTGATTGGTCTATCCATTTTTTTTCCAACAATCAGCATCTTCGTGAATCTGATGGTAAGAGCTTATCCTTTGAAATTGATGTATTCCCTGTCACTAATGATGTCCAGTTTATTGTCTACATCACCTATAGCTTTGTCTTGTTGCTGAATACTCGCCTAAGGCTGCATTCTGACTACATGTTTTTTTAAACATATCTTAGTCCATAACTAGTAAGTTGTTTACTTCATACCCCAATTTTTGTTCTCAAGTTAGACTGAATTTGTTTAATTTTAGGCTACTGCAGTGCTGCATCTGCCACAATGAAGGGAATCCTGAGAGAGTGGGACAACCAGTATGACAGGTAACTATCTGAAACTTTGGTAAAAAAAAAGCCGATCAATTGCTGTGCACTTTGGATGAGTAGAATAAGGAGTTATGCCTATCTGAAACTTACTGTTTTGAATGTATTTGATAATACTAGCTGCTGCTTTAAATGCAAGAAACAAATGTTTGGCAAGGTTCTGCGGCATTATGTTTCTGCTATTATTTATTGCAATCATGATATGTTTGGCTGGGCCTTGTCGTAGAGGACTGATGGAGTTTGCTTTAAGTATTTGTACTATCTTCTGATTTCTTTTGCTACTACATGTGATCTGAAAAATCTGAATCTCTATCATATTTTTTCTATTCACCAAATGTGTATTATTTTTTTCTTTACCTTTTCAGCAAGCGGAATTTGGCACTGAACTGATTCTAGAACTCAGTAGTATTTGGCAAATGGGTTTGCGTTCTGCACTTTAGTACGTGACTTCTATTGTTCTAGCGAATAAATATGATAAATATGATTGTAGTAGCTCTGAACAAATACTATGTTTTCATGCATGTGACAGATCAAATGGAAGTTAAATAAAAGTCAGTTTGTGTCTATCTTTGCTAGAGCATTTGCTTCTTTAAGTATTAATAATGTCAGTGTTGAGATATAAGATTTTTTAACAGTGACATGTACTTACATTTTTGCCGTGTCATCGTCACACTCGGTTTTCTAAAGAACAAAACCAGGCTAATTATATGTGTGCCCAAGAAGTCCACACATATGCTAGAATAAAAAAGTATCAGAAACAATGTTATTATATAACGTATACATAGCTATATTAACACTTACATCAGAGTATCGCGGAACAGTGACTAAACTTCAGGCTCCATTCTTCTCAGGGATGGCTGACTGGTGGATTCGTATGCCAAACACTTCTGAAAGACTTCTGGAAACTCCACTACATCTTTATCCTTCTTCTGAACAACACCTTACTACACACTGGGGTGTTGGGGAAATAATAAGAGTGAGTTCATGTCGAACTCAACAAGTATAACACAGGGTTCATGAGGCTCAAAAAAGCTAGACACTGTTTGATTGTGTTTAGCTTTTAATCATCATATAATTAGCAATTGAGTAGCATCAAGGTATTCCAATTCCCATTAATGAACCAATGATCAATTATAATAAGGATAATGAATAGCATTAACATGAGCATAATAATAACAACAACAATTAAACATGGTACAACAATGGTGATCAACTATTCTGTAAGAATCCTCAAAGCCGCTCGTATCCGTGAGCACGGCTAGTATACCAGTATATTAAACTCTTCGCAGAGGTGTACACTTTCACTGTGAGTCATGACTTCCAAATGCATGGGTTTGCAAGGCCCAAAACATCGGAAATCATATAAAGCCATTCAAAAGTTCGTCTAACAAGTTAAGGTCATTAGATTCACTCGGCAGGCAGATGTAGAACGCCCCTTCCCAGTGGCACAACAACTCGCAGCCTATACATACTAAGGACAGGGGCTCGCCCTACACCTAACATGGCAAGTCATTCTTACGCCATTTAAGCTAACCACTAACAAGCTAGAAAAGGTCTTTTGAACAACTAGAGCTAGAGTCATATAGCCCTCACAGTTGTACTGTATGTCTCGGTTATCACATACAGGTAAGTCCTTATGGAGAGTAACTAGAGAATCAAAATAACCCACATGCTCTAGCCCCCTTTCAACAGTAATAAAATCATCTTAATTGGTTGATTGCATAATCCATTAGTCAAATTACAAGATCATTGTTCATAATTAAGCGCTAGCAGTAGCTACCCAAATGCACAACCCATAGGTGACAAGAAAACAAGATATCAATAGCTAAGTTATAATCTCTATGGTTGTCAAGGAGGACACATGCATATGTATGATAATTTCAGTGAATAGGTAACCAGGATGGTCTCATGTTATACTTGTCTTGATCAAAGCTTTCCTGATGATATTGCTGGTCTGGCTCAAAATAAAACTTCTGATCATCAAGAAACTGCTCACCGTCTATACTCGATCATCAAGCATCAACACATAATCATCCGAGCAATCATACACGAAGCAAACAAAGAGACATAATTAAAACAGTACACCAACAGTAGAAAAACAGTATAAAAAGTTTATAAAACACTTCTACACGTTACTACGATCACACAGACGTAAAGATCACGAAATTCGGATTTAAAACGTGAAAGTTATGAATTTTCTAAGATTTCCTATAGAAAAATAATTATTTTAATATAAACTCGAAAATTAAATTTTTCAAACCTACTGTACAGCTATACTAACATGTAGAGCTCGCAAATACGAACCTAACGCAACTTGAACGGATCAAATCGGAGTTAAAACGAAGATTTTATGATCAAAACAAGTTTAGTGGCAAAACTATAAATAGTATCATCTTCTGCCTTGAGTTTGGAGGAGCTCCGGTCAGCCATGGTGGAACCTCGTCGGAGAGAAGCAAGATGAGATGGGAACTCGATGAAACAGCGATGGATTCGCGCAAACGGATATACCACGGTGTAGAGAACGACGAGGGCTGCCTCTTAGTGGTGGTGGCTGGCGTCGGAACGCGACGGTTTGGCCGGAAAAGCTCGTCGGAGAGTTCGCCGGAACGCAAGCTGTAGATGTAGAACTTCGGCGAGAGGTGGAGGGAGTTACGAGCGGCGGTTCGTGATAAGGGTTGTACTTTTGAAACCAGGACGTCGAGGGCTACGCCGGCGTATATATAGTCGTCGGGTTTGGAAACTTTTCGGAATTTCTTATTTTCGGGATTATTTTAATTCCGCGAATAAAAATAACTCCAGAAAATTTAGAATTACCTTTTTGGCCGTGAAAAATAGCCCGGAGCTCAGAAAAATCACGGGAAAAATCCTGGAGACTCTTGGAAAGATAAGAAACTCAACCAAAGGAGTTTGAGCTCATGAAAAGTTTGATGAAGAGATCAAGAAAAAAGATTAAGCTCACAGAAATTGAAAATTTAAATCTAGAAAATGCCAAAAAGTTTTCCGATGAGAAGTAAACGTTGTCCTATAGTATTTTGAAAATAATAGCACTCACAAACACCAATGACAAGCATCACTCAAACACCACATTATCAAATTAATATGAAAAAGTTTAAAACCATAATTTTCTATATTTTAAATTAGCAGCAACTTAACTTATCTAATAAATTTATTCAAATATTAAAATCATTTATTTTATTTAGTGTTTTCTAAGCACAACCCAAAATTGAAAATTTTGGGGTGTGACAATTCTACCCCACTTAACAGAAATCTCGTCCCGAGATTTGGAGAGACTAGGGAGAAAGATAAAGTTGATCTTGCAAATCTTCACTTTTCCTTCATCAACTCCTATCCAATGATGATGCCACAAACTCAAAACCCACTTTGTAAACATCTCCTTTAGACCCTTACAATCCTTGTAGATGGTTCTAAATGGTTACCAACCTTGAGAAAAGATACTTGCGCTCGATAGTGACTTTACAATCATGTAGATAGCTGATGCTTCCAGGTGACGAAATAGAACATATAAACCTCCATCTTGTATCGTCTTTTAGTTCAGCAAACCCCCTTAAGAAGAGATCAACTAGAGAACACCAAAGGATAACTTGCATTTATTTTTGAGTAATGACTACCATTATGTCCTTCTGGCATCCCAAAGAGATTCATGAGCATATGCAAGAACAAGTAATCCTACACTTCCTCGCGAGCAGAAAAATAGCAGTGCAGAAATACAGTTATAACTCAAGTTCTACGAATCCGATGATATTGTAGCTTGTACCGTTGGAAAGCTTATCAAATTTACTACAACTTTCTTATAGAACACTTCTCCAGATTCTGCAGTTAAGGTAGTCAAAAACTGTGCACAACAGAAACTATTCCAGGTTGCTGACAACATAGATGCGTCGTCTTGTGATTTTCATAACTCCCAAACCATAATAGCTATCAGGGTGGTTCTTATGGTCAGAGAAAGATATTGAAGTTTACTATTGTCCAGAATTTATCCATGATTTTTGGGCATCCGAAAATAGAGATATAAGCTAAGGAAGACATACTGCTTTTTAAAAGATAGGATAAGGTGGGAACAAGATTTAGAGAGACTAGAGAGATAGATAACGATAATCTTCAAGTCTTCATGCTTCTTTGATTTGTGCTGATGAGATATAAGACATGAATTGAGTATAGCCAAAAGATGACAAGAAAGATAAGGTTTGATCTTCAGTTCTTTGTACCTCGTCGCTTGAGATTAATGATGATAGTGGACACTACCCACTTAACAAAGATTTTGTTCCACCTGGCAATGTCATTGAAGGCAACACTCTCTTTAAGGCTTGCTGCTAATGATAAGTTCTTCACTTAAAACTTACTAAACATACTTGATATGGGGTGATGTCATCTAAGTTTTCATGAAACTAACTATAGATTTCCAACATCTCCTTCCTATGTCGTCCATGCCTTTGTATAGAGTATGTTGAATTGAATGATGAACTCCCAACTAATGATAGCTTGAAGTAAAGACCAGTCCTGACGAATACCCGAGCTTCTTGTAGACGATCCAACAAAGCACTGATCCCAAGCAAACAACACTAGCACATGAGTAGACTTCCAATCATAGAGATAACCACTTCTTCCAAGTGAAGCACTAGGACATACGAAACCTTCATCTTGCAACACTCACAACTTTGTTACCCCTTAAGAAAAAGAAACTAGGGGACACCAAAGTAACTTGCATATCCTTTTATACTAGATAACCATAATTATCTCTAATGTAAGATTCCAAGGCAAATCAATGAGATTCAAAGATATCCAATGATATATTCACTTATACAAGATAAGGAAGTAATGCACAAAATTTCTGGACGAATTCTAATTTTAGCAGTTCAGTAAATCTGACATATCTCGAGATACAGACATCCGATTAAGGTGATATTTATATGGTTGGAAAGCTTACGAAATTATCTACGACTTTTATTCACAACACTTTTCCAGATTCTGTCAATAAGTTAGTCAAAAACTGAACTTAACCGAAACTGTTTCAGGATTCCACACTGCGCAGTGACCCCAACTTGGAACAGGTATATCTCTTAGCTCATAATAGATAAAAAGGTAAGTCCAGTGGGTTTGGAAATATACAGAAGTCTAGTTATTCCCAGTAAAATTTCATAAATTTCTCATGTCCATATCTTGAGATATAACAGAAACATTGCAGACTGCTATAGAAATCAGCATGCGGAGTATTACGTAAAACCTACCCCTCTTAACATGGATCGAGCTACTCCTCAAGACTTATACCTTCCGAGCCACCTTTGAAACACAAGACCAAGGCAACACACAAGCAACACATCAAGCAAAACAAGCACACATCACATCATCGGTACTACACGTGCTTCTTCAACAATGGTGGTCATCCTAAGGGAAGAGTATAGATGATGAAAAGCCATCGAATCTTTGAACCAGGTGGGATCAGAAAACATTTAATAAATACAACATAAAACAAAAACCAAGGGAGTAAGAAATAATAGCTCAAAGGAAGCTATCAAGGAGGGGATACAACAAGACAAGGAAGAGAAAATAGTCAAAATCAACGAGTCAAGGGATGACCAAAAATAGTTTTATAGTAAAATAAGTTTTAGAATACGTCCAGTGCTACTTGGCATACGTCCTACAGTCAACACCGCTCTGATACCACTCTATCACACCCGATTTTCTAAAGAACAAAACCAGGCTAATCATATGTGTACCCAGGAAGTCCACACATATGCCAGAATAAAAAAGTATTAGAAACAATGTTATTATATAACGTATACATAGCTATATTAATACTTACATCAGAGTATCACGGAACAGTGACTAAACTTCAGGCTCCATTCGTCTCAGGGACGGCTGACTGGTGGATTCGTATGCCAAACACTTCTGAAAGACTTCTGGAAACTCCACTACATCTTTATCCTTTTTTTGAATAACACCTTACTACACACTAGGGTGTTGGGGAAATAACAAGAGTGAGTCCATGTCGAACTCAACAAGTATAACACAGGGTTCATGAGGCTCAAAAAGGCTAGACACTGTTTGACTGCGTTTAGCTTTTAATCATCATATAATTAGCAATTGAGTAGCATCAAGGTATTCCAATTCCCATTAATGAACCAATGATCAATTGTAATAAGGATAATGAATAGCATTAACATGAGCATAATAATAACAACAACAATTAAACATGGTATAACAATGTTGATCAACTATTCTGTAAGAATCCCTAAGGCCGCTCGTATCCGTGAGCACGGCTAGTATACCGGTTTATTAAACTCTACGCAGAGGTGTACACTTTCACTGTGAGTCATGACTTCCAAATGCATGGGTTTGCAAGGCCCAAAACATCGGAAATCATATAAAGCCATTCAAAAGTTCGTCTAACAAGTTAGGGTCATTAGATTCACTCGGCAGGCAGATATAGAACCTCCCTTTCCAGTGGCACAACAACTCGCAGCCTATACACACTAAGGACAGGGGCTCGCCCTACACCCAACGTGACAAGCCATTCTTACGCCATTTAAGGTAACCACTAACAAGCTAGAAAATGTCTTTTGAACAACTAGAGCCAGAGCCATATAGCCCTCACAGCTGTACTGTATGTCCCGGTTATCACTTACAGATAAGTCCTTATGGAGAGTAACTAGAGCATCAAAATAACCCACATGCTCTAGCCCCCTTTCAACAGTAATAAAATCATCTTAATTGGTTGATTGCATAATCCATTAGTCAAATTACAAGATCATTGTTCATAATTAAGCGCTAGCAGTAGCTACATAAATGCACAACCCATAGGTGACAAGGAAACATGATATCAATAGCTAAGTTATAATCTCTATGGTTGTCAAGGAGGACACATGCATATGTATGATAATTTCAGTGAATAGGTAACAAGGATGGTCCTATGTTATACTTGCCTTGATCAAAGCTTTCCTGATGATACTGCTAGTCTGGCTCAAAATAAAACTTCTGATCGTCAAGAAACTGCTCACCGTCTATACTCGATCATCAAGCATCAACACATAATCATCCGAGCAATCATACACGAAGCAAACAAAGAAACATAATTAAAATAGTACACCAACAGTAGCAAAACAGTATAAAAAGTTTGTAAAACACTTCTACACGTTACTACGATCACACAGACGTAAAGATCACGAAATTCGGATTTAAAACGTTAAAGTTATGAATTTTCTAAGATTTCCAATAGAAAAATAATTATTTTAATATAAACTCAAAAATTAAATTTTCTAAACCTACTGTACAGCTATACGAGCTCGCAAATACGAACCTAATGCAACTTGAACGGGTCAAATCGGAGTTAAAACGAAGATTTTATGATCAAAACAAGTTTAGTGGCAAAACTGTAAATAATATCATCTTCTACCTTGAGCTTGGAGGAGCTCCGATCAGCCATGGTGGAACCTCGCCGGAGAGAAGCAAGATGAGATGGGAACTCGATGAAACAGCGATGGATTCGCGCAAACGAATATACCACGGTGTAGAGAACGACAAGGACTGCCTCTTGGTGGTGGTGGCTGGCGTCGGGACGCGACGGTTTGGCCGGAAAAGCTCGTCGGAGAGTTCGCCGGAACGCAAGCTGTAGATGTAGAACTTCGGCGAGAGGTGGAGGGAGCTACGAGCGGCGGCTCGCGATAAGGGTTGTACTTCTGAAACCAGGGCGTCGAGGGCTACGCCGGCGTATATATAGTCATCGGGTTTGGAAACTTTTCGGAATTTCTTATTTTTAGGATTATTTTAATTCCGCGAATAAAAATAACTCCAGAAAATTTAGAATTACTTTTTTGGCCGCGAAAAATAGCCCGGAGCTCAGAAAAATCACGGAAAAAATCCTGGAGACTCTTGGAGAGATAAGAAACTCAACCAAATGAGTTTGAGCTCATGAAAAGTTTGATGAAGAGATCAAGAAAAAGATTAAGCTCACAGAAATTGAAAATTTAAATCCAGAAAATGCCAAAAAGTTTTCCGATGAGAAGTAAACGTTGTCCTATGGTATTTTGAAAATAATAGCACTCACAAACACCAAAGACAAGCATCACACAAACACCACATTATCAAATTAATATGAAAAAGTTTAAAACCATAATTTTTTATATTTTAAATTAGCAGCAACTTAACTTATCTAATAAATTTATTCAAATATTGAAATCATTTATTTTATTTAGTGTTTTCATGCTATAGGGTGACAACTCAAATGGAATTTTCATTCAGTTTGGAGGATGGACAATGCAGTGGAAGACGAATTGGATATAATAAATGTTATATACTATTGTTGACATCGTTTTTAGCACGTGTCAAGGTAATTAGGAAGGGTTAATCAACAAAGGAAAGATTACCGTGTAGATTGATAGCCAAGGAGAATAGGTTTGTTTTTGAGTGGTGATAGCATATGGATTTAACTTGAAGGGTTGCCCATGAGGTTAAGGGTATTTTTGCCGATGCCGATGAAAGAGGGTTTGGAGACTGCTGCCGATGAGACAGGGGATGTACCGATGAAGACTGCAGCCGATAAAACAGGGGAATGTACCGATGGAAGGAGCTCGAAAGCTGCTGCCGATGGAACAGGGACTGTGACGTTAAAAAGGAGGTAGATGAGAATACCATCGTGATTGAGGCAGACTATGAAGTAAAATAGGAGTTAATTTCCTTGTGTGCGTCTAGTAGAGTCTGAGTTGTATCAAAGTCATGTTTTTTCCTTAGATTTGGATTTAGTGTCCTAGTCGTATTTGGTTATGTTTCTATAGATCAGGGTATAAATATAGAGTGAAGGGCAATGTAAGAAAGGATCAATCAATCAATACATCAAAAAACAGCTTTTACTCTTATTTACATCTACTTTCGGCGACTTCGTCAATTTGCATATTTTCCTTTTTACGAGTTCTCATCGATTCGGCGAGTTGCATTGCTCTAAGTGCAATCTTCGACGATCCTCGAGTTCCGCGTGAGTACCTCTTGGCCGTGACTTCCGGGCGTATCGCTGTTGTCAGGACCAAAGTGCTCGTATATTCATCCTTGTCGATTAACAGGTCAAATCGACTGGCACGCTTTGGATATCGACTTCGGGTATTAGCCCTTTGTGTTTGCAGATTCACTTTTGCATCAACACATCTTTTGGCACGCTCGGTGGGACAGATCTAGTCAAGATGCCTAATCATGAGATCGATGCTGGGAATATCATCGCAGTAATAGAAGAAGATCTTAAGGACGATCAGAAGCAGGCTATGGAGAAGGCTATTGAAGAATATAGACAGCTTTGCTTGAGGTCATTCAGCTTGAACAAAAGTGGATAAGTCATCCAGAAGCAGGACTTGCTGTTGCCTCGGCAGGTTACCTTTGATCCTAATCCGGGTAAACTTCAAGAGATGGTTAATTCTGCGGTAAATCATGCTTTAATTAATCACTCCAATGTGCTGTCCAATACTGTTCATAATGCTGTGATTCGAACTTTCAAAGAAGGGCAAGTGTCACCTCGTTATGTTGGGCATGCTTATCATCAACCAGAAGCAGCATCTGCTGTTGCTCCATCGGCTCCCCCAGCCGTTGCGGGTATAGAGATTTCTTCTCCCCCAGTATCAGCAGGTTTATCTAATGTACAGTCTACTCCGGTGTGTCCGGATTCAGCATTATCAGGACGAGTTCAGATTGGTACGGATCTATTAGCATCGGCTCTATCAGGTCCTGCACCACAGAATAATCAAACCCCTGCTAATTGGTGGGGATATGGTATGCCTCCAGAAGCATCTGCTCTCAATCATGGATTATCTCAAGTGTTTGATGCAGCGGGAAAAACTCCTATGCCATCGGCTGGTTTGCCGATAGCTCAAGCGCCTCAATATACTACAACTACTGTACAACCAAATCTGGGAGGTTTTCAGGCGTCTTTGGGTCAAACATCTAGCTCAAATCCATCGGCAAATTTGTTACCGATGCAGCAGAAGGCTCCTATCGCTAGTCAGCCTGGAGTCCAGGTTATGCCTCAAGTTGGATGTAATTATCCAGCAATGCCAACAAGCTACTAGCCATCGGCAAACTTTGTGCCGATGAATACTAATAATTGGTCAGGGTAGTTTCCCACTCAACATACAGTTCAGCCAAATCAGCAAGCCACAGGTGTTCATCAAGGTCACATGTATGCTGGTTTTCAGAATCAAGCATCGGCAGCTCAGCCGATGAACCCTTTTCAGCAGGTTAATGGGCCACAGATAGTAGCAAATGTGCCAATTGTTGGAAATCGTGGGCCACAAAGGTATGCAGAAGGGTATCAGCAGATACCTCTAGTGGAGATTCAACAATATCGGCAGTAAGATGTCGATGCTTTTTGGGCCGATAAGATAGCAGAAATTATGAAGGATCAGTTTGGGATCAAGCCGAAAGTTAATACCTATTCTTATTGGACTCCGTATCCTCCGGCTTATGATTTAATTCCTCTCCCAAATCGTTACAAGGTGCCAGACTTCACTAAGTTTTCTGGGCAAGATGATACATCGACCATGGAACATATTAATCGTTTTATTATTCAATGTGGAGAGGCAGCTTGTAGAGATGAATTGAGAGTTCGTCTGTTTTCATCATCTCTATCCGGATCAGCATTTACATGGTTTATTTCACTACCGCCAAATTCTATTATCACTTGGGCTGATTTGGAAAAGCAATTTCATAAGTATTTCTTTGCTGGAGTTCATGAAAAGAAGCTTACCGATTTAGTAAAGATGAAACAGCGCAATGATGAATCGGTAGAAGGCTTTGTGCTAAGGCTACGAGATGTAAAGAACAAATGTTATAGCCTGGTATTGGATGATCGGCAGCTTACCGATTTAGCCTTTCAGGGATTGTTACCACATCTTAAGGACAGATATGCTTCTCAGGAGTTCGAAAGCCTAAGTCATTTAGTGCAAAGGATTTCTGATCAAGACACTAGGGTTTTTGAACCTAAAAGAAATTGGAACAAGAAAGTTTCATTTGTTGAAGAGGCGGAAGATTCTGATTCAGATAATGGACCAGTTATCGGTTTGGCGGAGTGGGTTAAGAATACGAAGCCAATATCTTGTCCCTTTGGTCACAAAGAGCCAGAAAAGTTTACTTTTGACGTCACCAAAGCCGATAAGATATTTGATCTTTTGCTTCAGGAGGGCCAGATTAAATTATCACCTAATCATGTGATCCCATCGGTAGAAGAGTTAAAGCATATGCCATATTGCAAGTGGCATAATGCAACTTCACACAGTACCAATGAGTGCAAAGTATTTAGACAACAATTGCAGTTAGCTATTGAGTCTGGTAGAATAAAATTTGGCAATTCCAAGATTCAAAAGCCGATGAAAATTGATCAACATCCTTTTCCAGCAAATATGTTGGATGCTGAAGGGAAAATTAAGGTGTTGACATCGGAAGCTGCTGAAAAGAATGCATCAGTAGATCCCCAACATCGGATAACTACCGATGATGCAAAAGGTAAGGGGCTATTGACGGAAAGTGGCGGTTCTGGGAGGCCTCTTCGATCTGGCATCGTGATTACGCATCGAAGACAACAAGAAGGCTGGCGTCAGCGAAGGGACCGATATCGACGACAACAAGAGGAAAGGCGTCAAGAAGAGTGGAATCGGCATAAGGATCATTGGAATTGTTCGTTTTTTATTCATTGTTGGGAGGAAGGTATTAAGTTACCTACTGTTGAAGATTGTCCAGAGTGCAATGGTTATTATGGAGTTAATCATCCTGTAAGAAGGTTTCAATCTGGTAATCAAGGTTTGCTCATTAATGAGCCGATCAGAGGGAGAGCATCAGTACATGATCAGCTGGGGGGCAGGCTTAGTGTACATGAAAGGCTTGGTAAACGCGTTGCATATTTTCCGAGAAACCAAGAGGAACTTGAAGAGATGGCAAATGCAAGAGTTCCTGATGAAGAAATATTTTACAGGGATCCTAATATACGTCGTGTGGAGACAACTAGGACTTATCAGCCAGTTTGGAAAACTAAGCTTCCTCAATGGTGTCCAGAGGGTTTGACCAAGACACAGAAGAGAAAAATGCAGCGAGAGCGTCAAAAAGATTTATATCAGGAAGAAAGTCCCTCCAATGAGAGATCTGGTAACCAGCAGTGGCAGATAAGGCACAAAAATAAAGGTCCATCGGCAGATGTCAATATGATGTTTATGTTGCCGATGGAATTTTTGGCTCTGTCTAATAACGAAGAAGAGACTGTTTTCTCTGACCAAATAGCTCAATTAACGCTAGATCCAATGATGGCCGTTTTTGAGAAGCCTGCCGATGATGAGAGACAACACCTCAAGGCTTTATTTGTAAAAGGCAGAGTTGATGGGCAGCCTGTATCTAAGATACTTATTGATGGAGGAGCTGCAATTAATATTATGCCTTATGTGATGTATCAGAAGCTTGGTAAGGGAGATCAAGACTTAACTAGGACTGATATGATGCTAAAGGATTTTGAAGGCAATGTATCACCAGCTAAAGGGGCAGTATGTGTTGAATTGACCATCGACAGTAAAACCTTACCGACAACTTTCTTTGTTATTAATGGCAAGGGTGCATACAATCTGCTCTTGGGAAGGGATTGGATTCATGTTAATTACAGTGTCCCTTCTACAATGCATCAATGTCTGGTACAATGGATTGGAGATAAGATTGAAGTTGTTCCTGGTGACTCTTCTTATATTATCGCATCGACAGAATCAGACACTTATGAGCGAACCAAGTGCATATCGGGAGAAGCCTGGGAAAAAGAGTTCCTCAAGATTACCGATTACGAAATTCTACCGATCCAAGCAGTCGGTTCTAAAGAAGAGTTTTAATGGATAGATTTGCCGATGATGGAAAATTAGGTCAAGGATTTACATCGGCAGATGATTTAATAGAAGTAGATATTGGTGAAGGCGATAGGCCAAGGCCCACTTTTATTAGCTCTAAGTTAAATTCCAAGTGTAAACAGCAATTAGTTGATTTGTTAAAGGAATATAAAGAGTGTTTTGCTTGGGATTATACTGAAATGCCTGGATTAGACCGATCTATAGTTGAACATCGGTTGCCTATTAAATCTGGATTTCGGCCACATCAGCAGCCAGCTCGCCGATGCAATCCTAATATACTTCCTGATATTAAGGCCGAAATAACCAAATTAATTGAGGCAAAGTTTATTCGGCAGTGCCGATATGCAGAGTGGATTTCTAATGTGGTTCCTGTATATAAGAAAAATGGGAAACTTCGTGTTTGTATTGATTTCAGGAATCTCAATAAGGCCACACCAATGGATGGTTACCCAATGCCGATTGCTGATTTGTTAATTGATGCTGCAGCAGGGCATCAGATTATTAGTTTCATGGATGGTAATGCGGGTTATAATCAAATATTCATGGCTGAAGAAGATATTTCCAAGACTGCTTTTAGGTGTCCAGGTCATGTGGGATTATTTGAGTGGATAGTTATGACATTTGGTTTGAAAAATGCCGGTGCTACTTATCAAAGACCTATGAACTTTATCTTCCATGAATATATCAACACGTTGGTAGAAATCTACATTGATGACATAGTGATTAAGTCTGGAGACATCACAAAGCATCTAACCGATCTACGGAATATATTGGAGTGCACAAGAAAACATGGGTTAAAGATGAATCCCAATAAATGTGCATTTGGTGTATCGGCAGGACAATTCTTGGGTTTTATGGTGCATCAGCGGGGCATTGAAATTAGTAGAAAATCTATTGAGGCAATTAACAAGGTAAGATCAAGGCTTTCAGTCCATTATTGAAATTGAAAGCCGATCAGGAATTTAAATGGGGGGATGAACAGCAATTAGCCTTAGATCAGATTAAGAGTTATTTAACAAATCCTCCAGTGTGAGTTCCACCCCAACATGGAAAGCCTTTCAGATTGTATTTATCAACTGAAGATACTGTTATCGGTTCAGCCCTTATTCAAGAATTTGAAGGAAAGGAGCGTGTTATCTATTATTTGAGCAGACGGTTAATAGATGCTGAAACCAGGTATTCGGCTATTGAGAAATTATGCTTATGATTATACTTCTCTTGTATTAAGTTGAGGCATTATTTACTATCGGCTGAATGTACCGTTATATGCAAAGATGATGTGGTCAAATATATGCTATCTATGCCGATATTAAATGGTAGGATTGGTAAATGGATTTTAGCATTATCAGAGTTTGACCTACGTTATGAATCGGCTAAGGCAGTTAAAGGACAGGTTATGGCCGATTTTGTTACTCAACATTGCAACACGGTGGATTCTCTGGAAGTTGCTTCGTGGACACTTTTCTTTGATGGGTCTACTTGTGGTGAAGGGGCAGGCATCGGTATCGTGTTAATTTCCCCTCAGGGGAAGAAGTATGAGTTCTCATTGCCGATCGTTGCTACATCGACAAACAATCAAGCTGAGTACCAAGCCCTGATAAAAGGGTTAGAATTGCTTAAAGAAGTACAGGCTGATGCTGTTGAAGTCTTTGGTGATTCTATGCTAGTTATAAATCAGTTGATTGGGGTTTATGAATGCCGAAGTGAAATTCTAATTTCATATCATGAAAAGTGTTTGGAATTGTTGAAAGGGTTTAGGAGTTTTCATCTGGAGCATATTTCCCGGATGCATAATGAAGAGGCTAACCGATTGGCTCAGCATGCTTCAGGGTATCAACTTGTTCAAGAAGCGTTGATATCAGTGGTTGATACCGATGACTGGAGAAAGGAAATTATTGATTATTTAAAGAATCCATCTAAAAAGGTTGAAAGACGTATAAGGTTCCAAGCGACCAAGTATGTACTCCTCAATGATGAATTGTATTACTGTACCATAGATGGAGTTTTACTCAGGTGTGTTAGCATAGAGGAATCAAAAAGCCTGATGAGTGAAATTCATGAGGGAGTATGTGGGGCTCATCAGTCAGCTTTCAAGATGAAATGGATGATCAGAAGAAATGGATATTATTGGCCGACTATTCTTGAGGATTGTTTTAAATATTTTAAAGGATGTCAGGAATGTCAAAAATTTGGTAATATTCAAAGAGCACCCGCATCGGCTATGAACCCCATAATTAAGCCTTGGCCGTTTCGGGGTTGGGCTATTGATCTCATCGGTCAGATTTATCCACCATCGAGTAAAGGACATAAGTTTATTCTGGTTGCTACCGATTATTTCATAAAGTGGGTTGAAGCAATTCCTTTAAAAAAGGTGACATCGGCTAACATGGTTGATTTTGTGAAGGAGCATATTGTTTACCGATTTGGCATCCCTCAAACCATCACTACCGATCAGGGCACTATGTTTACATCGGGTGAATTTGATGAGTTTGCTATAAGTATGGGAATTAAAGTTTTGAATTCTTCACCGTATTATGCCCAAGCTAATGGCCAGGCTGAAGCATCTAATAAAGGAATTATCAAACTCATTAAGCGCAAGATTAAAGAGTATCCTAAAAAGTGGCATACAATATTAAATAAAGCTTTATGGTCATATCGGATGGCGTGTCATGGCGCAACCAAGGTATCACCTTATCAATTGGTGTATGGACACGATGCGGTATTACCTTGGGAAATTAAGATTGGTTCTAGGCAAATGCGCTTTCAGGATCAACTGACAGCCGATGATTATAATATTCTTATGAAAGATGAATTGGAAGATGTAGCAGGTCATCGGTTAAAAGCTTTGGTTAGCATCGAGGAAAATAAGAAAAGGGTAGCTAGATGGTATGACAAGAAAGTGAAGGTAAAGGAATTTGTCGATGGTGAATTGGTTTGGAAATTGATTTTACCGATTGGGACTAAAAGTTCTAAGTTTGGCAAATGGTCACCTAATTGGGAAGGTCCATATCGGATAAATCAATCTGTTCCTGGTAATGCGTATATTCTTAAAACTCTCGAAGGGGTTGTGTTTCCTAGAGCATTAAATGGAAAATATTTAAAGAAATATTACCCTAGTATCTGGATAGACGCATAAGAGTATAGTTGCCGATAACAATCCTATCGGCTGGAGACAAAATAAAGTATCAATTGTTGTCGATGTGCTAATTTAACAAAGCCTGGATGGCTGATATCGCACGCAGGCGAATTTCATCGGCTTCTTTTAATTCTTTGGCATCTTCATCGGCACTTCCTTCCACAGGCTTGAGCTTCTTTTTCAGGACTAAGGCCTTGCGAGCTTGGGCATCTCGTTCCTGTTGATGGGCCTTGATGGCGTCGGGAAGCTGGTCTTCTTCTTGTTTAGCTTGAGTCAGAGCTGTCTCAACCTTTTCCAGCTCAGCTAGCAGGGCTGCTTTCTTTGCCGATAGATCTAAGATTTTCTACCTAAGATCGGCACTGGAGGCTTGCAAGTTGTTGATATTCTTGTGCTTCTCGTCGGCAGTTTGCTTCAGCTGCAGCATTTCCTCTTTGAGTTGAGTCTGAGCTGCTCTGTCAGCAATACGATGAACGGCCCTTTGGTATTGAAGTTGCCTACTCTCCAGATGGACCGCTGGAAAGATGATCTCTTCAACATTGGCAGGGACTTGGCCGCGGATCGTTTTGAAGATAGCCCTCGCAGGGTCCGAGTCGATCACCAATTGGGCAGTGTCTTGTTGCAGCAGATTTAGGAGGGCTTCTAGCTTGCCGTAGGTGTCTGACGATATGGTTCCCAACGCCAGGGAAGAACTTGCCTCTTCCCCATCATCATCGGAGACATCGATAGCAAAAGAGAATAAGCTATCGGGAGAATCTTGTTCCTGTGAAATAAAGAGAATTAGAAATTCTGTCTGTGATATCTGGGGATATTATAAACCAAACAATTAATTGGTTTACCTGCTTTAGAGCGATTTCTTGAGCTTGGCTTGAGGGAGCGGCTTGTAGAGGGTCATATGAGGGATCGGCGGAGGATGCCGATGGAATGTCTTCTATGATCACATCGGTAGTTGGCCCTTGAGGTATAATTGCCGATGATATATCTTGGGTAGAAGGAGCAGCTTGTTCAGTTACATCAGTGGGCTGACTGACGAGTGCTGGAGCAGATACAAGGGCTGGTGTAGATTTTTGTCGTTTTTGTTGGGCTTCAGCATCGGTCGAAGCTTTACGCTTTGTTTGTGCTTCAGCGACAATTGGCTGGGGGGCATCGACATCTGTTGGTTGGGGAGCCTGCATGCTTGGCGTGCTTGCCGATATGCCCGTTTGTTGCTGCAAAAACGGGTATAAGATTGGATATTTAGCAGAGAAAAATGTAAAAAATAAGAGAATACCTCTGAAGAAGGAGTAGAGGTCGTGGTGCTTGGTAAAGTTGCCGATGACGATCCAGCTGCAGCTTGCACACCCTGATAGTTGTGTGTTAATATAGAGTATATCGGTAGAAAACAGAGTAAGCAAGGTTATTACCTTAAAAGCCTTGATTAGGCTTGAAGCAGCAGCCTTTGGAGAAACCCTGGATGTTCCCAGTCTTGGTCTAGAAGTGATGGTTTTGGTGCGAGCCCTTTGAAAGGTCAAGGCTTCTAAGGTGGGGGCGTTATAGCCGATTACTGAGACCGGAGAGGCTGGAAGGAGGTTGAAGGGTTTTCCACTTTTGCTTATTGGTGGAACTGGATCATCGGCCTGTTTCAAAGAAAGTTAGCTACCGATATGCATACACAAGGAAATAAAGAGACAAAAGTTAAAAGGAACTTACTGCATTGTCAGGAATGGCATAATCAGGATCAATCATATGCCGATATGTGTGAACAGATGTTGAAAATAGCTGTTCTTTCCACTCTTGCCACCACTGCTTATATGACTCTGTTATGAAGGATGCTGGTGACCAGGTGGAGAGATCGACATTTGAGATATCGGCATCGAGAGCAAGCCTTACTATCCTACTCCATTCAGTTCCAGTGGTAATGATTTCTCTGGGTTTTATCACATCGGCATAACATAACTTGATTGGTAGTTGCCCAAAGGCCAGCTGGTGGGATACTGCCGATGGATTGTAAAATTCATAAGTAATGTGGGAAGCTTTCCCGCTACCAAATGTGTTGACTGGGATTGCTCTGGGGTGATAATGGCCATCATAAGATCGTTGTCTTGGTTCAGATCACTATCGACGAAATTGAAGAGGAGAGGGAACTTGTTGTCCTCATCAATGTAAGGTACCCAAGCCCTAAGGTCATGAGGGAGGCCATGGTAGAAAGTCTAAAAAAATCTGCCGATTTGGTCTTCATTAGCATCTGTTCCGGGAAGGACAATTATGGCTTCACCGAAGTTGAGAGGAGGGCGTGTTGCCGGTTCATCGTCTCTAAGGACGTAATCTTCGGGAATTTATCATGGGAATTCTTGAGCAAAGAGATCCCACTGTAAACGCTTGTGCATGTGAGCGTTTAACCACATATTGACAAACCACCATGGGCCTCCCAGATTGCCGATGGGTTCGCCAAGTATAAGCTTCTGAGATACTTGGTGGAGAAGGTGGTAGGTTGAGCTCAGGAGATATCGGTCAAGTGGGAATCTGACACCGTTGGCTAAGAGTTCTGCTGCTGGGAGGAAAGCATTAGTTGGTCCTACCGATCGACCGCAGAAAATAAACTTTTCCAGCCACATGTTCAGGAATGTGGCATGTTCCCTTTGATTGACGGTGCCAGTCTTTTGGTACTCGTGGATGTAGCCTGTCCAGCCGCCGATGTTGCGTGTATTAACTCTGTATTCAGCTTTTCTGCCAAAAATATGGCCTTCATCGACAGTTGAGATGTCCAAGCCTGTGAGCATATAGACATCGGCAAGAGTAGGGGCACATGGGCCATGACCAAACATGAAGGTGTTGGTGGTATCCGACCAAAATTGAGCGGCAGCTATCATCATGGATTCATTCTTTTGTATATCAGCAATAGATAGCCTGATACACTGATCTATCTTCGTTCTGCCCAGAACACTTGCATTGATCTGTTGACCCTCAAGAACCAGTTTTTCCACCCTTTGGTGGGTTTGGGCCAAGAACGGAACGTCTTTCCACAGATTCAAAGAAAAATTTTGAGATTTGAAGGGAATGCGATTTGCCTCTGCATTGATCAGGTCAGTTGGATCTGGGTCGCCCATTGGACCTAGGCAATAGAGAGGAGGCTGATGGGTTGGAATCACCAGTGTGTTGCGTAGTTCCTGAATTTGGAGGACCGAGAAAATGGAGAAGAAAGGAAAATGCTAACTGTAAGAACTCACAAGGAACCGAAAGGATTAAAGTAAAAGTAATAAGAAGAAGAACGAACCGCAGGGACATCGAAGTTAACAGCCATAGCTTCGAACGGATGAAGGCACGAGCTGGGGACTTGAAGATGACTGTGGCTCTTGTGAGTTGAGGATGCGCGGTTGTTGGTTAGGGTTGCTGCCGGAGTAAGAATGCCAAAGGATGGAGTTTGAAGGTAGAAGATGAACAGCCCGAAGAAATCTATTTATAGGCCATTTGGGGTAGGGGTATTCTTGACTTATCTCTATGCCGTATGCGGATAGATCGAGGTGGTTCAGTTGGATATGGTAACTGTTCGCACGACAATCAAGGGATGGTACAGAAGATTTGACGGCAAGTAATCATGACTTGAAGGATATCTCAATACAGGATTTTTCGGTTTTAAAAAGTGATGCATTGTGATAAGATCTTGCTGATGGATTGTTGTCTTGGTATCTCAACCGTAATTAAGGTAAAGAAGGTTGGAAAATGTGCGATATTTATTGAGATACATGAATTAGATCTAGATTTGATTAAATCTAGTAACAAATCATGTTATGCTTGGAGAATGGGTTGAAGAAATAGATAACAACAAACATCAGTTGGAGTAAATTTCGGAGCATCAGTATCTTATACTCCGAAATTGGGGGGCATGTGTTGACATCGTTTTTAGCACGTGTCAAGGTAATTAGGAAGGGTTAATCAACAAAGGAAAGATTACCGTGTATATTGATAGCCAAGGAGAATAGGTTTGTTTTTGAGTGGTGACAGCATATGGATTTAACTTGAAGGGTTGCCGATGAGGTTAAGGGTATTATTGCCGATGCCGATGAAAGAGGGTTTGGAGACTGCTGCCGATGAGACAGGGGATGTACCGATGAAGACTGCAGCCGATGAAACAGGGAATGTACCGATGGAAGGAGCTCGAAGGCTGCTGCCGATGGAACAGGGACTGTGACGTTGAAAAGGAGGTCGATGAGAATACCATCGTGATTGAGGCGGACTATGAAGTAAAATAGGAGTTAATTTCCTTGTGTGCGTCTAGTAGAGTCTGAGTTGTATCAAAGTCATATTTTTTCCTTAGATTTGGATTTAGTGTCCTAGTCGTATTTGGTTATGTTTCTATAGATCAGGGTATAAATATAGAGTGAAGGGCAATGTAAGAAAGGATCAATCAATCAATACATCAAAAAACAGCTTTTACTCTTATTTACATCTACTTTCGGCGACTTCGTCAATTTGCATATTTTCCTTTTTACGAGTTCTCATCGATTCGACGAGTTGCATTGCTCTAAGTGCAATCTTCGACGATCCTCGAGTTCCGCGTGAGTACCTCTTGGCCGTGACTTCCGGGCGTATCGCTGTTGTCAGGACCAAAGTGCTCGTATCTTCATCCTTGTCGATTAACAGGTCAAATCGACTGGCACGCTTTGGATATCGACTTCGGGTATTAGCCCTTTGTGTTTGCAGATTCACTTTTGCATCAACAACTATCTCAACCAATTCTTGTAATTTGATTGGTTGGATGAAAACTTGTGATCTATTGTTGGGTGAAACTTGAGACTTTGTATTGGATTTGGTGTTGGATGAAAATTTGTTGCTAGTGATGCATGCAATATATATACTCGTATATCAGTATGTGAGATTTTTAAAAATTATCGGCATCCATGTCAGCATCCATGTTAGCACTAATGTTAGTGTCCACGTCAGCGCTGACATCAACATCTATGTCAACACTGACATCAGTGTCCATGTCAGCACTAAGACTGATCGTACTGCGGTCCGCAACGGCATACTGGAGTAGGTGATGGTGTACCACCCGAGCTACAGCGGCGTACACACTGGTGTCCGCTATCCTAGCGTGAACGCTATATATAGCGCAGCAGCATAGCAGGATAGCATACCGCTTCAGGCCCATCGCTGCTGTCTGCTGCTTGCATATGAGTGGAGAGAGAAAAGAAGGGAAGAAAAAATAGAGTATGACATGTAGGCTCTAAGTGTTGGTAGTTGATATAGAGTATGAGATATAAAGTATGACGAGTGCGGGAGTCCGAGATATAGAGGAGAAAATATGGATGATCAGGACGGAATATTCCTTTTAGAGGATGGGGCACTAGGCAAAGTCCATAAAACACTCGGCAAACGGTTTGCCGAGTGTAACACTCGGCAAACCACACTCGGAAAAAAAACTTTGGCAAAGGGCTCTTTGCCGAGTGTCATTTGTCGGGCACTCGGCAAACACTTTGCCCAGTGCCGGCCTGACACTCGGCAAAGTGAACTTGCCGTGACGGACGTAGTACCGTTAACGGCAGGTTTGCCTAGTGCCGTAGTCCTGGCACTCGGCAAACCTGGCCACTTTGCCGAGTGTCCTTGTCCACGGCACTAGGCAAACCCGTCTAGTTTGCGTAGTGCCAGGCCCGAGGCATTCGGCAAACCGGCCCAGTTTGCCTAGTGCCTGTGGACAAGGATACTCGGCAAAGTGGCCCAATTTTCCTAGTGCCTGACCCACGACACTAGGCAAATCAACCCAGTTTGCCTAGTGTCAGCCCCGCGACACTCGGCAAACCCGCCCAGTTTGCCTAGTGTCATGGCTTTGACACTCGGCAAACTGGGCTGATTTGCCTAGTGTCTTAGTCATGACACTAGGCAAACCGGGACAGTCTTTTTTGTTTTTTCCATTCCATCCAAGCAAACATCATATATATATATATACACACACACACATACATCACATTTCACAAACATCTCACATATATCACAAACACCACATATATTCACATATATATATATATATACCACAAACACAATATATATCACAAGTCCATCACAAGTCCATAGTTGTCCAAAATAAACCACAAGTCCATCACAAGTCCAACATCAAGTCCAACCACAAGTGCATCATAGTTGTCTAAAATAAACCACAAGTTCATCACAAACTACTATCATGGCGACTGTCGGTGTTGATGAGGCCCATGATTCAATCCTGGTGAATCTCTGAGGTGACGAGGCACGCTATTAGATGCCGTCGATGGATTCTGCACAAAGGAGAACAGATTGCATGTGTGAGAGACAAGATAAACATATACCATCAATGTTGCAAGAGTAATAGTAGCATGAGTTAGACAAGATAAACATATAGCTAGGTTTCAAGTAGTGTTCTGGTTTGACCCTAAGCATGAACATACGCATTAAAACATCTATACTCACAAGAGTGGTTACATGAGGAGGTGGAGGTGCAGCGAATAGCATAGGTGGCGGCGGTCGACCCACAGCGGCGCTAAGAGTCTGCACGTACAACATCATCGCCTCCATCCTCGCCTCCATCCTCAGACGCTCGGCCTCCCGCTCGGCCTCTATCCTCTGCTGTTCGGACGCCATCCTCGTCTCCATCTCCTCCCGAAGCCTCCTCTCTTCTTGCAGCTGGGCCTACAATATTTCACCCGAATGTTACAATAATGCAAAGCTAAAGAGTGTGAGAATCAATGAACGATGAAAACCAAAATAACTTGTAGTTCGTCGACCCGTTGCTGCGCAGTGCTTGGCCGTTCACGTATAGCCGGGCTTGACCTTGTGCTCCTTGCTCGGATCTGCGAGAGACTGGGAGTAGCGGCCGTGTCGATTGTTCTATCGCCAATCCAGTACCGCCCATGCTTCTTGCCTTCTCCCACCCTCATGACGACTTCTCCATCAAGGTTTGTAGTGGTCGGATCGTACTCTGGCCCATGGACCTCCTTTGCCACCTCTATGTACTGACTGAGGCGGCTGTGGACGGTCGCATTGCTGTACGCCGATGGAGGGTCCTCCGGGTTGTAGGAGACGTCAGACGTCGCCCTGCCCTTATGGGCCATAGCATATGCCATGAAGTCCGAGCACTCCTGGCCACCATGTGATGCCGACTGCGAGAAAAACAGCAAGATGTTTAGAAAATCATGCAAAATTGAGCATTAGAATAAATAAATGAATTCTCATACCCATGTTTGCTTGTATCCGTTGAGGTTGCGGCTGCCTTGATGGTGTGCTACACCTGGCATCATCAAACGCCGCTCCTGGCAAGCGACGTGTGTCTCCTTCCACTCAGGGGAGCACCACTTGTCAACGATCACTTCCCAGCAATCGGGATGCGCGGAGCACCAGCACGGAATCACCTGCACATCATCAAGTACATGACATATAAGAAGTTCAGATTTAGCCCACCTATTCTCAGAAGAAATCAGTATTAATGTTCGACTAAGCTTACCTCCATGTATTGTTCCTTGGTCAGCATCATCTCTCTTGCATCTTTCTTGGTGACCTTCCTTCCAAGGTACGCCCCATAGTATGTTATGATGGCCTGGATGCGCGACTCGTAGTGCATGTGCTTCACGAGTGTTTTACATTCTTTGGTAGCCACCAAAGCCGCCTTGTCCTCAAATCCCACCTGACATCTGAAGAAATCCTGCATATAGACATGATGTTTTCATTCATTTTAAAAAATGTTCAATGAATGCGATGTATTGAGAAATGTAGTGTGACAAAGACTTACCCACAGCTCCTCCCTCACCCGCTCCGCCTTGTTTCTGAATTCCCTGCCACGTAGATCTTCAGCATCGGGGGCGACGGTGTAATGGTCAAACGTGTAGGCCGGCTCTGTCTTCCCAGCGAACTCAACCAGGCCAGGGAAGTGTTCCCTGACCAAAATACCGAGGATGCCATTGACTTGGCGTGTGTGACAACCTGCAAACTCTACAATCGTCCAACCCCTGCACAAGTTATTATTCAGAAAAATTATTAGTTTCTATTGTGATTTTCAACATATCATATGAAGTAGTGATAATATCTTAAGTTCCTTACTTTTCTCCCTCAGGTCGAATCAGTGGGCGTCTATGAGGAGGTATCGGTCTCGGAGGGAGGCTCGTGGGTCCTCGCAAGTAGATACTCAATGAACTAGAGGAAGCGGAACCCACTGCTGCCTCCCCCTCGCCGTCCTCATGCGCCACCTCGTCGGTCCCGGGCATCACGTGCTCCTCCTCCTCCTCACGCGTCGTGGCAGGAGGCGACATGGAACTCCTGCGGCTGCTGCTCCTGCTCCTCCTCCTCCTCTCCGATGGCTCCTCATCTGCATCGGGCGATGAAGGGCGTGTTCTTTGGTAAATCGAGTTCACCCTCCTCTGACGGTTACCCGCCATCTTTGTTCAATCACCTGCAATTAAAAAGAATGAACAAGATGTATTAGAAACAAAATAACATAAGCATGAAAATAACATAGATGCAAAATAAACAAAACATAATTACAAAAAAATATAGTATTACATGTATTAGAAATAATCTTCAGGATCGGGATTAGCTGGATCATAAGTTTCATCATCACTATCAACCATGTCGAAATTATCAACACTAGCTGAAGTAGCATTGTTGTTATCATTGTCGTAGCCTAAACGTAATCGGTCAAGCATTTCTAAGTCCTTCACATTGAGCACCTCATCTCCAGCGTCCTCATCATCAACCCTTTCATTGTCTACTTCCATTCCGATCGCTTCGGTTAAGTCTATCACAAACCTCCCATCTAGCCCCTCTTCTTGAAAGAACTCTCCGTCATATGTGTTTGGGTTGAAGTTGTAATCTTCATCATTTGGGACACGTAGTTTACCATGTGGCAATACCTTGTGCACAATATCCCAACCCTTAAGATGCTCTTTGGTTTGGCACGCATATGGGAGATAATAAACCTATTTGGCCTGTTGGGCCACAACATAGACATCGTCTCCTGGATAGACGGAATCCTGTCGAATTTCAACTAGCCCAAGACTAGCCCAAGTCCGTCTCGTTACTTGAGGATCTAACCAATGGCATTTGAATATGACAGGATTAAGAGATTTGCAACCATGATAGTTGAGTTCGAATATTTCTTCAATTCTTCCATAATACTCGACCCCATCTTGGTCGGCCATAAAAACTCTGGTACTTATGGTTTTTCGATTGGGCCGACTCTGCTCGTAGCTTGTTGTGCGAAAGCGATATCCATTCACGTCATAACCGGTAAATGACCTGACTGTTGACACTAGCTAACACCACTTGAATACTAGGTTGTCATCCCTAGCATGGTGCTAGAGCGTACTAAGGTATTTATAAACATAAGGGCTCTCTAGAAAATAATCTATTCTATCCGCAAGCGCACAGATAAAATACCTTATTGTAGCATTTCACCAGGATAAGTATTCCAGGTATCGTTATTTATAATTTTGCTTAAGAGAACGGCGAAAGCGAAAACAGGGGTAAAATCTATCAAGGCTTAGACTAGAGATAAACTTGCAAGAACATGATTACTATAGAGAAACTCGTCACACAGTCACTTGCTTTGGCAGGGGGTAAGCCATAATAATAAAGATAATGAAATATAAACTCATGGGTAAATAACACAGCGATTAGAAATAGACTACTCCACATAAATGTAAGGTGACGTCGGACTAGCAAGAGAATGGATTCTAAGTATCTACTATTTACTAAGTCATAATCTACTCTAAGCATCTACAAGATCATATATAGCACAAAAGACTCTTCATTCATGTATAAGGAACATTGCTAAAGTAAATCAGAACATAGCAAGACTTACTCCGCAATACAAATTCTGCCTGTCCTATCAACGGAGGGTGGACTATATAAGAATCAACGAAGCTGTCACCATCGCGAACTACCACACGACCCGGCCAATAGGATACATTTGCAGGTAAATAACATCTAAGCACCACGCCTACATGTGATCTACCACTTAACTCCCACGTGAAAAGAGCTAAGCGCTTTGCAAACTCATGCATGAACTCATCATCAATCATAACTATATCACTTATAGAACTAGAGCAAACTAGGAACATAATAAATAAAGACATAATGCAATTAGAATAAAGTCGTAGAGAAAGATATGAAATAATACCAATCATTATTGACGAAGATCCGAAATCCAGAGCACTAGGCCCTACTTCTCTAATTCTATCTAATCAATCCTATAAAACTTGAAAGAATTGGGAGTAACTAAATCTAATTCTCTGCGGGAGAGAGAGTTTCTAAACCCTAAACTTGATGGCTTCCTCTGATAATGATTTCTCCTCCTCTCCTGGGGTGGAGAGGCCCTGCTTATATAGCCCCCTCAAATGATCGTGGGCCGTCGGATCAAACCGACATTAATCACACGGTTTTCCTTGATCCTTTAGGTCGGTGGAGCATAATCCGCGAAGTTGACGCTGATTGGCCACGGGAGTAGGGCGGCCGCCCCAAACCCTAGGGCGAGCGCCCTGGGCTGGGCCCCGTTCGGCCTCCTGTTCGTTCACGTGTCTTCTGGAGTCTTCTAGATGATAGAAAATTAGCGCACATGTTAATATCTCTATGTAAACCCGACGTGTGGGCCTTCTCTCCGTATTTTCTGATAGCCCCCTGCAGAAATAGACAAACACCAAAACTCGTGGAATTCTGTCAGATAAAACCCTAATTCTAGATGTCTAGTGCATATTGATCCTTTTCCATGTTTAGTTGACAATTAAATTTGATACTTAAGGATCGTCAACAAACTCCCCCAAGCTTACCCTTTGCTCGTCCCTGAGCAAACAACTAAAACTCAGATGGATCAGGAGTTGCTTTGATGTTTTCTTTCCTGACAGGCACACATGCTTTCATATAAAATTCTCCCAGATTAGAGTGAAGTGTCTTGGGGATTAGCACCTGTACTTAAGCCTTAGGTAATTGAAAGACAAAATAATTAAGCCAAGCACTATTCCTCCTGTCTATACCTCACCTTTGTTCTAGAGTTTTGCATAAGTTTTCAAAATAAAGCTCAGAGTTCCTAGACATGATTCACTTCAACAGCCCATACATATGTTTAATCGAACAGCGGATCCAAAGGAACTCAACATACAATTAAATCAAGATGTGCATGTGTGGTGGAGTAAATAATAGTGATGGTGATGATAAAACTTATCGCTCACCGTTCCTCATATTGCTATCTCTCCTCCTCTCTTGATCTTTTATTGGGAGAGAACATGGGCTATCTCTTTTTTCTTTTTTTTCAGGTGGGTAGTAAATACCCCTAATTCTACTGTTGGACACTTGTCCATTTTTTCCGCTCAGGTGGGTATCTTTGTACCCCTAATTCTACTGTCGGACACTTGTCCATTTTTACCTCTCGTCTCACTCTTTTTCTTTTCTTTTTCGAGGTTCCGGGCACTTGCCCCTTTTTATTTCCTCGCATATTTTTGCATAGCCCATGTCTCTTTCTGCATTTGATCTTTTAGGAGAGAGAGAATAACAATACTTTGGGACAGTGAGTGATAACAATATTTTTAACAGATTTTTAATGATTGGTGTAATAGATGTGTGCAAGTGAGTATCTTGATTTAACCACATGAAAAGCTCCTAAGGATCTACACAGCTCAATGAAACTCGAAAGATACAGCAATTATAGCTAGTATGGCTGTGGTAAGAATGTTATGCTAGGAACTCATCATGTGATTTGCAGGTTTTTTTTTCAAAATAAATTTCTAGAACTTAGTGTTGTAAGAACAAGATAAACAGCAGCTCAAACTTTATATCATGTCTTATCTTTTACCTGGACTTTAGTTTTAGGCTCATGTTCCCACAGATAGTAAATTTCAGATTTTAGCAAGTCTTGGGAGAACTCTTAATATAAAAGCTAGGCACTTGAAGGTAAGTAAACAGAGCAACTGTTCATCATTTCCATCATACATATTTTTGGATTTTCTTCATTTATGTCTAGAGATTGAACTAAACAGGAAAATAAAGCACACTTATCTACACACTCTTTTTATTTGGTTTTCATTTTTTAGGAATGCAGTAAATTAAGAAAGAAAATATTTATTGGGTTTTCTAAGTTTTTTTAAGATATAAATATCTAAAACAGAAAAAGAAAAACTGAAAAGTAAATAGGAAAAACAATTAAAACTCACTCGGTAACTGGGGAGGAACTCCCCCAAGCTGGTTGTTGTCGTGGCTCTCTTCACTCAATGTTGAAGTAGCGCAGCATGGTCTTGACGTTGTTGTTTAAGGTTGTGGTGTCTTCCCTTATTGCTTGCACTCTAGTGGCTTGCTCCTGGTTCCATTTTTTGTTGCTCCTCCAGGAGTCTTCCGTGCTCTGCTTGCGTAGTGCGTATGTCGAGGAGAGTGTTGTCGATGCGGGTGTAGAAGGCGGTAGTCTCTTGGTAGTAGTCCTCCGAGAAGGCGTAGGAGGCGTCGGAGTATCTTCCTGTATCAAACTGGGGCTGAGGCCTAGACCCTGAAGCTCCATATGGGTCAGTGGAGTACCTTCTTGTAAAAGGCGGGTTCTCCCACTGGTGATATTGTCCCTCCGGCCATGTCTCTTGTGGTGGTTCTTCTGGCTGGACGTGTCGCGCCCATGGGTCCCGAAGAACTCTGGGGTTGTAATCATTATAGTGCAGATGTGCTGCCTCTTCTGGCCCGGGATCAGCTCCTTGCCATGTATGTTCCTGATGGGTGGCCATCCTTGCGGATGCCGCGCGCTGTGGAGCTCTCCGGTTCACTGGTGCTGCAGTCTCAATCAAATAATTTTGAACAGAATATATGCCAAGGTCCGGGTTAGGTAACCGAACCTTGGTGTTGTTGTCATACAGCATGTACATTATCCCCGCTTCCCTTTTTAACATCCGTGCGTATCTAAAAGTGTCGTAGCCGTGATAAAATCTAGGTTCCTCAATGAATTCTAACGATGAATTTTCTAACAACTTAAGGCTAACGGCTAACGAGTTATGAGTGAAGTACACCCGACAGGTCCCTGAAGAGTAGGTGTGCCAAGCCAATGGGCAACTAAAAGAGTAACAGGTGAAACTTGGATTTTGTTTATGGCGGCATAAATGAGTTGTAGATCTCCCACACGCACCTAAGTCATCACGAAAGAAAAGATTGTACCCGAGCCATTTGTGGAACATCCGGAGTGTAGGATGCTCCATGTCGCTGGTTCAGGGTTGGTAAAAGAGTTCGTCCCTAGAGATTTCTCTCCAAAACTGATGTTTCTCAAAATTGGGCAAGCCGGAGTCAAGGTCCAGAATGCTCCGTGGAGGAAAACCGAGGTGATTACTCAGCTCTCTCCAGGACAGCATAATGTCCTGCTTGAACATCCGAAAAGAAATTCTCCCCTCACAATATTGTAACGTGCAAAGAAATTCAATAGTAAGGAGTCGGGAACCATGCTCAGTGATATTCCAAAAGTCCGTCCATCCTATCATTTGAAAAATTAAGTCAAATTCAGCAGCCATACCTGTCTCTTGGAGTAAGGCGAAATCGATGGTGGGAGTGTGAATGAATGTCTTGTTTTTCAACTGCTGGAGAATCTCCTTCTCCCTGCGATTCCTGAGCCCAAGGTCTCCTATCTTGAGTAGGACCTTGTTTGGTGCACCTGACGAAGACGATGGAGCTTGCGGAGGTGCCGAATCGACACTCATCTCCGACTGGCGTGAGGAGAGTCGAGACGAATTCCTCGTACCACTCCTGAGAGACTTGGCCGCGCTCTTTACTTTCTTAAACATCCTGCAGAATAATAGGGACAAACAGAAACTCATGGAAATACGTGAGAAAAATATGTTAGTGGTTAGTTGTCCGAGAAGTCAGTCGTCCAGGGGTTAGTCGTCCGAGAGAATTATAAATTTTAGCAGCACTTCCCCCTAAACAACTTTTAATTCCACTTGGGACAGCGGGAACACTAATTACTAGGTGATCTCTCTATCTCAAAAATTTTCCAAACTCTCTTCCACTCTTTCTTTCCCTTTCCACTCTCCTTCTTACTCTCCCACTAGATCACTTCTTCTGAAAGTCGAGAGATCAAGCTTGCATATGTTTTCTGGAATGTGTGTGGGATGAGAATGAGGTAGAGAGGTGGCCTTTTATAGTTGGAGCTGGGGGCAGGGCGGGCGCCCTGGCCAACAGGGCGGGCGCCCCACTTGAGTGCCCTCTGTGGCTGAAACTTTCCCACTCCCTCACATGCTTCACTCCTACGCCAAATAATGCTGCATAGGTGGTGGTTGGTCGGTGGAAGTTGTCTGGTTGAGTGGAGATGAGTTGGTGGGTGAAATTATGTGTTATGATGTATGTGAGGTGTAGTGTATGACATATGGGACCAAAGGATGTGGGTCATGCTTCTAGAAGATTGCTATAAATAAATATAATGCAGGAAAAATTATGAGAATTGAAACTAAAAAATGATCATGGAAAAATATTTTTGTGCCTCCACAATAATTAATAATTATGGGTTTTTACACACCACAAATATTATTTATATGGGACTTTTGATTTTTATAATAATGCTATGGATGAGTATGACTAATGCAAGAATTAATTATGCAAAAAATTAAATGATGTGGATAAATACCGAATTACCTCCCGACGAGGGTTTGGGAATTTTAGGTCCCCCAAGCTGGACCTCCAAATCTTTTTAAACTTCTGAATTGCCTTCCTCTGAAGATGGTGTCTCCAGTGGTTTCTCTTCGTGAACCTCCTCCACTGTAGAGTCTCTCTCTGGTCTGGGCTTGAATGTGAAGTGTTCTTCTTGTTCGTTTATGCTGAACTTGATTTCTCCCTTACTGACATCAATGTGGCCATTGGCGGTGCTCAGAAATGGCCTTCCAAGGATAATGGACACTTTTGAGTCGGGGTTCATGTCCAGTACCACGAAGTCTATTGGCACAAGGAAATCTCTTATTCTGACTGGGATATTTTCTGCGATGCCCATCGTGTGTCGAACTGATTGATCTGCTAGTTGTAGGCACATTGATGTTGGTTCTAGGGTTGTGTGTTCAAGCTTCTTGTAGACTGATGCTGGCATCACACTGACACTTGCTCCGAGATCACAAAGTGCATTGTTAAAGTACTGGTCTCTGATTGAGCAATCAATGGTAGGACATCCTGGATCTTTCTTCTTCCTTAGTGGTTGGTTGAGGATGGCCGCACTACATTCTTCTGTCAGCTTGATTACCTCAGTGGTGGGCAGTGGCCTCTTTTTGTTAAGAATATCTCTAATGTACTTCGCATATGTGGGTACCTGTATGGCATCAAGTAGAGGTATGTTGACATATAACTTTTGAATGACCTCTACAAACTTACCAAACTGCTCATCCGATTGTAGTCCTCTGTTTCTTCTGGGAAATGGCAAATAGTTGGTGTCGTGAAAATCTTTCCTCATTTCTCCAGTTCTTGATGGTTGTAGCAGATCTTCTGCTTCAACTGGTCTCTCTTCTTCTATCATTGCTGGTTGCACTGGAGCTGGTGTTTTTTGCTTCTCTCTTGGGTGTGGGGGATCTCTAGTAGATCTCCCTCCTCTAGTAGTTATGTTCTTTACCTGCTCAAGGTTAGTGGCAACAGGCAAGACAGCAGCTAGCTTAAGCTCTACCCTCTTATTAAGAGTGTTTTGCTCATCAAAGGCAGTTAATAGAAAATCTATTTTATTGTGTATATCTTTTAAAAATGATTCATTTGTATCTAACCTTTGTTTGACTTTATCATTAGTTTTAGTTTGTTGAGCAATTATCTCCTTTAATGAAGGTTGTTTGAGAATATTACCTGAATTCATACCTTTGCTATTGGGTTGACTTGAGGTGGTTTGATATTTGTATACTGTCTCTATAGCCCTTTGATCTTCTTTGAACTTGGCCCTCTGGTCAATCCAATGGAGCAAATCTTCCATCTTAGTTGATAGTGCTTTTACTTCTTCTAGTATTTCTTCAGTTTGATGACAATGTTGAGTCTTGTCTTGGAACCAGCTTTGGTTTTCTGCTATCTTATCCAAAAGTGTCTCTGCTTTTCCAATTGTAAACTCCAAGAATGATCCTTCAGCAGATGCATCTAGGCACTCACGAGACTTTTGGGTTAATCCATGATAAAAGGTCTGCATAAGTAACCATTTGGCCATTCCATGGTGAGGACAATCTGATATGTATCCTTGAAAACGCTCCTATGCTTCTGGAATGGTTTCTGTCTTCTACTGTTGGAAACTGACAATATTTCCTCTTAAGGCAGCTGTTTTGCCTATAGGGAAAAACTTTGATAGAAAGGCATCTGACAAGTTCATCCAATTTTTTATGTTTGCTTGATTGGTGTAGAACCACTTCCTCGCCTTCCCTTCTAGTGAAAATGGAAAGAGGCGAAGTAGTATGACGTCTTTGTCAACACCGTTGATGCTAATTGTGCTTCCAATCTCCAAGAAGTTCTGCAAATGTGCACTAGCATCTTCGTGTGCCTTCCCACTGAATTGTGTAGCTTGCACCAAGTTGATGAGGTTTGACTTGAGCTCAAACTCAGGTACTCCTTCTTCTACTTCAAATCTTGGACCAATAAGAATGTTCTCAAGACTTGGGGCAGAAAATTCCTGTAAGGTCTTCTGTGCCATCACTTCAACAATTGGTAGCTAGCTTCTTCTTCCTTGATTGCTTTGGTTCTGATGATGAAGAATTTAATTCACCAAAGTCAATCCTGATATACCCTGTAAAAAATATAAACATAGGAAAATAACAGGGTGAACTGCCAAAGCAGAGGTGCCTTGCTATGATTTCTCATTTATATAGTAGCTGTTATGCAATTATTTCTCAATAGTCTAGTCTAAAATTTTATTTGAATAACCTTGACCGACTTCCTGACTTTCCTTACCGTTCCCCGGCAACGGCGCCAGAAATGCTTGTTGACACTAGCTAACACCACTTGAATACTAGGTTGTCATCCCTAGCATGGTGCTAGAGCGTACTAAGGTATTTATAAACATAAAGGCTCTCTAGAAAATAATCTATTCTATCCGCAAGCGCACAGATAAAATACCTCATTGTAGCATTTCACCAGGATAAGTATTCCAGGTATCGTTATTTATAATTTTGCTTAAGAGAACGGTGAAAGCGAAAACAGGGGTAAAATCTATCAAGGCTTAGACTAGAGATAAACTTGCAAGAACATGATTACTACTGAGAAACTCGTCACACAGTCACTTGCTTTGGCAGGGGGTAAGCCATAATAATAAAGATAATGAAATATAAGCTCATGGGTAAATAACACAACGATTAGAAATAGACTACTCCACATAAATGTAAGGTGACGTCGGACTAGCAAGAGAATGGATTCTAAGTATCTACTATTTACTAAGTCATAATCTACTCTAAGCATCTACAAGATCATATATAGCACAAAAGACTCTTCATTCATGTATAAGGAACATTGCTAAAGTAAATCAGAACATAGCAAGACTTACTCCGCAATACAAATTCTGCCTGTCCTATCAACGGAGGGTGGACTATATAAGAATCAACGAAGCTGTCACCATCGCGAACTACCACACGACCCGGCCAATAGGATACATTTGCAGGTAAATAACATCTAAGCACCACGCCTACATTTGATCTACCACTTAACTCCCACGTGAAAAGAGCTAAGCGCTTTGCAAACTCATGCATGAACTCATCATCAATCATAACTATATCACTTATAGAACTAGAGCAAACTAGGAACATAATAAATAAAGACATAATGCAATTAGAATAAAGTCGTAGAGAAAGATATGAAATAATACCAATCTTTATTGACGAAGATCCGAAATCCAGAGCGCTAGGCCCTACTTCTCTAATTCTATCTAATCAATCCTATAAAACTTGAAAGAATTGGGAGTAGCTAAATCTAATTCTCTGCGGGAGAGAGTTTCTAAACCCTAAACTTGATGGTTTCCTCTGATAATGATTTCTCCTCCTCCCCTGGGGTGGAGAGGCCCTGCTTATATAGCCCCCTCAAATGATCGTGGGCCGTCGGATCAAACCGACATTAATCGCACGGTTTTCCTTGATCCTTTAGGTCGGTGGAGCATAATCCGCGAAGTTGACGCTGATTGGCCACGGGAGTAGGGCGGCCGCCCCAAACCCTAGGGCGGGCGCCCTAGGCTGGGCCCCGTTCGGCCTCCCGTTCGTTCACGTGTCTTCTAGAGTCTTCTAGATGATAGAAAATTAGCGCACATGTTAATATCTCTATGTAAACCCGACGTGTGGGCCTTCTCTCTGTATTTTCTGATAACCCCCTGCAGAAATAGACAAACACCAAAACTCATGGAATTCTGTCAGATAAAACCCTAATTCTAGATGTCTAGTGCATATTGATCCTTTTCCATGTTTAGTTGACAATTAAATTTGATACTTAAGGATCGTCAACACTGACCCTATAGGCAAAGCCATTGGCAACCTGTCTTAACTCGGCACTCATGGACTTATCGGTTTGGCCCTGCAAGCTCGAGCAGGAAAGATCGTTATATTATTTACATGTATGAGCAACTTGGAATGTCAAGCTAAGTAAAAGCTAAATTGGACGGTACCTTCTTTTTGAACCAAGAAATGAAATTGGGCTTCCCATTTCCAACACCCTGTGTAAGAAGGATATCAGATTCTTGCGGGGTAGGTTCCCTTGATCGATGCCAGAATTCATGAATAAATTCCCTGTACCAACGAGAAACAAGGGGATTGGATGCAGAAGAGTGATAGTGTATTGAAGAGTGACAGTATATTGAACAAGTTCGTTGAGAACTTACAACACGTATGGCTCCACTTCGTCAAGGTTGGTCAACACATATAGCATGATACTGTGCCACTCTTCAAGTTTCAAGTTCTTGGTGGTCGATGCACTTGCGCTTCCAAGTTGCCCTCGGAATAGGCTGAGGCTGGATTCATTTTTGCCTGCATTGTAACGAGGGGGCGGATTATGCACACTAGGAAGGTTCTCACTGTAGTCTATCGCATAACGTTGCCAGGTCCACTCTAGCCTTAGGGTTGTCCTTTGACTTATCAGGAATGTCCATGATTGTTGCCCAAAGTGCTTCAGCGACATTCTTCTCGGTGTGCATTACGTCAATGTTATGTGAAAGGAGAAGGTCATCAAAATAGGGGAGCCTCTCCAAGCCCGACTTATGAGTCCACATATGTTGCACACCATATCCCACAAAACCATCTTCATCTTCATTAACCACGAGAGCATCTATCTGAGCATAAACCTCGATGCCAGTCATCATCTGCAGTGCAGGGTCTGTCACTACGACACCTTTCGTAAAGTTCTTGGTGTCTTTTCTGAATGCATGGTCAAGAGGGAGGAATTGTCGATGTTTATCGAATGAAGAATACTTGCCACCCTTCTTCAACCAAATAAACTGCAGAGTTTCCTTGCATACTGGGCATGGAAACTTCCCATGAACACACCAGCCGCAGAATATCCCATACGCCAAGAAGTCATGCAGGGAGTAGTGGTACCAAACATGCATTTTGAAGCTTGTCTTTGTAGCTCGGTCGTATGTCCAGACCCCTTCCTCCCAAGCACGGACCAATTCATCAAACACAGGCTCCATAAACACACCCATATTATTCCCTGGGTGTCCAGGAATTATCAATGACAAGAATATATTCTATCGTTGAAAGCTTACGCCGGGGGGGAGATTGAGGGGGATAACGAACACGGGCCAACATGTGTATGGAGCAGCCATCATTCCATAAGGATTGAACCCATCTGTTGCCAGCGCTACACGTACATTACGAGCCTCTTTAGCTTTGACATGATGTTTGTCATCAAACCGTTTCCATGCTTCACCATCGGATGGATGTACCAGCTTATCAGGATTGTATCGTTTGCCCTTTTTGTGCCATGTCATCTGTTTCGTGGATTCCTCTATCATGTAGAGCCGCTGTATCCTCGGTAGGAATGGAAGGTACCGTAGGATTTTCACGGGGACAGAAAGCTGCTTCTTCTGGCCATCAGCAGAATCTACCTCGATGAACCTAGAGGATTTACACTTTGGACAGTACTTTGCTTCCGCGTATTCTTTCCTAAATAGGATGCACCCCTTCGGACAAGCATGGATCTGCTCATACGGCATCTTAAGTGCACGAAGGAGTTTCTGTGACTCGTACATACTCTTTGGCAAAATGTGACCCTCCGGAAGCAGTGTGCCAAAAACGGCCAACATACCATCAAAGGCGTCTCGACTGAGGCTAAACTGGGACTTGAACGCCATTACGCGTCCGATGGCATCTAGTTGAGAAACTGTTGTCTGGACGTGAAGGGGTTTCTGTGCCGAAGACAACATGTCATAGTACGCCTTAGCGGATGCCTCCATCTCCTCCTCTGTACGTCCTTCAGCGAACTCTGCTTCGTGAAAGTCATGTATCATGTCTCCTACCCCAGCATCAGCATCACAATCCTCGATGCGTGGTCTCACCACCTCCTCTCTCATACGATGGGCTTCACCATGGTGGACCCACCGGGTATAGCCCGGCGTAAATCCATTCTTCAAAAGATGTCTACCCATGTTCTCCTTGTTTTGTCTTTTCCTGTTTGCACATTTGCTGCAGGGACACAAGACTTGCATCGCCCCTTTAGCAGCCTCGCCAAATGCTAGGTCCAAAAAACGATCGGTCTTGTGCATCCATTCATCGGTGCATTGACCCTGACTTAAGCGACCCGTGGACATCCACTCACGGTCATCCATCCTCTAACATATATATCAGCGAGTAAAATAACCATCAATTGCATCTACATGGTGTTCCTACTATCTAATAGGTGAGGATAGGTCCTAATCCCACCCGAGGATGCGTGGATGAGGTTAGTTTCCATGATGTACTCCTGTCCGAGACAGAATTTCAGTAGCACCTCCCCGCTATTCTCCAGATACACGTCCTAGCAGGGAGAGTGTGTATTCGGAGAACAACAGGGAGATGGTGCCGAAACTCAGTCTCAGATCGGAGCAGACCATGGAAACTAACTCATCTACGCATCCGCGGGCTGTCCAAAGAACGTGGACAATTCAAAACAGATACGGTTATAGATATGCAAAGATCTGCATACTTTCAACCGTATCTCTTTCGAACGGGAGACGCCTAACTGGGTTACGCGATACAAGACCATGATATGGAAAGAGATGTTATACCTTGGGTGGCGGTGCAGTCAGGCTAGCGGGGCCGTGGCGGGCTGGTGCAGTGGCGAGATGACGCGGTGCAGGCAGACCTGCAGCGGCGAGGAAGACAATCGGGGTCGGCAAGGTACTCCTGCACGGCTCCGACGGGCTCTTCTCTGCAAAAAAAACAAACAAGATCAATTGAAAATTTCGGAGATATCATATGTGGAGATGTTACTTAGCCAAAGCCAAAGGCAATTGAATCAAATCCCATACACATGGTCTTTGTTACCACATTATATTTTTTTCTAAAAATAAAGTAGTATATATATATATATATATATGCATATGGTTTATAAAATAATGTCGCTAATTGCAATATGCACGTTTCATTTTGGCATTGGTTGTCCCCTACCATGTGCCATCCATCTCAAATGAAGATGAAGACATAGTAAATAAGTCATAAGCAATTAACAAAATAGTAAAGACAAGCCTTGACCGATGGGCAATGGTGTTCCAAGCTCCAGTGGTTTGGACTGGACGTCCTAGCTAGTGGCACCCTCCAATGATTTTTCCGGACAACGTGAGTGGTGGCTGGCGTGGGTTGGGGGCAGCACGAACTGCACCTCCAGGAATACATTTGTGAGGGACGGCGTCAGTTCGACACCTCGAGGCTCAAGCAGCAGGCGTACCTTGGTTACAGGTACTATATGTCGCTTTGGAGTTGTGTTGCCCTGGTCCTTGGAACTGCCATCGATCAGGTCAGAGATGGGGGTGCAACAAATTAAGATGGAGGTAAGAGGGAAGGAATGTGTTCCATGTGGTCCTTGCTACTACTGCTGAAGTCTAGCAACTGTCAACTCTAAATGAAAAATTTCATCTTAATGTTCCAGGAAGTCTGAAGTCTGATTGGTCACTAGAGCCACCTTGAATTTCTAATTGAACTAGATTTCTGAACATGGTATACTATGATGTCTCAGTAGCTCCAGAATTTATTGATTGGCATGGCTTCAGCCTGTAGCTCTACAATCTTGGCATACAACTTTACATCAATATTTCCCATCCACATTGCTCCTCCTTTGCTGCTACCCCATATTAGTTTGTTTCGAAGACATTTTGTGTACAGTGAGGCAATGCCAAGTGTGAGCTTATGGTAAGAAGACTCCTGATTCGATGGGCCCAGGAGGGATGTAAACCGCTGCTAGCAAGGCCACAGGTACCACACAACTGCAGGAGCAAGGGCGGCCACAACATATGGCTTCTGGAGGAGGGCGGCATCAATAGTTTGAGAAGCTAAGCTTCAGAAGCAGAAAAGTTGTAACTTATTGTTGAATTGAGATTTTATCTCAATATTGACTTCAATGATTGAATGCATTTGTCAATTTGTGACTGTTGATTGTTGTTTCAATCTAAGAATTTGGAACATGACTTAGCATCTAGAATTTGGAACATCATATTCCAGTAAGCCAATATGTGTGGTGATCTACTTCCGGACGAAAGACCAACTGCTCTTCACTGGAATCACACTCACAACAACTTCAGCCGACACCCCAGTTCAAGCATCCAGTTAGCTCAGACCAATTCGTAAAAGACTAACAAACTCTCTTACGCCAGATCCGAATGCAACTAGACCAGATCCGGATGTGCAAGTACACAAAAGGGAAGCCTCAGCTAGGGAGGGGGAGATGGGTTTCGCCCAGCACGAAGGGAGAGGGAGAGGAAGGGGCAGGCGAACCTGGTAACCTCTCGTCGCTGGCAAAGGACACGGTGGAGACTTGGGCACCTGGCGAAGGGCGGCGGCGGCGGTCTCCCCGAGTCGTCGCGACGAGAGAGAGAGGCAGCCACGGTCGGTCGGTCTCCTGGGGGCAACGAGCGGCGGGTCTGGTGGCTGGGGGCAGGGGCGACCGATCTGGTGGGCTGGGGACGGCGGGCGGCGCTGGTGGTGCTGGAGGCCGGCGGCGCTGTCTGTGGTGGCTGGGGACGGAGGGCTGGCGGCGCTGGTGGTGCTGAACGCGACGCTAACAGCAAGGAGAGAGAGGTCACGGGCTGGTGGTCTGTTGCCTGGGCCATAAAAAATCTATTTAGGGCCTTTGCCGAGTGTTAGAGCATGGCACTCGGCAAACTGTCCAGTTTGCCTAGTGTCAAGCATCTGACACTCGGCAAAAACACCCTTTGCCGAATGTCAGACCTCGGCACTAGGCAAACTTTTTTTTGTTTTTTTTATTTTGACCTTCCAAAATTTTCTGTAATCCTCCTATAATACCTTGAACTACATGGTCAAATTTGGCACATTTCTCGGACCTTTTGCTATATTTTTTTAATTTATTTTATTTAATTGAATATTTTTGGATAAAGCAAATTAGAACTGTAGGTGGATCGAATAATATAATTTAATGAATGGAAAAATGATATTCATGTTATTGAGTCTAAAGTGAGGCCGTATCCAGGAACAGACCAGAAATTTCGTACATCTTGTTCATGAAATATGACTACGAACTTGTGGGCGAGTTGGTTTTAAATTCTATAAAAAGCAAACGAAGTCCGAAAATAATAAAACTTGACAAGATGTCGTGATATCGTATGTGGAGTTTATGATAAAAATTTGAGATGGTTTCGCGCAAGTTTGTCACGGCATTGCTTACAAACCAAAACATCTCCACATATGATATTTATATATTATATGGAGATGTCTGGGTTTATAAACAACGCCGTGACAAACTTGTGTGAAATCATCTCAAATTTTTGTCACAAACTCCACATACGATATCACGATATCTTGTCAAGTTTCATGATTTTCAGACTTCGTTTGCTTTTTATAGAATTTAAAACTAACTCGCCCATAAGTTCGGTGTCACATTTCGTGAATAAGATGTATGAAATTTTTCGTCTGTTCCTGGATACGGCCTCACTTTAGACTCAATAACATGAATATCATTTTTTCATACATTAAATTTCATTATTCGATCCTCTTGCAGTTCACATTTGCTTTATCCAAAAAAAATCAATTAAATGAAATAAATTAAAGAAATATAGCAAAAGGTCCGAGAAATATGTCAAATTTGAACATGTAGTTCAAGGTACTATAGGACGACTACAGAAAATTTTGGGAGGTCAAAATCCAAAAAAAAAATTAGTTTGCCTAGTGCCAAGGTCTGACACTCGGCAAAGGGTCATTTTGCCAAGTGTCACAACCTTGATACTAGGCAAAGCACATGTTTGCCGAGTGTCGGCCGTGTGACATTCGGCAAACTCAAACGGTAGTTAATGGCCGTCAGCTGCCGTCGATATTTGCCGAGTGTCAAACATTTGCCGAGTGTCTGACACTAGGCAAAATGTAGGTTTGCCTAATGCCTAATTTTGCCGAGTGTTGACACTCGGCAAAGGCTTCCTTTGCCTAGTGTCGTTCTTTGCCGAGTGTTACACTCGGCAAATAATCTGTTTGCCGAGTGCCCGACATATTACACTCGGCAAACCTTTTTACACTAGGCAAATTAGGCGTTTCCGGTAGTGTGATGTGTCTTTTTTTAATCCGTGACGGTTTTTTTCGTCACAAAAACTGGGCTTCGGCTGGGTTGAATGGGCCTCGGGCTGAGCTGTGACGGTTTTTGAACAACTGTCACGCATGTCAATCCATGACGTTTAATCCATGATGATATCTAAAATCGTCACAGGTGCTATTTTGTGTTGATTTTTTAGCGATCCGTGACGAAATTAAACTGTCATGTATTAATATGTTTCTTGTAGTGCGCGTTCGCTTGCCCACTGGCAGCTCGCCTGCACCGCAAACGCTCGCCTGCGACTCCGAGCTCGCAGGCCGGCCGCTGCATGCAGGCTCACTTACGGCAGCATGCGCGGGAGCGAGGGCGGCGACTGCATGCACACACGCAATTCATTGCCAAGCTTTCTACCATGGAGAGAGAGATTGCATCGGCTCTGTCCAAGAATGCCGCCACCTTGAGGTCCCGGCGCTAGCTTTGGTGACTGGCGCACAGGCAACTATAGCTGCACACGGATGGAATGGAAGACGAACGACGAGCGGTGCCGTGGTGGCTGTGGCAACGTTCACGGTGAGCACAGGCTGGTGGCAAGGAGGAAGACAAGTACATATGGGAGAGAAAGGAAAAAAAGGCAACATTTAATGGGCCACGAAACCTCCACTGTATGTCATAGTTTATATATATATATATATATATATATATATATATATATATATATATATATATATATATATATATATATATATATATATATATATATATATATAGGGAGAGTATACTCTATAGCTAGCTACAGAATAAGTTATTCTGTAGCCACCTCCATTTACGATAATTTTATATACTAATTTACGACAATATCAGTATATATTTACGATAGTTGAATTACTATAACATATGGGGTATTTACCATAATGTTATAGTAAATCATATAGTAAGGAGTTACTATAATCTCGTAAATTAGCATAGCAATTATCGTAAATCAAAATGGCTACAGAATAAGTTATTTTGTAGCCAGCAGTAGGGTAATAGTTCTATATATATATATATATATATATATATATATATATATATATATATATATATATATATATATATATATATATATATATATATATATATATATATATATATATATATATATATTTTTTGGTGACGTAGGTGTAGTTGAAACTATGCATAGTTTCGGCTATAGGGACTGTCCTAGTACCGCCCTCGATGCTGGTCGTTGGTTGTGATTCACGAGATTATAGTGGCCAGTCTTCTTAGTGGGCTGCCTGGCTTCTCTACTCAAGTACTCAACTACTCAAGTATTGGGCCACTCAAATAAACAAAAAAAAAAGGCCCAGGAAAGCAGGAAGGACAGCAGCACGCCAGCACTACGACTCGGTCGTCTTCAACCTTCCGTCAGGCTTCCAGCCCCTCCTTCCCTACGGTTAGTGGCTCAAATTTTCATGGGGGGCTGAGGGGGGCTCCAATGGCCCGGCCATGGTAGGGGGGGCTTGAGCCCCCCCAGCCCCGGTGGCAGATCCGCCACTGGTTGTGAACACGAGCATATTTTAAGGTTGCTGTCGACACCTTTAACAACTGCGCATCCACATGCTTCCCACCTCGAAATTGATCAAAGGGCAAGCTGATAATGTGGAGCAGTACCAAGAATAAATTAAGTATACTTTATTTGTTTATTTTGAATTCCAAAATGGAGCTTTTATTTAGAGTATTCCTTCCAAACCGGGGCATATTTCTATGTTCACATGCTCATGCAGGGCATCTTTCTATGTTCACATGCACACGCACGCCATAGGCCAGACGCCACACCCGCTAAATTTAAAGATCAAAGGTTATGATTCATAAATTGCACTTTATCTCAAACACTGATGATGGTTTTCGATCCCAAATCATCAGCAGTAGTTGATTTAATCTTCGTATCTAAAATTTGATTGCAACTTGAAATTATTAGTTCATGCCATAGAAAAAAAACCTCCCATTAGCAGCAGTTGCCATTGTCACATTTTTTTTTTGGTTCATAAACATAGTATGCTTCTTCCCAGACAAAGTAGACCATGCATGTGACAGTCTTCTGGACTGCATATTATTATTAATTGGTTCACTCACTCGGAAGCCAAACCCACTTGTCCTTGTCCTCAGAAGGCAGAAGCATTCTTTAATTAGAGTATTCCTTCCAAACCGGGGCATCTTTCTATGTTCACATGCTCATGCAGGGCATCTTTCTATGTTCACATGCACACGCACGCCATAGGCCAGACGCCACACCCGCTAAATTTAAAGATCAAAGGTTATGATTCATAAATTGCACTTTATCTCAAACACTGATGATGGTTTTCGATCCCAAATCATCAGCAGTAGTTGATTTAATCTTCGTATCTAAAATTTGATTGCAACTTGAAATTATTAGTTCATGCCATAGAAAAAAAACCTCCCATTAGCAGCAGTTGCCATTGTCACATTTTTTTTGGGTTCATAAACATAGTATGCTTCTTCCCAGACAAAGTAGACCATGCATGTGACAGTCTTCTGGACTGCATATTATTATTAATTGGTTCACTCACTCGGAAGCCAAACCCACTTGTCCTTGTCCTCAGAAGGCAGAAGCATTCTTTAATTAGAGTATTCCTTCCAAACCGGGGCATCTTTCTATGTTCACATGCTCATGCAGGGCATCTTTCTATGTTCACATGCACACGCACGCCATAGGCCAGACGCCACACCCGCTAAATTTAAAGATCAAAGGTTATGATTCATAAATTGCACTTTATCTCAAACACTGATGATGGTTTTCGATCCCAAATCATCAGCAGTAGTTGATTTATTCTTCGTATCTAAAATTTGATTGCAACTTGAAATTATTAGTTCATGCCATAGAAAAAAACCTCCCATTAGCAGCAGTTGCCATTGTCACATTTTTTTGGTTCATAAACATAGTATGCTTCTTCCCAGACAAAGTAGACCATGCATGTGACAGTCTTCTGGACTGCATATTATTATTAATTGGTTCACTCACTCGGAAGCCAAACCCACTTGTCCTTGTCCTCAGAAGGCAGAAGCATTCTTTAATTAGTTGGGACCGGTTAATTTGTTCCCAAATGAAGGCATAAACACTCCACCTTTCCTTGTGTGCTAGCTGTGCGTGCGCTCTGCTGGTGAGCTGCGAGAACAACAATGGCTGAGTTGGTGGTCGGGCCGCTGGTCAAATTGCTGAAGGAGAAGGCGTCCAGCTACCTTCTGGATCAGTACAAGGTGATGCAAGGCATGGAGGAGCAGCGCGAGATCCTGGCGCGCAGGCTCCCGGCCATCCTTGACGTCATTGAAGATGCGGAGAAGGGGGCTAGCCGACCAGGAGTTGGTGCTTGGCTCGATGCAATCAAGAAGGTGTCCTATGAGGGGATCGACGTCTTCGACGAGTTCAAGTACGAATCGCTGCGGCGTGACGCCAAGAAAAAGGGGCACTACGTCAAGCTCGGGATGGATGTCGTAAGCCTCTTCCCTGCTCGTAACCCCATCGTATTTCGTTACAGGATGAGCAAGAAGCTGCACAAGATTGTGCAGAAGATAGAGGTCCTTGTGAAAGAGATGAATGATTTCAACTTCACACAGAGGCAGCATGTGCCAGTGCCGCCATCGGTGCAGTGGCGGTGGCGGCAGACTGATAGCATAATGGTTGACTCTGATATGGACATTGTCAGTAGATCCAGAAGTGAGGAGAAGACCAAGATCGTAAAGATGTTGCTTGAGCAAGATGGTCATGGTAGTGGGGGGGTTCCCATGGTTGTTCCTATCATTGGAATGGGCGGTCTGGGCAAGACTACTTTTGTGCAGCTCATTTACAATGACCCTGAAATTGAGAAGCATTTCAGTCTCCGGAGGTGGTGTTGTGTCTCAGAAGATTTTGACATTGCTAACATTGCAAGCAAAATCTGCCAGAGACATGAGGAAGATCGTGAGAAAGCATTGCAGGAACTCCGGAAAGAAGTTAGTGGGAAGAAATACCTCATTGTGTTGGATGATGTCTGGAATCGGGATCCTGATAAGTGGGGGAAACTGATGACATGCCTTAAGCAAGGTGACAGGGGAAGCATAATACTGACAACAACCCGTGATGTACAAGTAGCTCGAGTTATGACCATGGGTGCACCTGGAGCCTATAACCTTCAAAAGTTGGGTCACAAGTATATGAAGGAAATAATCCAAAGCAGAGCATTCAGCGTGCAAAAGCCAAGCAGTGACGAGCTAGATGTGGTTGTTGATAAGATTGTCGACAGATGTGTTGGTTCTCCTTTGGCAGCCAAAGCATTTGGCTCATTGTTGAGTACCAAGACCAGCATACAAGAATGGAAGGATATGTTAGCTAAAAGCAACATTTGCGACGAGAGGACAGAGATTTTTCCTATACTGAAGCTCAGCTACGATGACCTGCCGTCAGACATGAAGCAATGCTTTGCATTCTGTGCTGTGTTTCCCAAAGATTATGAGATTGATGTGGAAAGTCTGATCCAACTATGGATGGCTCACGACCTCATACCCTTGCAAGCTGAAGATAATCCTGACTTGATAGGTAAAGAAATTTTTAACCAACTAGCTTGGAGATCTTTCTTTCAAGATGTGAAGCAAACCCCACCACCGATTGATCACTATGAAAGACGAAAACAGCTCCGTGGTGGAAAAATATGCAGGATGCATGATCTTATGCACGATGTGGCTTTCTCGATCATGGGAAAAGAATGTGCAACCATAGTTGATAGGGCCAATGTGATGTCATTGTCCAAGCCTGCTCGCCACATGTTTATATCATACCAACGACCTGGCACTCGTTTGGATGATTTTCTGAAGAAACATTCTTCAACACTACAAACATTGTTATATTCACATCCGTGGATTTATTATGAGTCAGCACCACATTTATCGAAGTACAATTCCTTACGGGCAATGCAGCTGTGTCGACTGGAAAAACTTCCAATTAAGCCAAGGCACTTGCAGCACCTAAGGTATCTTAACTTGTCAAGCAACTGGATTGAAGAACTTCCTCAAGAAATATCTTTACTATATAATTTATTGACCATGGATGTTTCTCATTGTCGGTCTCTTTGCCGGCTTCCAAATAATATGAAATATATGAGAAGCCTCCGTCATCTCTACACCAATGGATGCACATCATTAGAATGCATGCCTCCTGACCTTGGACAAGTAACTTCTCTACAGACTTTAACATATTTTGTGGTGGGTTCCAGCTCCAGTTGCAGCACTGTTGGTGAACTCCAACACTTAAATCTCAGCGGTGAACTAGATGTAAATGGCCTTGAAAATGCAACTGAAGAGCATGTGAAAGCTGCCAGTCTTGGAACTAAAGAGAAACTTACACACTTATCTCTGAAATGGAATAGTGAGGATGATGAGGAATTAATATCTGATTGTCACAGCAAGGTGCTAGATGCTCTTAAACCTCCTGGTGGGATGGAGATGCTAAGGATAGTAAACTACAAAGGTAGCAATATACCGACAAGGGTGAAAGATCTTGGTTCGTTTCAGCAGAAATTGACAGAGCTCCATCTAATTGGCTGTACAATGTGTGAAGACTTCCCTGAATTCTCTCATATGAGAGTTCTTCAAGTCCTTCACCTGAAAAAGCTGTATAAACTGCGGAGCCTTTGCAGAAACATAGCATCCATGGAATTTTCAGCATTAAAAGAACTCGAGTTGTGTGATTTGAAGAGCCTGGAGAGATGGGTGGCAACCGAAGGAAAGGGGGACGAAGTAACCTTTCCTGTCATTGAGAACATTTGTATTGAGGACTGTCCAAAATTGACAAGTCTACCTGAAGCACCGAAGATCAAGGTGATCAAGATAAAAGAAGACAAGGCACAGCTGTCCCTTTCTTTAATTTCATCCAGATACATGTGTTCATTGTCTGTGTTGGAATTGCGTGTAAGAGACACAGAAGCAGCACTGGAGCTCGATCAGAATCACGAATTATCAATTGCTGAAATGAATATTAATGGCTGCAGCTTTTTATTCGCCTCAAGTCCATCACCACATATAGCTGGGATTTGGAAATGGTTTGGACAGCTTCAAGCACTGGAGATTCGTTGGTGCAGTTCTATCATCTACTGGCCCGAGGAAGAGTTCCTTAGCTTGGTATCCTTAACGAAATTAGAACTTGCTTGGTGCTCTAATCTAACTGGCCGTGCACAAGTGAATGGTGTAGCAACACGAGCAAGGGATGAGCTCCTGCCACAGCTAAAGAAACTAGAGATAGATGAATGTGAAAGCTTAACCGAGCTGTTCGTCCTTCCTCGATCTATTACACATATCCATATTGATGGATGTCGTAGTTTTGAGTTCATATGGGGAAAAGATGATATACAGTCGATGAGTGTACAGGTGGAGCATGGCAACGACGTCACAACAACGCCAGAGCAATTGCAAGGATGTACTAGCTCTTTACCTTGCCTAGAGACTTTATTTATACGCTGCTCTGATAAGTTAGCAACACTTGCAAATATACCACCGTCTCTCAAAGAGTTAATAATTGTTGGCTGCCCAGAGCTTCGTTCCATGTCAGGGCATTTGGATGCGCTTGTGCACGTGAGCATTGGGTGCTGCAACAAGTTGGAAACTCCAGAGTGGGTCAACATGCCCGCATTAAAACACCTCGGACTCCTTAGTTGCAAACGTCTAACATCCTTACCTGGCAATCTTGGGAGTTACTCTGCTCTTATCAGGGTTCACGTCAAATACTGCCCAGCCATAGATATGAAGCCTCTTTATCAACATCTCCCACAAAGGCTTGACAGTCTTGAGTATAAAATCTTGTCACATGCTCGATCAAGCGATCCTAGGGAAGGTAACCATCCATTTATTCCCTCATCTTCTGTTTCTTTCACTTCCTTCTATTTTTGCAGATGGTTATTACAATTCTATATCGAGTTTGCATTTCTTTTTTCTTGTGAACATAGGTCAGTAAAGAGTTTCTTTCTCATATAAGGCAATCCCATTGGAACATGGTACTACACCCAAAAACCCCTGTTCAGCCCAGTGTCCTGTTATTATTTCAGTGCAAAAGTATGTGTACGTCCTTGAATACAAATAATTTTTAAACGAGTTAATTTTCTTTTAACGATTGGGGGAGATGGTTCAGTCCCAAGATTTTCAACTGATTTTCTCACTGTTTGGAGATGCACTTGTATTGTTAGGTCGGAAAGGTAGATAGATTTGCTCTATGTATTAGGCCGCCTAACCTAACCTCGGTTGATCCTCAAACTAGTTCTTCTGTGTTTATTTTGTTTCTGTTCAGAAGCATATATTTTGTTTCGGTTTCAGTGATATTCCAGATCAAATTCGCGAATTGTGGTGTTTCCAATCATGACCGGTATAATGTTTTCCGGTCTCGCAACTTTATAGGATTTTAAACAACCCAACATATGGGTCCCACAAAAATTCGGGCGCTTGCACCAATGGAATAGTGAGTGACCTGATGAACCATCACAGTAGGAGACTTTTATGATGCTGATCGTGAAACTTATTTATTCAATTTGAGTAAACTGGAATTCCATACTGAAAATACCAGAATTTAACATTTCCGAACCTGATTTATTGAAGTTAATTTAATTCGTCATATTTCATATTACAGAGCTGATTTATATTTTAATTAAAATTAAGTAGAAATCGAACTTTGCACCAGTAGAATACCCAGTGACGTGATGAAACATCACATTAGACTTTCGTGTTGGTAATTCATTATAAAACTTATTTATTCAATTTAATAATACTGGAATTCCATACCAAAAATACCAGAATTCGTTGATTCCACTGATTGCGTCTTGGACTGTAAAAAACACAACCAGATTTAGAATCCATGTGTGCAAACATGTACGGTAGCTCTGAATTGGCTGGTAACCCTTGACGTGAGTTTATATGATTATTTGTATTGGCATCGATGCAATTAACTTATGCCATTCTCACACTGTTCCCATCTCCAGGACCTAAACTTCGGGAGCCAAAATCTTGGATATATGCTATCCCAGGGTGCAAGCGCGACACATGAAGTCTGTATAGAGATCTGGCTCATACCATGAAGGTTTGTGGGATTTCATTGTTGCATCATGAAATTAACAAGTTTTATGAGCTCTAGAATAGTTATTTATTTATTTTATCTCTTTTTTTAGTTTAGTTTGAGTGGCTTCTTGTAGCACTGCTGATTTGAGGGTGGTCGTGGTGCTGCTGCCTGCTGGGAGAGTTGCAGACATGCTCATTGACATGAACAAGAAGGGAGGAGCCAGTGACAAGGGACGTGACCCACTGCACAGCATGCTTGTGAGCAACTTCTGTCCTGAATCTTCCTTTTTTGTAGATATGTAGTATCCCTTCTCGCGCTGCTCCTTCAGTAGAAGAAGTGTCAATTCTTTTACTTAATTCAACGCTGCCAAATGAAGTACAAATTAAAACTAGCTGCTTGCTGCCACACATTTTAGATGAAGGGCAAAATCAGATACTCCTTGCCACACAACCAACCTTACCTCACCAAATAGAATTCGAGAAGGCATTAGAGCCACAGAACATTCAATCCCATTCTGGCACACCAGCTGCAGAAACTAGTGACCTTGCTCCCAGCCAAGTGATAGACAAGATTTTGGCTGCAGAAACTCATACACCCTATGAGGCACCGGAGGCAATCAACCTTTTCTTAGGTTCGATGGCAGTCCCAAAACCACAACCTCTCTTGGATGTAGTTGCAGCAAATACACCCAACGACACCCAGCAGTAACACCAATACGATACATAATCCTACAGCTAGCTCTACAGAAGTAAAAGCAGTCAGCCTGAAGAAAAGAATAAAGCAGACAACGGCAAATGACACTTTGCAAATCGCTGAGGATTTACTTATTAAGAATAAAGCAGACAACGGCAAAAGTACTAAATTTTTACCTTGCCTAGGGACTCTATATATACGCGGCTCTGGTAAGTTAGCAACACTTCCAAATATACCACCATCTCTCAAAGTGTTATCAGTTTATCACTGCCCAGAGCTTCGTTCCATATCAGGGCATTTGGATGCGCTCGTGGATGTGGGTATTGGGTGCTGCAACAAGTTGGAATCTCCAGAGTGGGGCAACATGCCCGCATTAAAAGAATTCGGACTCATTACATGCAAACGTCTAACATCCTTACCTGGCAGTCTTGGGAGTTGCTCTGGTCTTACCAGTGTTCTCGTCGAATACTGCCCTGCCATAAATATGAAGCCTCTTTATGAACATCTCCCACAAAGGCTTGACAGCCTTGAATATAAAGACTTGTCACATGTTCGATCAAGCGATCCTGAGGAAGGTAACCATCCATTTCCATTCCCTCATCTTCTGTTTTTTTCACTTCTATTGCTGGAGATGGTTATTTGTACAATTCGATATGGAGTTTGCATTTTTCGTTGGAACCCACAATCCCCTGTTCAGTGTTTTGTTTTATTTCACTGCAAAGTATGTGTACGTCCTTGAATACAAATACTTTCTAAACGAATTTTAATTTTGTTTTAACGATCCAATCTATTAAACTCTTAGTTCCTCCTGTCATTCTCTGTGCAACTACTGTTTTACTGTTTACACGATCCGTTACACAGTCATCTGACCCGTTATATACAGTAACAACACGGTATTATGAACAGTGTAGAACCATTGTGAACAGTACACCGGCCACCCGTTAACACCTGTTATGAACAGTACCCCCACCCGCTACGGCCCCGCAGCGAAGCACGGGTGCCCGTCTAGTACAGATATAATTGTCTCGTGCACCACAGGGTATCCTTGCATACCGTCACTTAAATTTTTTTCCATTCTTTTTTCTCTTGGGGAGATGGTTATTTATGATTCAGCCCCAAGATTTTCAACTGATTTTCTCATAGTTTGTAGATGCACTTGTATTGTTATGATGGAAAGGAAGACAAATTTTCTCTATGTATTAGGCGGCCTAACCTAACCTTGGTTGATCCTTAAACACATCTCTTGGGTAGATATGTTTATTTTGTTTCAGTTCAGAAGCATATATGTGTATAGTGTAAACGGGGTTTCTGCGATATTTCCAGATTAAATTTGCAAATTGTGGTGTTTCCAATCATGACCGGCATAATGTTTTCTAGTTTCGAAACTTTGTAGGATTTTAAACAACCCAACATATGGGCCCCACAAAAATTCTGGAGTAAAACTTAACGTCTTTATCGAATCAAGTCGTGCACCAATGGAATAGTGAATGACCTGCTGAACCATCACAGTGGAGACTTTTGTGATGGTCACTCATCATAAAACTTATTTATTCAACTTGAGTAAACTGGAATTCCATACTAAAAATACCAGAATTTAACGTTTCTGCACCTGATTTATTCATGTCACACCCAAAATTTCCTATTTTGGGTTGTGCATGAAAAACACTAAATAAAATAAATGATTTCAATATTTGAATAAATTTATTAGATAAGTTAAGTTGTTGCTAATTTAAATATAGAAAATTGTGGTTTTAAACTTTTTCATATTAATTTGATAATGTGGTGTTTGTGTGATGTTTGTCTTTGGTGTTGGTGAGTGCTATTATTTTCAAAATACCATAGGACGACGTTTACTTTTCATCGGAAAACTTTTTGGTATTTTCTGGAGTTAAAATTTCAATTTCCGTGAGCTTAATCTTTTTCCTTGATCTCTTCATCAATCTTTTCATGAGTCCAAACTCATTTAGTTGAGTTCCTTATCTTTCCAAGAGTCTCCAGGATTTTTCCCGTGATTTTTCTGAGCTCCGGGCTATTTTTCGCGGCCAAAAAGGTAATTTTAGATTTTCTGGAATTATTTTATTCGCGGAATTAAAATAATCCCGAAATTAAGAAAATCCGAAAAGTTTCCAAACTCTACGACTATATATATGACGGCGTAGCCCTCGACGCCCTGATTTCAGAAGTACAACCCTTATCGCGAGCCGCCGCTCGTAGCTCCCTCCACCCCTCGCCGAAGTTCTTCATCTACAGCTTGCGTTCCGGCGAACTTCCGACGAGCTTTTCCGGCCAAATCGTCGCGTCTCGACGCCAGCCACCACCACCAAGAGGTAGCCCTCGTCGTTCTCTACACCGTGGTATATCCGTTTGCACGAATCCATCGCCGTTTCGTCGAGTTCCCATCTCATCTTGTTTCTCTCCGGCGAGGTTCCACCATGACCGACCGGAGCTCCTCCAAGCTCAAGGTAGAAGATAATACTATTTACAGTTTTGCCATTAATCTTGTTTTGATCATAAAATCTTCGTTTTAACTCCGATTTGACCCGTTCAAGTTGCGTTAGATTCGTATTTGCGAGCTCTACATGTTAGTATAGCTGTATAGTAGGTTTGGGAAATTTAATTTTCGAGTTTATATTTAAGTAATTATTTATCTATAGGAAATCTTAGAAAATTCATAACTTTCACGTTTTAAATCCGAATTTCGTGATCTTTACGTCTGTGTGATCGTAGTAACGTGTAGAATAGTTTTGTAATCTTTCCTAAATGTTTTTCTACTGTTGGTGTACTGTTCTAATTGTATCTTTTGTTTGCTTCGTGTATGTTTGCTCGGAATGTTTGTATGTTGATGCTTGGTGATCGAATTTAGACGGTGAGCAGTACTACGACGATTAGGAGTATTATTTTGAGCCGGACCAGCAGTATCTATCGGAGAACTTTAATCAAGGCAAGTATAACATGGGACCATCCTTGTTACCTATTCACTGAAATTATCATACATATGCATGTGTCCTCCTTGACAACCATAGAGATTATAATTTAGCTATTGATATCTTGTTTCCTTGTCACCTATGGGTTGTGCATTTGGGTAGCTATTGCTAGCGCTTAATTATGAACGATGATCTTGTAATTGGATTAATGAATTATGCAACCAACCATTAAGATGATTTTATTACTATTGAAAAGGGGGCTAGAGCAAGGGGTTATATTGTTGCTCTGGTTTCTCTCTATAAGGACTTATCTGTAAGTGATAACCGGGATATACAGTACAGCTATGAGGGCTATATGGCTCTGGCTCTAGTTGTTCAAGAGACATTTTCTAACTTGTTAGTGGTTACCGTAAATGGCGTAAGAATGGCTTGACACGTTGGGTGTAGTGCGAGCCCCTAGCCTAGTGTGTATAGGCTGCGGTTGTTGTGCCACAGGGAAGGGGGGTTCTACATCTGCCTGCCGAGTGAATCTAATGGCCCTAACTTGTTAGACGAACTTTTGAATGGCTTTATATGGTTTCCGATGTTTTGGGCCTTGCAAACCTATGCATTTGGAAATCATGACTCACAGTGAAAGTGTACACCTCTGCGCAGAGTTTAAAAACTGGTATACTAGCCGTGCTCACGGATACGAGCGGCCTTGGGGATTCTTACAGAATAGATGATCACCATTGTTATATCATGTTTAACTAATGTTGTTATTATTATGCTCATGTTAATGCTATTCATTATCCTTATTACAATTGATCATTGGTTCATTAATGGGAATTGGAATACCTTGATGCTACTCAATTGCTAAATTACATGATGAATAAAAGCTAAATGCAGTCAAACAGTGTCTAGCCTTTTTGAGCCTCATGAACCCCATGATATACTTGTTGAGTTCGACATGGACTCACTCTTGCTATTTCCCCCACACTCCAGTGTGTAGTAAAATGCTACTCGGAAGAAGGACAAAGGTGTAGTGGAGTTTCCAGAAGACTAGTAGAAGTGCTAGGCATATGTTACCCCCAGTCAGCCGTCCCTGAGAAGAATGGAGCCTGAAGTTTAGTCACCGTTCCGCGATACTCTGATGTAAGTGTTAATATAGCTATGTATACGTTATATAATAACATTGTTTCTGATACTTTTTCATTCTGGCATATGTGTGGACTTCCTGGGCACACATATGATTAGCCTGGTTTTGTTCTTTGGAAAACCGGGTGTGACAATTCAGGTTGATTCAATTAATCATATTTCATATTACAAAACTGATTTATTTTAATATTAAAATTATGTAGACTTTACACCAGTAGAATACCGAGTGACGTGATGAAACATCACATTAGGACTTGACTTTCGTGTTGGTAATTCATTATAAAAGTTATCTATTCAATTTAATTAAAGTGGAATTCCATACCAAAAATATCAGAATTCGTTGATTCCGCTGATTGTGTCTTGGACCGTAGAAAAACACAACCAAAATTAGAATCCTTGTGTGCAAACATGTACGGTAGCTCTGAGTTTTGGCTGGTAACCTTTGATGTGAGTTTATATGATTATTTGTGTTGGCATCGACGCAATTAATTTATGCCATTCTCACACTGTTGGCATTTCCAGGACCTAAACTTCGGGACCCAAAATCTTGGATATATGCTATCCCAGGGTGCAGGGATTGGGTGTATAGGCGACACTTGAATTCCTGAATAGTGATCTGGCCCAATACCATCAAGGTTTCTGAGATTTCTTTGTTGCATCATGAAACTAACAAGTTTTATGAGCTCTAGAATAGTTATTTATTTATTTTGTCTCTTGCTTTCGTTGACTTTGAGTGGCTTCTTACAGCACTGCTTATGGACATATAAATTGAGGGTGGTCGTGGTGCTGCTAGGGGAGTTGCAGATATGCTCATTGACATGAACAACAAGGGGACAAGGGATGTGACCCGCTGCCCAGCATGCTTGTGAGCACCTTCTGCCCTGAATCTTCCTTTTTGGTAGATAGTAGCCCTTCTCGCGCTGCTCCTTTAGTAGAAGAAGTGTAAAATCTTTTACTTAATTCTACGTTGCCAAATGAAGTACAAAAACCAACCAGCTGCTTGCTGCCACACATTTAGATGAAGGGCAAAATCAGATACTCCTTACCACACAACCTACCTTACCTCACCAAATAGAATTCAAAAAGTCATTAGAGCCACAGAACATTCAATCCCATTGTGGCACATCAGCTGCAGAAACTAGTGACCTTGCCCCCATCCAAGTGATAGACAAGATTTTTTTTTTCTCGAATACGCACGAGTGTGCATATCTTTGCATTAAGGAGAAGTAGAGTATATGTACAAGATTGCCACCATGCGGTAGCTGCAAATGAACCCAGGGACTACATTTTGAACAGAAATGATCTGAGGTGAACGACGAGCAACAGGGATTAGTTCTGTGCTAACGCTCGCAGGCCGACTGCTCCAGCTTTGATCCACCGATCAGCTTGAGCCTTTATGATCTAGAGAAGCTCGTTCGTGGTGGCTGCCGAGTTCCTGAAGCATGTGGCATTTCGTTCTTTCCAAACTTCCCACGAGATGAGCGCGAACAGTGAGTCGAGTCCGGCGCGTTGATCACCATGGAACATGGAACGCAATCGCCGCCACCAGCGGAAGGTTGTCGTCGCCGCCAGCGGACACTGCCTGCCAAGAGCTATCAGAGCGTGGTGCCAGATCTCCCGAGTGACAGGGCACTGTGCCAGAATGTGGTCGATTGATTCCCGCCCTTGTTCGCAGAGGTAGCATTCCTCGCGAGCATCTAGGCCGTGCCTCAGCCTTCTATCGCCTATCCAGTGCCGTCTCCTGAATGCCAGCCATAGGAAAATCTTGATCTTTAGTGGAGCCTAGGTTTTCCATATGAGCTTGTGGCTGAGGAACGGGGTTGATCCGGTGTGAAGCATGGTATATGTTGACTTCGCCGAGTATGAACTGTCCGGTGTCCATCTCCAGATGGTCCAGTCCTGGGCATCAGTCAGCTGGTAGTCGCGCAGTGTGTTCCAGAGGAAGAGATTCGTTGATGGCGTCAGCTAACATTCCCCTGGTGATGCTTTGTGTCCAGGCCCTGCTAGTGAAGCCCTCTCTGACCGTTTGCCTGGTGCGAGTCCTCCTGGGCACCAACTGATATAAGCATGGCGCAATATCGACCACCGACTCGCCGTTGATCCATCGATCATCCCATAAGAGGGCCTGGCGTCCGTCCTCGACAACAGTGTAGGTGTAAGCCCTGAAGAAGGCCTGAACTTCCGGCAAAGTTTTGATTGGGAGCTGGCTCCAGGCGCGGTCGCAATCAACCATCTGCAACCATAACCATTTGGTCTGTAGGGCAAACCCGGTTAGCTTTAAGTCACTGATTCCCAATCCCCCAAGCTCAGTTGGCTTGCAGACGATTGGCCAGGTGACCATGCACTTCCCTCGAATGGATGCATCTGAGCCTGCCCAAAAGAATTTCCTACAGAGGCTATTGATCTCCTTCCGTGCCCATGGCGGAAGATTTTCCGCGATCATTGCGTAGATTGGAGCAGCCCGGAGCACGGACTTGATCCAGACCAGACGTCCACTCCTCGCCATTAGAGCCCCGTGGCATGGCGGCATCTTCCGAGCTGTAGCCTCGACCACGGACTGATAGTGCTTTGGGTATGGACCTGGTACTGAGCGGTAGCCCGAGGTACTTGATTGGGAATGCTTGTACCTGACAGCCGAGGATGGACACGATCTCCTCCAGACTGTCCTTAGCTCCGAAAATGGGCGTGATGGAGCACTTTGCGAGGTTGGTATTCAGACCTGACGCCATGCCAAACACATTCAGAATCTCTTTTACCGCCATGGTCTCTTGTACTGTCGGCCGGATGAACAGAATTACATCGTCGGCATACAGGCTGCACTTGAATTTTATCTCAGCTAGCTCCATTCGCCACAGGACACCGTCCCTGGTGGCCTTGAGGAAGAGCCGATGCAGAACGTCCATCGCGATGATGAATAACATCAGGGAGAGGGAGTCTCCCTGTCTAACGCCTCTGAGGTGCCGTATGGTTGGCCCATGCTGTCCGTTAAGAATGACCCGCAACGTGGCCGTACTTAGTAGCGTTTCAATCCACCGTCGCCATTCCTGCCCGAACTTGCAGGATCTCCAGAAGGAAAGGCCAAGACAGAGTGTCAAAGGCCTTTAAGATATCGAGTTTTAGCAGCAGCATCGGGACCTTCTTCTTCCTGATCAATACAGCTGCCCGCTGCACGTACTTGTAGTTGTCATGGATAGAACAAGTTCTGATGAAGATGTTTTGGTTCTTGTCCACGATTTCGTCCATTCTTGGTGCCAGGCGCAGTGCCAGCATCTTGGAGATCAGCTTTGCGAAGCTGTGGATCATGGTGATGGGGCGGAAGTGCCCTGGAGAGGAAGCGCCTACTTTCTTAGGCAGCAGGGTGACTAGCACGCTGTTGAGTTTGCCCATATTCCTGCAGTTGCCATCGGTGAATGCTTGAACCGCCGCCATGATCTCTGGCTGAATGATATGCCAAGCCGCCTTGTAGAACACGCCGGTGAACCCGTCCGGCCCTGGCGCCCGGTCACTCGTCATTGCCTTGATCGCTGCCGGTACTTCGTCCGTAGAGAAAGGCATGTGTTGATCTGATAGGTCGATGGCCTGAATCCCCAGTGCCCTGAAGTCTAGCGTAGTTCCGCCGCGCTCCGCCGTGCCGAAAACGGCAATGAAGTGTTCACGCAGAGCCAATTCCATCCCCTCATGGTCCGCCACGATGTGGCCAGCCACATTCAGCGCAGGGACGTAATTCCTTCTCCTTCTGCCCCTGGCGATGAGGTGGAAGTAGGCGGTGTTGGCGTCTCCTTCCTTAAGCTGCCGAACACGTGACTGTTCCCTGGCCATCGTGCGCTCCAGGGATGCTAGGCCGAGGCATCGCATCTTCATGCGCCTTCTCAAGCCCGATCTCATCTTCAGATAGTTCCCTTAGCTTTTGGGCAGTGTCGAGTCTTGAAATGAGTTCGCGCGCCATCAGCAGCTGTGATTTGATGTTGCTGATTTTGTTTGCAGACCAACGCTGAAGTTCCCATACCAAGTTCCGCAGCAACTCGTCGAGGGAGACCAAAGGATCCCTGGTTGAATGTTGCAGCCGCCAAGCCGCTGCCACAGCCTCATCGAAGTCATCAAACTTGGGCCAAAATGGCTCGAAGTGAAAGCGAGCTTTGGACATTTGGCCCAGGTTGGTCTGCAGCAGTAGTGCGCAATGGTCGGAGGCATCGGAGCTCAGCCCCCTAAGGTGGGAGTTCGGAAATCTTTCATCCTAGTCGATGGACACCAAAACTCTGTCAAGGCGCATCAGCGTCGGGTCGGCGTGTCACACTCGTTGCTCCACGCGAATAAGCGTCCATGCAGGTGCAGGTCCTGCAGCTCGAGGGCCGCCACTGTTCTACTTAATCGGCACAGATTAGCTCTGTCAATCCGTTCATTGTTCTTGTCGGAAACTCATACACTGATACACCCTACAAGGCAGAGTAATCTACGCCTGAGGCAATCGACCTTTTCTTAGGTTTGATCGCAGCCCAAAGGCACAACCTCCCTTGGATGTCGTTACAATTCCTGCTTCATTATAATCAAGTCTTGCACCAATGGAATAGTGAGTGACCTGATGAACCATCACAGTAGGAGACTTTTGTGATGGTCATTTACCGTGAAACTTATTTAATCAACTTGAGTAAACTGGAATTCCGTACTGAAAACACCGGAATTTAACGTTTCCGCACCTGATTTATTCAGGTTAATTTAATTCATCATATTTCATATTATAAGACTGATTTATTTTATAATATTAAAATTAAGTAGAAATCGAACTTTGCACCAGTAGAATACCCAGTGACGTGATGAAGCATCACATTAGGACTTTCGTTTTGGCAATTCATTATAAAACTTACCTATTCAATTTAATTAAAGTGAAACTCCATACCAAAAATATCAGAATACGTTGATTCTGCTGACTGCGTGTCGGACCTTAAAAAACACAACCAAAATTAGAGTTCACTAGTCCATCAACCCGTGCATATGCACGGGCTAGTTATATATAAACTATATATCTTAATTGTTTTTTAATGTAAAGGAAATAGATTCCTTACATAATAACATGTCATGAACAAATAAAGTTTTCATAACAATCTGGGTATAGACTATAATTTAATTAGGATGTTGTGACTCCATTGAACTATATATAAAATGAGCCCTCCATTGAATAACCTTATGCTTCCTGTATTAAAGGTTAAGTGCACTTTTTAGTTACAAAAAAAGATAAGTAGACACACGTAAATATGTTCCCGGAGAGTGCTCACAAAATCATGTGATTAGTTTTACTATATTATATTTGATTATTGAAAAATGTATTATGATCATAAGAAAGGCATGCAAATTAGCATTCTACAAAACCATATGAATCAAGGCAGGCATATGTAGATCTAAATGCATGGAAAGCTTAAATGTTGACTCACATCTCGTTGACTTTTGTGAAGCATGAATGTCAGCAGTAGAGCATTTTTAAGCATGCTTGAGATTGCAAGTTTTTCATTGTAGCAGTATAGTCACGCTCACAGAGTCATAGTTCATAAATATATAGAAACTCAAGCAACCAAGCAATGAAAGCTTTGACTTCGACTACAGTTTATGACCAAACAAATCGAAGGTTGATCATTTGCATATAGTAGTACTGGAGTTCCTTAGATTTCTTAAATGGTAATTTTGTAATATATTATTTGTTACCATTTTTAAATAAAAACACCACGGAGACAGAATAACACAATAGTAACTACTCCCTCCATTGCAAAATCTAAGTCATTCTGGTTTATGTAGCTTCTGCTACGGACCAAGGCAAAAAAAATTCAGAACAGGAGCACAGGGAATATATGTTTTGTGGAATTTCATAAAGTGATTTAGTTCACTCAAAAAATGGCTAGACTATAGATGGATAATAATAATGAAAACACCATATTAAAATAATCCTGTAATATATGAGAGACCTAATTTTTGGAGATTATGTGTATTTCTTAATTTAACCAACAATAATCCACCACAATAATCTAGGTACCCAAACTCTCTGTTTCTTATAATTGATAATTAGTATTGTAATACAATCTTATGTATAATCTAGCTTATAATAAATCAACCCGGCCTTAGATCTTATTATTCAAGAGCCCCTAGCTCCTATTCCTCCATATCCTCATCATATAGGATGCTTCCTAACAAAAATTCTTCTTAAATACTCCTGTGCTTTAGTAGTTCTCCTCGGATATCTCACATAACATATATGGTGGACAACATGTCATCCAAAATTCAGGGGAGGGGGAGGATTAGTTAACTGCTAAATATAGGATGTTGGATAGATGAACTATCGGAGGCCAGGGTTTTTTTATATAGCGTACACTTTAATTTTGACTTTAATAGGTTAGATAGCCAACTCTTGAGATGCCGTACCTCTGCTCTCTTGGATCCATGATCCTTTAGACTATTGGTTCAGCAGTGAATCAGACAGCACATTCATCCTAGGTTGTCAAATTCTAAGTAATTATAACTTATGAATAAGGGCATGTTTGGATACCCTTTGATTATAATAATTAGATTATGTAATCAAATTTTGATCTAGACAGGGTTGATTATATAATGGATTACTATAATTAAAACTCTTGATTACCATAATCCCGTAATCCAGGTGAGACCAAGTTATAGAGGATTATGGGTGTTGAAAGTCCAACATGTCCTCCTGCCGACTGTCCAACTTGTGCCTCAACCAATTTTGTCCAACTTCCAAACTTTAAAGGATAAGATAGAAATTTCTTACTTTAACAAACTATAATCAATCATCATGATCTATTGACCTGAACACTCTAATTATTATAATCCATAATCCTAACTATATATTATTCTAATCTAGGTTATAATAGTTCAGTCGTTGTCATCCAAACAGCAGGCCGCCCAACTCATGGGTACTGCCTCTTCTTTTCCCAGTAAGTAAATAAGTAGGAAATCGAATACTTACATTGCTTAGATACAGATACATGGTTCCATTACATACCTTGGTCGAAATTTGCCATTGGTGCATCTTTTCCATCCTGGAGGTCCTCAGGTCAAAATACATGATGGGCCAGGGACGATGCAATCTTCAGATCAAGCATCTCAGTTTCCGCAGAAACGATCAACCCCGAGGAGGTAATGCATGGAAAGATGCATGCCACCATGCATGCATGCATGCAGAAATATCTCCCCGGTAACGATCAGCGGCCTTTAGATTTGATTTGGCAGATTATGAAGAGGGCACGGCGGTGTGTACTCCAGCGCACAGCGCAGGCACACAGCAGATTGCATCTTTATTTGCGCCTGTCAATTGCAATGGCCAGCCTCATTCGGAGTCGTGGAGGATGCTTGTCATAGGCCTCGTACTGACTATGCCTGTCAACAGGCCATGCCGGCTGCAGGCGTCGCCGAGACATATGGATCCTCAAACACTGGCAGGAGGACTAATGCACTCGCGAAAATTCTTGTGCCGAGCCACCGATCGACAGTCGGCTTGCCCGCACCTACAAAATCGATCTTGTCGTCTAGGTCTAGCTACCAAAACAACTTCTCCACCATCCGGTAACACAGGTGTATACTATGGACGAAGCCATCATTAAATGGCATGCATGTTGCGCGGCACTGGATGCTGGAGAATTAATTCGATCGGCAAGGAGACCAAGATGCGCTCGGTTAGATTAGATGGGTTTCGTAAACCAAATATTTAAATACGGGAATGTTGGTAAACGATTTATGGAGTTGTTTAGTTTAATTTTCATAATGGCAGTGGTGGGTAATTTTTTAGAAAATCAAATTGATTTATCCAATGGTTATTATTGCTAGTGTGGTGGTTAAGCCTTATTAAATTGATGGCTAGATGTTTCTGATTATTGTGAGAATTTCTAGAATTTTTTCTTTTTTCCTAGCGCATCTGGTGATGATTAACGTGGTAGCTCCATAGTAATAGGAGCCTCCAATTAGTAATAGTAAGATGTGTGCAAACATGTACGGTAGCTCTGAATTTTGACTAGTAACCCTTGACGTGAGTTTATATGATTTATTTGTGTTGGCATCATCTCACACTGTTCCCATCTCCAGGACCTAAACTTCGAGACCCAAAATCTTGGATATATGCTATCCCAGGGTGCGAGCGCAAGCGCTGGGCGTAGCGTATAGGCGTGACACATGGAGGTCTGTGGAATATGAAACTAACAAGTTTTATGAGCTCTAGAATAGTTATTTATTTATTTATTTGGCCCCGTTCAGCTGGAATTATAAGCCGGCTGAAAAACACTATTGGCTGATTTTTTTGTGAGAGAAAAATATTGTTCCAGCTATAAAAACAAGCCGAATAAGACGGATTATAAGCCAGATGAACAGGGATGTGACCCGCTGCACAGCATGTTGTGAGCACCTTCTGTCCTGATTCTTTCTTTTCGGTAGATACATAGTAGCCCTTTCTCGCGCTGCTCCTTCAGTAGAAGAAGAGTCAAATCTTTTACTTAATTCTACACTGCCAAATGAAGTACAAAACCAGCTGCTTTGTGCAACACATTTAGATGAAGGGCAAAATCAGATACTCCTTGCCACACAACCTACCTTACCTCACCAAATACAATTCGAAAAGTCATTAGAACCACAGAACATTCAATCTCATTGTGGCACCCCAGCTGCAGTAACTAGTGACCTTGCCCCCAGCCATGTGATAGACAAGATTTTGGCCGCAGAAACTCCATACACCCTACCCTACGAGGCAGAGTAGTCTTCGCCTGAGGCAATCAACTTTTTCTTAGGTTCGATCGCAGTCGCAAAGCCAAAATCTCTCTTGGATGTAGTTACAATTCCTGCGTCATTAGAAGAACACTTGCAGCAGATACCCCCAATGCAGCAACACTAACCCGATACCCAGCAGCAACACTGATCCGATACATAATCTTACAGCTAGCTACACAGAAGTAAAGGCAGTCAGCTTGTAGGCAAGGCTAAAGCAAACAACGGCAAAAGACAATTTGCAAATCGCTGAGGATTCACTTAGGCCTACAACAACAGAGCCTATCAGTCCCAAGTAAGTTCTAGTAAGATAGAGTTGAAACCGATCAAGAGCCTCTAATCACGATTTAGGCACTTCAATAGCTATTTTTCAAGTACTTCTATTCAAACATAGATCTCTAGGTATCCCAAGCATTCAAATCTCTTTATATTACCTCTCCTTGTCAATTTCGGTCTTTCTCTACCTCTCCTCGCATTATTAGTTTGGCTTAGGACTCCACAGTGCACTGGTGATATGGCCAAACAACCTCAACCGATGCTGGACAAGCTATTAAAAAGTCACCATAAATCCATCGTAACATACGTACACTCAGGCCCTGTTTGGTTTCCACATATTAAAGTTTAACTCCCATCACATCAATGTTGCGACAAATACATGGAGTACTAAATGTAGATTAATTGCATGCATGTCAGCACAGATTAGAAGAAACGAGACGAATCTCTTAAGCCTAATTAGTCCAAAATTGAAAACTTTTTGTCAAATAAGACGAAAGTGCTACAGTGTTTGTTAAACTTTAACACCTCTAACCAAACAGACCCTCAGTTGTTAAACATGTTGAATCTTTATTGGTGAATATTCTGCTCCAAAGATTCGACATGTTCAACAACACAAGTGGATTGAGATGAATCTGATAACATCACAAGGCTATTAAAAAGTTAGGGAATTATTAAGTGGATTGAGATGAATTCGATAACATCACAAGGCTATTAAAAAGCCAGGGAATTATCCTCTGGCAAAATAGTCACAAAATCTTCTGAACTCCAGCCAAGTGTTGTTTTAGTTCGAATAAAAACTCCAGCTGTCCAGTTCCCGCAAATCTCAAACTGGTTATTATCATTAAAACGGTATTCAGTTGTAGACCCAGTGCAGCCCGACTTGGCTGGCCCACCTAACAGTGGAATATACTTCCTTTGCGCGCATAAATAAGCAGTTTTCCAGGTAGCTGACGCAAGTACGCGATAACTTATACGGACCAAAGAAAGAATATTATCTCTATACTACCGGCCAACAACAATGGTCACGTCGCCTCCAAATCTCAGGCCGTCGGATCTCGATTGAACGGCTCTAATCACGCGAAAAATCGTTTTCGTTGTTACTGTTCATCTACTGTTTATGCATCTTTGCTACGCACGCACGAGAAACGTATCCAGAACATCAAAATAAGTCCTTCTTGTTTGTAGAAAATTTAAAAAAACGTAAACAAACTAGAAGCGACCTAGAACGTACCTAAATATTTTTTTGCCTCTTCACTGTCATAAAAAAAAATCTAGATTTCTCTCGTTCGCATTTCGCCGATAAATTTAAAAAGTCTATACCTTATCCATCCTATCTCCAACTCGAATAATTTCAAAAAAAATATTAAAATCCTTTTCGGTAATTTACGGTCATTTTCACAAACACACAAAGAAGACTATTTTCCTTTGCAAATAAATTCAAAAAAAATCGTAGATAGACTAAAACAACTCTAGAACGTATCTAAATATTTTCTGCCTCTTCTTTGTCATAAAAAAATATATAAATACTCCATGACACCTACTGCGTATTCCATTACGCCTATAAATAATCGCTAAAACCTACGGTAGTTAAATCTTCAAATTATAAAACATTGTTTCAAAAAGAGGGTCCGTAGCAACATAAACGCATAAGAAACTACCTCAAAATGCTAAACACTCTGCTTGCTAAAAAGTAATCAATAATTTATCTATGCTCCTACACAACTGGTTCCATCCTATAACGCCGCGCGGCAACGCCGCGGATTATTTCTAGTAAGAAATGAAAAATAGGTTGAAAGGATCGCTTCGTTCTTCAATATTTGGTAAAGAATATATATTTTTTAGTTCCTACCACGCTTCCACAGCTTTTTATTAGACTGACGATGGCAGACGAACAGGTTAAGAGGAGGCAGAGAGAATGAGGAGATGAGCGGTGTCGGTTAGACTGAGGATGGCAGACGAACAGGTTAAGAGGAGGCAGAGAGAATGAGGAGATGAGCGGTGTCGGTTTGGAAGGCCTTGTTTAGATGGAAGAGAAAGTGAAATTTGACACTGTAGCACTTTCGTTTGTATTTAGCAATTATTGTTTAATTATGGACTAACTAGGCTCAAAAGATTCGTCTTATAATTTACAAATAAACTGTGTAATTAGTTATTGTTTTTATCTACATTTATTGTTCCATATATGTGTCCCTATATTCGATGTGATGGAGAAAGTGAAAAAACTTATAATCTAAACATGGTCCAAGTCGACCAAGGGAACGCGCGGATTGCAGCAGGGAATGTGGGCCTCGCCGCCCTGCTGCACTTTGGGCGAACTGGTGGTCCCCTTCAACGCTACTAGACGCACCAATGTTCATTATGTAATGCTCATATTGTGAGGTGTTGTAACCGTGGTAGGTGCTTGATCGACATGCAAGCTATGTTTCTAGCACTCATTGCAATTTGATCGCTGCCGACCATCTCTGTATCTATGCTTCAATCCCTCTTAATGGAAAACGTGCAAGTCTGCGTGTTTGTGGAAAAAAAAAAGTGGGCGGCAGTGCGACAGATTCATCTGTTGTTAAAAAAATGAATTCATCTCTGTATCTATGCTTCAATCCCTCTTAATTTATACTAGGCGTGACACATGGAGGTCTGTGGAATTTCATTGTTGCATCATGAAACTATGAGCTCTAGAATAGTTATTTATTTATTTGTCTCTTTCTTTGGTTGACTTTGAGTGGCTTCTTACAGCACTGCTGATGGGCATATACATTGAGGGTGGTCGTGGTACTGCTGGGGGAGTTGCAGACATGCTCATTGACATGAACAACAAGGGAGGAGCTAGTGACAAGGGATGTGACCCGCTGCACCTGCACAGCATGTTGTGAGCACCTTCTGTCCTGAATCTTCCTTTTCGGTAGATATATAGTAGCCCTTTCTCGCGCTGCTCCTTCAGTAGAAGAAGAGTCAAATCTTTTACTTAATTCTACACTGCCAAATGAAGTACAAAACCAGCTGCTTTGTGCAACACATTTAGATGAAGGGCAAAATCAGATACTCCTTGCCACACAACCTACCTTACCTCACCAAATACAATTCGAAAAGTCATTAGAACCACAGAACATTCAATCTCACTGTGGCACCCCAGCTGCAGTAACTAGTGACCTTGCCCCCAGCCATGTGATAGACAAGATTTTGGCCGCAGAAACTCCATACACCCTACCCTACGAGGCAGAGTAGTCTTCGCCTGAGGCAATCAACTTTTTCTTAGGTTCGATCGCAGTCGCAAAGCCAAAATCTCTCTTGGGTGTAGTTACAATTCCTGCGTCATTAGAAGAACACTTGCAGCAGATACCCCCAATGCAGCAACTGTTAACGAATTAGGCAATTTTCAGATTAAAAATATGATTAAATCTAGAACATAAATCATGATAAATATAAGAACTAGATTAAACATGTATGCCATACTAGTATAGCAGATCAGCATATTCCACAGCATCAACATGACAAGCATTGATAATCCAGCAGATAGATTAGATTGTACGAACGTCAAAATTAGATCAAGAGAATTATACCTTTCAGTTGTAGTAGTAGATGGTGCTGAAGATGTAGCTGGCGGTGGTGATGGAGCGAGATCGCTGATGTCGATGTCGTCGATGTTGAAGTCGTCGTCAAAGTCGTCGATGAGAGGCGGAGGAGTATTCTTGATGACGACCCCGCGAGCTTTAGCACGACGAAGCCGACGCGCCGATGCACCCTTCGGAAGACGAGCCGTTGTGGAAGCTTTGGGAGCAGTCGCGCGAAGAACGCTTCCCAAAAACCTTATTCGTCTTCTCCCGGTGCAGGATCGCAAAGACGAGGGTTCCGGAGACCTGCTCACCCGGTCGCTGGTGCACGCAAGCGATCGAACTGGAGTAGCTACAGCGGCGGCGCAATAGCGAGTAGAGGCAAAAACCCTAGGATTAACTGGATGCGTTTTGGCGTGGCCGGCAGGTTGCTTATATAGTCCTGTCCAACCAATCTCGTGTCGCGATCACGATCTAAATTGATTTAGGACTCTTAGTTTGTAACCGATTATGACTCATGCAACTTGAAGGCCAAGAAACCAAAAAACGAAAACAGCAAAAGGAGACCGCGCTCCCGCAAGGCGAGAAGCCAGATTTCGGCGGACCATTCACGCAGGTGCCGCGCACCCGCGCCCTTCGCCCGGCCCAGCGAGGTGAGCGCGCGCGTGTGGACTTCTCTTACTCCTCCTCACACTAGACTTGAGGGAGTGGGGAGGACTTCCATATTTAAGTATGACTACCTCCACTTCCACAAGCAAGGTGGTACTAAAGAGTTTCCACATCCCCTCTTGCTCACATGAATGGGCCTTTGAGATTTATTAGGAATTTCACAATTGGTTATTGGGCCAAGCCCACATAAATTCCAACAATCCCCCACCAGATCTCAAATACCCATTTAGAGATTTGCCTGTTCTCACTACTGTTTGATATACCAGTGTTTCAGCAGAGACTGTGAAGTTGAACTTCCGCCTAGAATCTCAAGCTACACTCATCCACAACTTGAACAATGGACTATGCCTTGAAATGCAAGTTTTGTGTGAATAAGCTTTGCTCAAAATCAAACTAGTACTTGGCTACTAATAGCCTTACTCCGTGGGTGGAGCATATACGTCGTACTCCCTGGTCTCTTCATGATCTTACTAGAGACCACCCAAGTCTCATAGACTGCGACGTTCTACAGTCAAAATCATATAGGCATGTTCTTTCAAGAATGCTCTGTAGGATAGCATCTTCGCTTGTTAAAGCCAATAAAACATGTTAAGGCATTAGCCAACCTACCATACAGTGCCTCAACACTCTGAGAGTATTGCATCTTCACATAGAGAGGGTTATAATTATACTCTCCTCAGTTTACCAATAGTTTGTTCTTCCCAGATCCTAAGTCACGGGATCTCCGATCAAAAAGGTTAGGTTACTACTACTATAAACTCATATGGGTCTCAAACCCATCTCCCTTGATGCTATTTCTATCACATTCCGTGATAGTCCTTTGGTAAAAGGATCTGCCAGGTTCTTGTCTGTTTGCACATAAGCCACAGTGATTACTCCGGAGTTTCTCAACTTCCTGACAGACTTCAAACGTCTTTTAACGTGTCTTGTTGACTTCGCATTATCCTTAGCACTATTTACTTTAGTGATCACTGTTTGGTTATCACAGTTCATAAGGATAGCCGGTATTGGTTTTTCAACCACCGGCAAGTCTGACAAGAGCTCACGCAGCCACTCTGCCTCTGCAGAAGTTGTATCCAAAGCAGTAAGTTCTGCTTCCATGGTAGATTTAGTCAAAATAGTCTGTTTACTAGACCTCCATGACACTACGCCACCTCCAAGAGTAAACACATACCCACTAGTAGCATAGATTTGATCAATATCAGAAATCCAGTTCGCATCACTATATCCCTCTAGCACAGCTGGGTGCCCAGAATAGTGAATCCCAAAACTCATTGTACCTTTGAGATAACGCAAGACCCTCTCAAGTGCATGCCAATGATTTTCATCCGGATTGGACATGTACCTACTCAACTTGCACACGGCAAAAGAGATATCTGGTCTGGTTGCACTAGCTAGATACATGAGTGAACCAATTATCTGAGAATATCTCAATTGATCTCTAGCAATCTTCTTATTCTTTCTCAATGTCACACTAGGATCATAAGGTGTTGAAGTAGGCTTGCTATCCATAAAGCCAAAACGGCTCAAGACCTTCTCAACATAGTGAGATTGTGACAAAGTAATCCCACTATCTTCCTTAATCAGCTTAATGTTTAGAATTACATCAGCTTCTCCTAGATCTTTCATGTCAAAACTCTTTGACAAAAAAGACTTAACCTCATTAATAATATCAATGTTTGTTCCAAAGATTAGAATATCATCAACATATAAACATAATATAACAGATTGGCCCCCACCATGTCGATAATACACACACCTATCAGCTTCATTAACAGCAAAGCCTGCACCAGTTAAAGTAGTGTCAAACTTCTCATGCCATTGTTTAGGTGCTTGTTTTAAGCCATACAAAGACTTCAGTAATTTACACGCCTTCTGCTCTTCACCTTTTACCACAAATCCATCTGGCTGATCCATATAAATCTCCTCATCCAACTCTCCATTAAGGAAAGCTGTCTTCACGTCCATTTGATGAACGAGAAGACCATACGAGGTAGCCAGAGAAAGTAGCACTCGAATAGTGGTCATTCTAGCAATAGGTGAATAAGTATCAAAGAAATCCTCGCCTTCCTTCTGGGTATAACCCTTAGCCACAAGCCGAGCCTTGTACTTGTCAATAGTACCATCAGGCCTAAGCTTCTTTTTGAACACCCACTTACATCCAATTGGTTTACAACCAAAAGCTAGCTCAGATAACTCCCAAGTTCTATTAGAAAGAATTGAGTCCATCTCACTACGAACAGCTTCTTTCCAATCATCTGCATCTGGAGATGCATATGCCTCTGTAATAGAAGTAGGAATATCGTCCATAAGATACACAATGAAATCATCACCAAAGGATTTTGCAATCCTTCGTCTCTTGTTCCTCGCAGGAACTTCATTGTCATTCTCCTCAAAGACTTCTTCAGGTGGTTGCTCAAATGATTCAATAGAAGACTCAATAGGTACAGTAAAATCAGGAGCTATCTCAGAGGAAAATCTAGCATTGCTACACATATCTTTCATAGGGAATATATTTTTAAAAAATATAGCATAACGAGATTCAAATATTGTATCAACATGCATATCAGGAACTTCAGATTTTACTACTAAAAATCTATAGGCAATGCTATGGTGAGCATATCCTAGAAAGACACAATCCACAGTCTTCGGTCCAAGCTTACGCTTCTTAGAAATTGGAACATTGACTTTCGCCAAACATCCCCACGTGCGCAAGTATGAAAGTGATGGTTTCCTTCCAATCCAATTCTCATATGGAGTTGTCTCTTTATTTCTGTTTGGAATTCTATTCAGGACATGACTCGCAGTCAATAGAGCTTCCCCCCACCATGCCTTAGATAGACCAGCAGTGTCTAACATGGCGTTCACCAAGTCAGTCAGCGTGCGGTTTTTCCTCTCGGCAATCCCGTTAGATTCGGGCGAATAGGGAGCTGTCCTCTCATGAATAATACCATGTTCCGCACAGAACTCATCAAATAATATAGAAAAATATTCACCACCATGATCTGACCTTAGATGTTTAATTTTTCTCTCTAGTTGATTTTCAACTTCAGCCTTATAGATTTTAAAGTAGTCTAGCGTTTCATCTTTAGTTTTAAGCAAGTAAACATAGCAAAATCTAGTTGCATCATCAATTAAAGTCATGAAATATTTCTTTCCACCTTTTGTCAACACACCATTCATCTCACAAAGATCAGAATGTATGAGTTCTAGAGGTGCCAAGTTTCTCTCCTCTGCTGCCCTATGAGGCTTTCGAGGTTGCTTAGATTGCACACAGCTATGACACTTAGAACCTTTGACAATAGTGAGATCTGGAATTAAATTCAGACTAGACAAACGTGACATCAATCCAAAGTTAACATGACATAAGTGAGAATGCCAAACACTCGAATTATCATTAATCGTGCCACAAATATGATTCACTGACTTATTACAAAAATCTGCCAAAGATAGGCGGAACAACCTCCGCAATCATAGCCTTTACCAATAAATTGTCCATGCTTAGACATGACTACTTTATTAGACTTTAACACTACCTTAAACCCATCTCTCAATAGAAGGGAGACGCTAACAAGGTTCTTGCGAATAGTAGGGACATGTTGTACGTTCTTCAGCTGCACGATCTTTCCCGAAGTAAACTTCAGATCTACCGTGCCAACACCACAAACAGAAGCATGTGACCCATTCTCTATCAGGACGGAGGAACCTTGGAGCCCCTGGTAAGAAGAAAACAAAGAGATATCAGCACACACGTGAATATTAGCACCTGTATCAACCCACCAACTTGGAGATTGAAACACTGAAAGTACAGTAGGAAAATTACCATACCTGTCATCAGCACTGCTAGCAGTCACGAGGTGAATTTTCTTTTTCTCTTTCTTGTCCGGTCGCTCCGGACAATCTTTAGCAAAATGACCAAGCTTTCCACACGCGAAGCAAGGTAGCTCTACTTTGTCTTTCTTCTTCTTCTTGAAGGCAGTATTTTGTTTGGCATTGAAAGCAGGTTGCTTAGGCTTTCCCTTGTTCTTGCCATGGTTTCTCTGGACAAAGTGGGCGCTAGATTTTTCCTCGTTCCCCTTCTCAATGTTATCTTTAGCCCGAGCTTTTTCCTCGACATCAAGAGATGCTATCAGGTTTTCAACTGATATTTTCTGTCTCTTGTGTTTGAGACTTGTGGCGAAATTCCTCCATGAAGAAGGCAATTTAGCAATAATGCACCCAGCCACAAACTCATCGGGTAAGACACATTTAAGGAGTTCAAGTTCCTTAGCCAGGCGCTGGATCTCATGAGCTTGCTCGACTACTGATTTGTTAGCAACCATCTTGTAGTCATTAAAGCTCTCCATGGTATACAGCTCTTTACCTGCATCTGAAGCACCATAAGTAGCATTCAGATGATCCCATAAAGCCTTTGCATCTCTTAAGTGCATCATAGTATCAAATAGATAATCTGAAAGCACATTACGCACAACTCCCACAAAGATATCATTAGCTTCCTGGAATTTTCTTTGATCTTCATCAGAGATGTTTCCCTCAGGCATGCCATCTTTGACCTAGAAAACTTTCATGGCAGTAAGCCAATCAGTGACCTTGACAGACCACCTTTTAAAATGCACACCAGAAAACTTTTTCGGCCTCAGCGCGTCAACAAAACTAGCCATAGATAATTCTGGAAACAGCCTATAATAAGGTTTTTGGATTGTTAACGAATTAGGCAATTTCCAGATTAAAAGCATGATTAAATCTAGAACATAAATCATGATAAATATAAGAACTAGATTAAACATGTATGGCATACTAGTATAGCAGATCAGCATATTCCACAGCATCAATATGACAAGCATTGATAATCCAGCAGATAGATTAGATTGTATGAACGTCAAAATTAGATCAAGAGAATTATACCTTTCAGTTGTAGTAGTAGTAGATGGTGTTGAAGATGTAGCTGGCGGTGGTGATGGAGCGAGATCGCTGATGTCGATGTCGTCGATGTTGAAGTCGTCGTCAAAGTCGTCGATGAGAGGCGGAGGAGTATTCTTGATGACGACCCCGCGAGCTTTAGCACGACGAAGCCGACGCGCCGATGCACCCTTCGGAAGACGAGCCGTTGTGGAAGCTTTAGGAGCAGTCGCGCGAAGAACGCTTCCCAAAAACCTTATTCGTCTTCTCCCGGTGCAGGATCGCAAAGACGAGGGTTCCGGAGACCTGCTCACCCGGTCAATGGTGCACGCAAGCGATCGAACTGGAGTAGCTACAGCGGCGGCGCAATAGCGAGTAGAGGCAAAAACCCTAGGATTAACTGGATGTGTTTTGGCGTAGCTGGCAGGTTGCTTATATAGTCCTGTCCAACCAATCTCGTGTCGCGATCACGATCTAAATTAATTTAGGACTCTTAGTTTGTAACCGATTAGGACTCATGCAACTTGAAGGCTAAGAAACCAAAAAACGAAAACAGCAAAAGGAGACCGTGCTCCCGCAAGGCGAGGAGCCAGATTTCGGCGGACCATTCACGCAGGTACCGCGCACCCGCGCCCGGCCGGCGAGGCGAGCGAGCGCGCGCGTGTGGACTTCTCTTACTCCTCCTCACACTAGACTTGAGGAAGTGGGGAAGACTTCCATATTTAAGTATAACTACCTCCACTTCCACAAGCAAGGTGGTACTAAAGAGTTCCCACATCCTCTCTTACTCACATGAATGGACCTTTGAGATTTATTTTGAATTTCACAATTAGTTATTGGGCCAAGCCCATATAAATTCCAACAGCAACACTAACCCGATACCCAGCAGCAACACTGATCCGATACATAATCTTACAGCTAGCTACACAGAAGTAAAGGCAGTCAGCTTGTAGGCAAGGCTAAAGCAAACAACGGCAAAAGACAATTTGCAAATCGCTGAGGATTCACTTAGGCCTACAACAACAGAGTCCATCAGTCCCAAGTAAGTTAGGGTAGGGTAGAGTTGAAACCCATCAAGAGCCTCTAGTCACGATTTAGGCACTTCAATAGCTGCTTTTCAAGCACTTCTATTCAAACATAGATCTCTAGGTATATCCCAAGCATTCAAATCTCTTTATATTGCCTCTCCATGTCAATTTCGGTCTTCCTCTACCTCTCCTTGCATTATTAGTTTGGCTTAGAACTCCACAGTGCACTGGTGATATGGTCAAACAACCTCAACCAATGTTGGACAAGCTTTTCTTCAATTGGCGTTAACCCTAGGCGATCACGTATATCATCGTTCCAAACTCGGTCTATTCTTGTGTCACCATAAATCCATCGCAACTTACGTACACTCAGTTGTTAAACATGTCGAATCTTTATTGGCGAATATTCTGCTCCAAAGATTCAACATGTTCAACAATATAAGTGGATTGAGATGAATCCGATAACATCAGAAGGCTATTAAAAAGTCAGGGAATTATCCTCTGGCAAAATAGTCACAAAATCTTCTGAACTCCAGCCAAGTATTTTTTTAGTTCGAATAAAAACTCCAGCTGTCCAGTTCCCGCAAATCTCAAACTGGTTATTATCATTAAAACGGTATTCAGTTGTAGACCCAGTGCAGCCCGACTTGGCTGGCCCACCTAACAGTGGAATATACTTCCTTTGCGCGCGCATAAATAAGCAGTTTTCCAGGTAGCTGACGCAAGTACGCGATAACTCTGCCTCTCCACAGGGTCTAATACCAAAATACGAACTTGTACGGACCAAAGAAAGAATAGTATAAGAAATGAAAAATAGGTTGAAAGGATCGCTTCGTTCTTCAATATTTGGTAAAGAGTATATATTTTTTTAGTTTCTACCACGCTTCCACAGCTTTTTATTAGACTGACGATGACGAACAGGTTAAGAGGAGGCAGAGAGAACGAGGAGGAGATGAGCGATGTCGGTTTGGACCCAAGTTGACGAAGGGAACGCGTGGATTGCAGCAGGGAATGTGGGCCTCGCCGCCCTGCTGCACCTTTGGGCGAACTGGTGGTCCCCTTCAACGCTACTAGTCGCGCCAATGTTCATTATGTAATGCTCATACTGTGAGGTGTTGTAACCGTGGTAGGTGCTTGATCGACATGCACGCTGTGTTTCTCGCGCTTAAACCTGGAAGTGGATTTGCATTATCCAAAGTATAAATGGATTTAACTTGCTGTGGATTCAACTGGATGGACGCTGTTTGGGCGAGGATATCTGTTGGCACAAAACCCAAACAAATAGGATTAGATTGGATACAAACACCTGGATATACAAAAATTCGTTGTATCCATCCCTATCCCCTCTCGTGCCTCTCCCGGCGGCAGCTAGCATGTCCTGATTCCTTCGCCTATGCCGTCGGGGACAACGGTGACCTGAGCAACGGCTGCGAGCTCCTCTCAGGCAGGTTCGATGCGAGCTCCGCCCAGCGGTCGCGACCTCTGCAGGCAGCAGCGACGGACGGTTGTGCGCGAGCCGAGGTGGACGCGGCTGCTAGCTCTGCTGGGCAGGATCCACGCGAGCACCTTGGCAAGGCGGCGGGCCTGAGCACGGCGAGGAGGTGCGCGGCGGGGCGCACGCGTAGGGGCGCGGCCCGGCCTCCTCTGCGGAGGAGCGAGCCGAGGACAGCGAGGCGGCGTGCCCGAGCGCGGTGATGAGGCATGGGAGGAGACGGAGCCACGGACAGGCGTCGGAGGCGCAAGGGAAGGAGCAGCTCCCCGGCTGGGCTAAGCAGCGCGAGCTCCACCCGCCGACGAGACTGCGACGATGCTCACGACTATTTGGATAGATTGGACTGGACTGGACGGGTTGTTTCCCACCTGACATTGGTTTGGATTGGATTGGATTGGATTGTGACTCAGTTTAGCTGGACTCTTTTTGGACTGGGTTAGTTGGACGAGGATGTTAATCCACTTCCAGGTTTACTCGCACTCATTGCAATTTGATCGCTGCCGACCACTTCTAGATTGGACTGGACTGGACGGAAAACGCGCAAGTCTGCGTGTTTGCGGAAAGAAAAGTGGGCGGCAGTGCGACAGATTCATCTGTTGTTAAAAAAATGAATTTTATCGATTGGAGACACTTCAGAGATAGGCGCAGGTGGGTCAGTGGGTGGACGCCATAAGAGAATTTTTAGGGCGACAGAGCTAATTCTAATTCATTATAGAAGTTGATTCTCTAATAGAAGTTATTCCGTGACTAAAAGTGATTTTCTTTGATTCTTTAGCGTAAAAAACTCTTAGATTCACAATGGAGAATCACTTCACGTAACAAGAAAAAGCTATTTCTTCAGCTCTCGGCTTCTTAATTCATTCCAGAGAATCACTTCACAGAATGATTAGAGCTCCTGCTAGATTCAACAGAGAATCAGCTCTGGTGATCACACATGATTCCCTGTAATGGTACCAACGTAACTCATGAAACAGATTGACATGGGACCAAAGCAAATTAAAATTTGATTTATCGCTATTTGAACAATAACTTTACATGTCGTAGAAAGGAACAACTACTACTATTTTCATTTCTTTATTATCTTTTCATAAATATTATTATTGTAGAGTCCATGGACGAGGTCATTGCCGTCCGTGCTGCATCAACCGTGCCTCCAGCGGTATTGAGAGGAGTTTATATTTTGAATTTATATTTTGAAGGGTGAAAGTTTATAAAGTAGACATGTTCCAGCACAAGGAGTGACAACACATTCGATTTTTTAAAACAGTAGTGCTAGCTCCTGGACGTCCGGACAGACTCCCACGCACCCGCACTGCACTCTGTTTCTTATGCTTGCGCCTGCACTCCACGCCCGCGCTCGCCCCAACACGCCCCCGCACGCACCTATGTTTCCCGCGTCCACGTGGGGCCATGCCATTCGGACGTCGACGCCCCATTTCTCATGCGTATTGCAACATGTGCAACATCCAATGTACTTTTGCAACATCCAGATGAAACATTTGTAACATATGTCTAAAACAAATGAAACACTTGCAACATACATCAGAAATACTTGCAAAACACTTGAAAACACTTGAAAGTCATTGCAAGCATATGCAACATCTAGATGAAACACTTGCAAACATATGTGTGAAACATATGCAACATCTATACAAAACACACTTGCAACTTACGTCTAAAAAACATATGAAACAGATGGTTTGCAACATACGTGTATAGCATTGCAACATATGCAATATCCCGATCTACTTTTACAATATCCATTTGAAACATATACAACATACCTCTAAAACATTAGAAACACTTAAAACATACGCTTGCTATTTGTCATTGCGTGACACTCTAGTGGGCGGCGACCACCATGCCAGGCGCGTTGAGGAGCTCGATAACCGCTTTGATGGGTAAACCGGGGCTAGGAGGTGGTAGAGCGAAAAGCACCACATACTTAGCCACAACAAGCTTCTTCCGCTGGGGCACCAGGGCACGAGGAGCCTCAAGGCAGATGCGAAGTATGACATGGTCACGACACCCTCGTTGTCTCTAGCCGCAGGAGGAGGTGGCGAGGAGGACGCAGGCACTAGCTCCGGCGACGAGGGCAGGAGCGGGCGGCAGGCGTGACTCCAACGGTGGAGCTTGCGTCGTGGAGGCGGGCGAGAGCCTTGGGCGGAGGAAGTGGAGGTAGTCACCGCTAGAGAAGGCGAGTGGTGGGCGAGTGAACACCGCAATGGCCGTGCGAGTTGGGAAATGTCGGTGTTTTTTATTGGAGAAACCTTGAAAGAATGAGTGTAGAGGGGAGCAGGCCTGTTGGACTGGTAGCGCGCGGCCCAGGAAGCGCGGCGTTCGGACGGACGCCCACACCACAACATTTCTATTTTTTTTTAAATAATAGTGTTTGTTCGGTCCATCAGTCCAAGCTACTCACCGATAAAAATGAAAAATTGGTTTTAGTTTTTTTAGCTAAGCTACATTGAGAATTAACCTACAGTAAAATTGTTTTTTCTCTTTGTCCTATATATATATGCATTTTCTCTTGAAAAAAAGGAATAGCCATTTTATGCTCCTGTTATCATGTGAGGTTCAATTTTATTCAAGAATTTTCAAAATGGTTGTTTAGTTCTTAAATTTTATTTTTAGGCTTAGTTTTGTCCTGAAACTATTAAAGTGACCATTTTGGTTCTCAACATTGTACTCTGGACTCAATTTCATTCATGAACTATCAAGTGCATAAATGAAACTAAACTTAAAATAAAGTTTGAGGGCTGAAATACAGTTTGAGAGTAGAAATGGCCATTCTAAAAGTTTAAAGATGAAATTAAGATTTTGACGTATAACTGAGGGACCAAAATAACTATATACAAAGAGTAAATTTTACTATTGGTCCTCGAATTTATCTTAAGTTCTTGAGGTCTTGGTATTTTAAAATTGTACATTCAACTCTCTAAATTTGTCCTGAGTTCTTATATCGGTCCCGGTCCATGCAAATTATACCTTCGGCTCTTTAAACTTGTCCCAAGTTCCCATCTCGGTTTCGGTACTTGTAAATTGCATGCTAAGATTCTTAAAGTTGTATTATTGTATCATTATGGTCCGTCCATCCTCGCACCACTATCCTCACCTCCGCCACACCGTGCATGCCCATCTTACCCATGTAGCCACATAACGCAGCACCATGCATGCTTGCCCTACTACTTGGCGCCGCCTATGTTGCATCATTGGTGTGGTGCCGCATCCACGTTGCCATGCTACTGCTAGGCTATGTCGTGTCTGCCTATGCCGCCATGTTGCACGCTACACCGCGCCGTTGCCAAGGGAGGTGATGAAAGACGAAAGAGTGCATGCGGAACCGAGTGTGAGGAGATGACGAGAATGAGCATGAGCTCCTGCGCAACCGGGAAGAGGAAGGAGTGTGGCGGCGCGGCGGTGGAGTTGAATGCAATCACCGTGAAGGCCCGGCTGGGATCTGCAGTTGGGCAAGCATAGCAATGGCGACCAAGCGACATAGTAGGTCCTAGGAAGGTAGGTCTGCACATCCCTCCTTAGCCCATCGCACGTCTTGGCCCTAGTGCGTTACACTATTTGGGTTGATGAACACGGTCCAATGCAATTTGGCCAAACGATTGTGGTGGGCTCATGCAAAGCAGTGCGGGAAATGGAGATGGACTGTAATTGTATAATAATAATACAAGTTTTGGGAGCTAAGTATGCATTCTAAAAATAACTGAATCAGGATAAAAACATGGGACAAGTTTGAGGAACCAAATGCTCAATTTAAAATTATGGGGACATGAATGAGAACTGCACAAAAAATTTACAGAGGTAAAAGGAAATTGAAAATACCGAGAAGAACTCGAACACGTCCGAGGACACTAAGTAAAAATTTCTCATTTCAATATGCATATAGTGGTCTCGGACTCTCGGTACGAGCACTACCTGTCGCCGGTGGCTCGTGTGGAAGTACGCGCGCATGGAACACTACGACGCCGTTCCAGCCGGCCGGCGAGGTCGTCGGCTTCCCACTTGTCAGCATCCACCATCCACGAAACTCCGGAGCTGCGTTCAAGGAACGGTGACAGTGACCCAAATCACAACTTGCAAGTTGCAACATCCGAGCGACACCGATTGTGGATAGTACGTTCTAGCAACACCAATCAACAAGCAGATTTTTTTAAAAAAGGAAATATATTAATATCCCAGCTTCTGCATCGACTAATGCATATGGCTGTTCATTATTACAAGCAAGCGTCACACAAACCAAGAAATCTCAAAAACGAAGTTACCGTGAGATCAACACACTGACTAAAATTCAATACTGAATTCGGAATAAACCATTCAGATGTACATATTACCGTGGTGCATGATAGTCACCAGTTATGCGGAGCATAACAGCACTAATTAATTACAATCTGACCAGTCCATTCCATTCGTTCCATGATCGAAATCTCGAAACAAATAAATCAAACGCATCGTCGGTCGTTGAGTTGACTATATATGCAGGATTTCAGTTGCAGGCATATGAGCAGCGCATGATGAGCAGCTAGCGATGCTTCCATCGATATCGAGACGACGGCGAGTGGATGGCGCCGCCACCATGCCACTTCTTCTTGCAGTCGTTCCGTGCCAGCTTCCGGCGGCGGCCACCACCGCTTCGGTCGACCCTTGGAGGAACCGTCTTCTCCTCCTCCGGCGGATCTTGGATGAACCAGTAGTCAAGGCCAAGGGGCCATGAGAACAGGCCCCTGCGACGAATCATTGGGATGGGATCGAAGGAGTCGAAGAACCACGAGAACAGCATGGGACGCGAACGCCGCCTGGCCTCCACGTACTTGTCCTTCCAGCTCGATCCCGGACTGAGAGTCTCCTGCTCCTCGTCGGACCTCTCGGCGTCGGGGAGGAACCACCGCAAACGCCACCTGTAGCCCCGGCGCTGGCGCACAGGCAGGGCCTTGTACAAGGCCTTCCACAGCTCGTGGTCGCGCTCGGCCACGAGCAGCCTCAGCTGGGAGCTAACGCACTCCACCCTCGCGAGGTCCTTGCCGTCGGTGAGCTTCTCCAAGACAGCTCCCTTGAGGTCGTCGGGCAGGGACGCGAAGCCGCTCAGCGACAGTCCGTTCCTGCGGCACAGCTCGTGGAGGAAGCCCCAGCACACGCCGTCGGCGAGCGACTTGCAGATCCGCGACGCCCAGGGCTCCACGCCACCGAGGCTACGGGAGAGGAGCGGCCACACGGTGAGGAGATCCAGGCGCTCCAGGTACGCGTTCTCCGGCACGTCGTCGCCGTCGGTGACGAGAAACACGAGGAGCGCGACGTCGGTCCCCTGCGCACACAGCATCAGCACAGCAGCGTCCGCGCCCTGGCGGTGCGCAAGGTCCGGCGCGGTGTACTGTCGGGAGAGGCACAGCGAGCCTCCCTTCTTGAGTGATTGCTTCTTCAGGAGGTGTCCCGACCGTGGCTGCGCGCCGTAGGGCTGGAAACCGGCGAAGAGGAAGGCGGCGTGCAAGACCATGCCCAGCCGGCCGGCGATGTCCTCGGCTTCCCACTGCCCAGCGTCTACGAACTTCTCGAGGAGGTTCGCCATAGTAGCGGTTCTTGTCCTGTTGCGATGGATCGTTTAATTTGAAGCTGATGGCAATGAATTGGATCTACGAGGGGGTAATAATTACCTGCAAATTCCTCTAACTCGACTTAGTGGCTAAGCGATTGACTTGTGCTGAGTCAATGTGACGCGTATGCTAATTTCATAATCCTCTATTCCTCTTAGATTAACTGAGTTCGAGATGGTTGACACACAAAAGAAATTAACCCCTCGGTGTTTGTCTGCTTCACCCCTTATAAAACCAACTATTATACTTAATAACCACGAGACGTTTTTTATGGTGGTTTTGGTGATGTGGCATATTAAAAAGTCTATATAACCCCTTAACATATCACGGGTTGACTGTATGGCCCCTAAACTATAAAACATGATATTATAGCTCGTAAAGCATCAAACAATGGTCAAATGACTCAGTGGACAGTCTTTATGGTTGTTTTGATACTGTATCTCCACATACTGGCCTAAACACACATGCTTAAATGTAGACCATTTGTTGGCTCCACCTCCTAATCTTTCTAGACTGAGCTACCGCGCTAACGAGTAGCATGTGACATTTTGTCTCCTTGCTCCACCTCCATCACTTGTCGATGGCATTGAGCTCAAGCATGCCACGCCTACATCATCGTCCCTATAAAAATCACCCCCCAGGGAAATGACCTTTATACATGGACACTGAAGTGGCATGTCAGCAGATTTCCCTAGGGGCACAAATACCCCAGGGAAGTAATTTCCCTAGAGTTTTCTGTCGCAACCCTAGGGCACTTCTCAGTTTCCCGTAAAAGCGTTCCCGAACTAGGGTAGGATATTTAAGCCTTTTCCTAGGGTTTTCAGCCCAACGAAGACAAGAGGATTCCAATAGTGCTGTGATGTCCTTTAATTTTTTAAGTAGACTTGTTAGGAGCAGAAAGTGAGAGAGGACAAGGACGTGGGAGGAGCCGTGCATGAGCTCAATGTCATTGAGGAGTACATGATGTGGAGTAGAAAATAAGGTGGTGCTCATCGGGCGGCAGCAGAAGCCTGGAAGGAGTTTAGAGAGGGAGGCAACCGATGAGCTTGTGTGCAAGCATGCGTGCTTAGACCAGTGTGATGGGATATATACAGTGTCTAAATGACCCTATATGACCATTATTTGAACATTATTAGATATTTTAAGGGCTACAATATCATATTTTATAGTTGAGGGGGTCATGCAGTCAATCCTTGATATATTAGGGGTTATATAAAAATTTTAATGTCACGTCACAAAAAAAACAGCTTCAAAACCATCTAAGGAGAGTTATGTAGATATTTTTTAATAGTTTGAAGCGTAGAATACCTGTTTTTATAGGCACCTTTTCCAAACAAATTAACTTTTCTATCTAAAAGTAAATTGCAAATGCGAAACAACACTCTGTTTTCAAGACCAGTACACATACCGTGCAATAACTTTTTCCAAACAAATTAACTTTTCTATCTAAAAGTAAATTGCAAATGCGAAACAACACTCTGTTTTCAAGACCAGTACACATACACGTGCAATAAACTAGTCTCTACAAAAAAAATCATTACAAGGAGCAATAACAATAAATTTTTTAAGAAATAACAGTACATATACAACACACGTCTTGAAAACAAAACCATATATAATCAGTGAATAACAATTAACTTCCTTGCAAATAACTCACATGCTTACCATTAACTAATATGCCTTAAAATTATCATATAGATTACCATGATGGGCATTTCAATTTGAAGTCATTGATGCTTCCTAATAATAATATAGGTTGCCACTCAATAGTGATGATTGTTGTGGTGAAGTAGATTCACTACCCAATACACCATCTCTAATTTGATACATAGCACTAAATGAACTCAAAAGCGCACCAAGTTAAACCTTAATAAAGATCCACTAAATTAATACGAGCATCAATTAAATTTAAAATAATACTAACCATGATGTGAATTAGATTGATAACCACTTATTTTCTTGTTGATGACATCGCTATATGTATAAGATATAGGAAGGGAAACCACAACTAATAATTACATTATTTTAGATCATGTTGCATATATCAAACCAGGGTCAAGAGTACCTATTACAATTAGATTAGAGTTTAGTAATCCAGGGTTTAGATCATAATCAGTTCATTGTCATGCTTCATTCCCATAGCAATAGGTCATCAAAAATATTTGCAAATTACGAGACGTACCATAGTGCCATGTCTATGAATCAGCTCTACTACAGCCTACAGGATTCGGTTGTATAGACGGGCAACAAAAAATTTACCTGAATCGGCTCATTGCCAAGCAGGACGTTGAAATATTTTATTTTATTTGTTTGTATCGCATCATTTTTATGTACTTTAATTTTTTAAGATAATAACACAGTACAACGTAGATGAGACTCACCTTTATAAACATACGTATGTAAACCTTATCTATATGAGCACCTCCTGATGACACTTAGCTTACTCGCCTTTATGAATACACGTATGTAAACCGTATCCATATGAGCACATCCGAACGACTTACAAGTCACCACAGACACCTCACTACATAGCGCCGTTAAATTCTAGAATAAATCCAGAAAAATACGAGCACATGCCAAATCGAGGACTTTGAACCTAAGTGGACAAGTTCTACCAAGGAACCCAACAACTAATATATAATCAGCTCGCATGTACTTTAATTTATTTTTTATTGGTAAATATATTTTTATAGATTATTGAAATAATTATTTGTTTATTTTTTTATATTTATGATTAAACTATTTATTTTTTTTTGAGAAATGTCTTGTCGGGAAAGAGGAGGACTTAATAATTATTCGTTCGTTGGAATTTCCAGAAGAAGATGTCATTTGTTTGATGAGAAATAAAAAAGAATACGAAGAATTCGCGTGGCTAAATCTTAAGCAGCATCTCGCACCTTTTTTTAAGCACGAAAGATTCGTAGGTTTTTTCATTTGTGTCCCGGGAGAAGACATCTCAGATTCGTTTTACCGAAGGCCGAAATATCAAATTTCGTTTATTACTCATGGGCTGACTTTGAGCGGATTAAAAAGGCCAGCACCTGGACACCTCTCTCAGGGTTCGGGCGTCCCAATCTTGGTCGTCTCCGTGTCTCCGTCGCGGCGTCTGGCAGGGAGATGCCGCCGGTAGTTCAGGAGAGGGGGAGGGCGGTGTTGCGGCGCAGCGGGCACAGCGCCGAGGCCATAGGGCGCCGCGCAGGGGGCGGTGGTGCTTCATTGTGGGCGGTAGGCGTATGCTGCTCAGGTATATTTTCATTGGTAGAACGAATTTGGCAATATCGTTTGTCCAGTAGATGATTTCTTCGAATTTGGGACGGTTCATTGGTAGAATTTGGCAATGTCGTCTGTCCATTTGCAATTTCCGAAGTTAAATTCGTTTTGTGGGAAAATAATTTCTTCAAATTTCATCCTAATTTTGGGCCACCTGTGCCCAGCAGTACTGTTTGCATGAGTGTTGCTCTCCGTATTTACCATGCGGTGCCCAACAGTACTGTTGAACTACGTGACCCAGTTTGGAATCATTTATAGGAGGTTTCAAACATATGGTAGAGCAGAACTTCACAGTGCTAATATGAAAATGAAACGCATCGTAAGTCGCTGATTACAGGTGACATCACAATCCACTAGTCAAAAAGGAACAAACCGCTGTACACAGCCACCAGGAACAAACTCTCCCAGACCAGTTCTCTCTGTACGTACCCTCTCCACTGCAGTTTTGGTTTACCTCAGTTCTGCGTGTGGCCAGAGCAGTGAGAGCAACAATAGCTGAAGTAGATCGTGTCTAGCTATCTTCTGGACCAGTACAGGGTGATACAAGCAGCCATGGCCCATGGAGGAGGAGCTTGCGCACATGGGTCAGCCGACACTTTTAAGCTTCACAATTTTATCTGTTAATCACTGCCGACTTAATAAAGACCACACTAGTTCATATGGTCTTAGACTAATCTTCAATTTGAGGCCTTGTTCGTCTGTACAGGGTTGGCATGGACGGAATGGTAGAGAATAGAGTTCAATTCCATGACAACAAGAACATGCGTGTGGTACAAAAGATTGTTTGCTCACTGGCCAACAAGAAAGTAACAACGTCTATATTAGTGTTTGTAGTTTAGTACTCATCTACTCCAAGTGAATGTTTTTTTAGTTCCAAGCGGAGAGCATCTTGCTTTGGGTGAGCTACATGCCTAGTTGCCTAGTACATTACTATAAGGTGAAGACACCTTCATGCTAATTACTCATTTTTTAGATCTTTTGATTGAAAATGAGGAGAATGAAGAAAGCCTTTCTGTATTTTTATAAAACTTAAGAAAGAGTCTCTAGCCGAGTGGTTTGGACGTCTGAGTAGCACTCCTCAGGTCCTGGGTTCGACTCCCCGTGGGAGCGATTTTCAGACTGAGGTTAAAAAAATTCCCCTCGCCCGCCCCATAATCCAAAGCATAGGTCTAAGACCCGACTCAATTCTCGCTTGAGCAACAGATTCTGCTGTGTAAGGGTGGAGCGGGGGTTCGGGAGTTTTCTTCGCCTGATGAGATGGTTGGTAATGCTACAGGGACAATCATTCCTCCGCATGTTGAGTTTTTTTTTCTTCTAACTCCATTTCATATAACCATTTTTGTATACTGGAAAAGAAAATTATTTCAGTATAAAAAAAGGAAAATTAATCTATGCCTTCCAACCATGCAAGTGCTAGACGTTTTATATATTTGCTCCTAGTGGGAAGTGGAGGCTTTCTTGATAGCTATGTGGAAGAATATTTTCACATTGTGTCATATCACTATTGCTAAATGCTTTCACTTTCACATCATTAGTTGGTGAAGGCATATGGTGTTTCCTTGAGTCTTCCTCGCAGCTTCTGGCCAACTTTGTCCTAAAGTCCTTGGCAAATGGACCCAAGCCATGCTCCAAATAGTTTCCTATTGCAAACGATTGCATCTTTTCCATGAGTGCACATTGGTTTGTCCGCAACCGCGGTGGAGACATAGATGGCTGACCTAGAGGTGAGAGAAGGGAACTTGCAGCGACACCGATTACGAAGCAGGCACTCAAACCTTCTGCAGCTGCTCTTCTTTATGTTTTCTTGGATTTCTCCATCGCTGGTGAGTATTCTCTTTCCTCTTTTTACAAATAGTACTGTAAGTTGTGAGAGCAGCTATGGCTGAGTTGATGATCGGGCCGTTGGTCCCCTTGCTGAAGGATAAGGTTTCCAGCTACCTGCTGGACCAATACAAGGTGATGCAAGGCATGGAGGAGCAGCGCGAGATCCTGTCACGCAGGCTCCCAGCCATCTTGGATTTCATCGATGAAGCAGAGTCAGGGCCTAGCCGACCAGGAATAAGTTCTTGGCTCCAAGCACTCAAGAAGGTCTCCTATGAAGTGATCGATGTCTTCAACGAGTTCAAGTATGAAGCACTCCGTCGTGACGCCTGCAAGAAAGGGCACTACAACACGTTGAGCGTGGATGTTGTAAGCCTCTTCCCTGCTCGTAACCCCATTGTGTTTCATTACAGGATAGGCAAGAAGCTTGTTATGGCAGTGGAAGAGGTCTCTAGAGGGATACACGGCCACCAGGTCCTTAGGGGCACACACCAGCGCATGCCTCGGCTCTTGACCGAGCTTGTGGCTAAGAATAAAAGGCCAGGTCCTTATGGGCATGCACCATCAAACTGGCTTTAGTAGGTTTGATTTACTATTGTTAGTAGTGTCACTTGAGTTATAAAGGGGCACCGTAGGTTGTGCAAGCGATCATCGAAGAAGAATAGAACCAGGCTTAGGTGGCCTGTTCTTCGGCGATCTGGCCGGGTTTCCTGCCCGGCCAGGCGTTCTAGTCCATTTCCTCCTCATGTTCTAGTTGTTCCTAATCAGTTTGGTATCGGAGACCTCCACGAGTGCATCGACAATCATGTCCGGCACTCCGTTCGATCCTGTGGCCTTTGAGGCGAGACTGGATGCAAAGCTCGACCGCATCCTCGCACTACTCGACATCATCAACGGCAATGCACCTGCTGCTCCACCTTCATAAACACTGGACCTCATGGTGGAGGACCCTGTGCTGCAGCAGGGGGCCGTGGCTATCGATTCCACTGTGGTTGCTGCACCACCGTCCTCAACAACGTCTGTGGTTGCTGCATCACCGTCCTCAACAACGTCGCCAGCAGCGCCACCGACAGCCGCAGTGGTGCCTGTGCAGTTCCACACTGCTACGCCACTTGCTGCATCTGCGCCATTACCAACAACGGTGCCAGCTACGCCATTGCTCTCCTCCTCCGCAGGCATGGTCGCCTTCATCCACCCCCTTCTCTTCGTGAAGGCCTTGATAGGCGAGATGGCCATCAACGCTGCCAGCCCAGGCCAACATGAACGAGAACCAGGTGGCTGCTCCAGTGGGCGACGCTGTACAACGCTTGACACCACCAGCGAAGGCCCAAGCGGCCATGACTTCGGCGTTATCACTACCTCCACCAGCGGCAATACCAATCCCTTTTCATCCGATGGCGGCGCAGCCATCACAAGCAGGGCCATGGCTGCCTCCAGTGCAGTCCCGCTCTGCTGAACACATGGAGGGCACCTTCGACTCCATGTGCGGGCGCTCCATGGATTTGATCTAGGCAGATTAGATCCCATAAGATCTTGGTTTTCAGTTGGATTGCATGGTGTTCGCTCCAGCAATTGCCACAGCTCGAGGACGCGCTGTCTTGGAGGGGTGGAGTAGTGTTATGGCAGTAGAAGAGGTCTCTAGAGGGATGCACGGCCACCAGGTCCTTAGGGGCATGCACTAGCGCATGCCTCAGCTCTTGACCGAGCTTGTGGCTAAGAATAAAAGGCTAGGTCCTCATGGGCATGCACCATCAACCTGGCTTTAGTAGGTTTGATTTACTAGTAGTGTCACTTGAGTTATAAAGGGGCACCGTAGGTTGTGCAAGCGATCATCGAAGAAGAATAGAACCAGCCTTAGGCGGTCTGTTCTTCGGCGATCTGGCCGGGTTTCCTACTCGGCCAGGCATTCCAGTCCAGTTCCTCCTCATGTTCTAGTCGTTCCTTATCAAAGCTGCGCAAGATTGTGCAGAACATTGAGGTCCTTGTCAAAGAGATGAATGACTTTGGGTTCACACAACGGCCGCAAGCACCAAGACCCAAGCAATGGCGAAAGACTGTTTCCGTCATGGTCGACTCTGACAAGGATATTGTTGGCAGATCTAGAGATGAAGAAAAAAGAAAGATCATGAAGATATTGCTTGATGAAGAGAGTGGCTACGATCTCTTGGTCCTTCCCATTGTTGGAGTGGGTGGGCTGGGCAAGACAACCTTTGTGCAACTCATTTACAGCGACCCTGTGATCAAAAATCATTTCGAGCTTTGTAGATGGTGTTGTGTGTCAGACGAATTTGATGTGGCTAATATTGCAAAAAACATATGCTACACAAATGAGCAAGTTTGTGAGAAAGCACTGCAGGATCTCCAGAAAGAAATTAGTGGAAAGAGATACCTCATTGTGTTGGATGACGTATGGAATCGAGATCCTAATGAGTGGGGAAAACTTAAGACATGCCTTAAGCAAGGTGGTCAGGACAGTGTGGTATTGACCACAACTCGTGATGTTGAAGTAGCACGAATTATGGCCACAGGTGTAGCTGAAGCCTACAATCTTGAAAAATTGGGTGAAAAGTATCTTAAGGAAATAATAAAGACTAGGGCCTTCAGTTTGCAGAAACTAAATAGTGATGAGGTCGAAGATATTATTGACAAGATTGTGGCCAGGTTCAAACTTGTGCAAACCTGTGCAAACTGGCCACAGGCACTTCTTTTCCAATCTGCAAACCTGTGCAAACTGGCCACAATCTTCAATTCTGTCATTTCAAGGCTCTTCAAGTTCTTTATTTGAAAAAATTGGACAGATTGGAAAACCTGTGCAGCGATCCATCATTATTGTCATTTCCAGCATTGAAAGAACTCAAGTTACATTATTTGCATAGGTTGGTGAGATGGGTGGCAACTGAAGGAAAAGAAGTAACTGAAGGAAAAGAAGTAACATTTCCTGTACTTGAGACAATTGATATTAAGGATTGTCCAAAATTGACTAGTCTTCCTGAAGCACCAAAGCTCAAGGCTCTAGAGGTGAATGAAAGCAAAGCACAGCTTTCCTTACTGATAGTTAATTCGAGATACATGTCATTACTGTCGAAGCTAACACTGTCGGCTGAAAATACAGAAGCAATACTTGATCTGGATTCTGGACTGTGAGAATCATGAATCACCTCTGACAGTACTGAACTTTAATGGCTGCAACTTTTTCTTCGTCTCAAGTCCAGCACAGCCAACAATTGGGATTTGGAAATGTTTTGGAAAACTTGTAGATCTGACAATACAAAGAAGTTTTGTCCTCATCCACTGACCGGAGGAAGCGTTCCGAAACTTGGTATCATTGAAGACCTTGTTGGTTTGTTTATGCAAAAACCTAATAGGGCCTGCAAATGTGAATGATGCACCAATTCCATCAACGAATCCAGTGCTGCCACATCTAAAGAGAATCGGTTGTCCCCATCTCTCGAAAATTTTGAAATTTTAAGCTGCAAAAAACTTGAGCTCATATGGGGCAAGGAGGATCAGTTTGGCACATGTACATGGCTGGATCAACCATGCCACAGCTACGCATCTGCTAGTGTGGTAGAGCAATCTTCATCACAGGCAAATCATCCTGCACCATGCCTAATTGGTTGTGGTAACTTGGTAGCATTTCCAAACTTACCGCCTTCACTCAAGTGGTTATATATTAACAAATGTCAGGAGCTATGTTCGATTACTGGGCAGCTGGATGCACTCGAGTTGTTAAGCATTCTTGACTGCAATAAGTTGCAGCCTTTGGGTTCCGTTGGAGACCGGCCATCATTGGTGCGGCTCAGTCTCCATAGCTGCAAGTGCCTTACAACCTTACCAGGTGCCGCTGGGAGTTATCCTGCTCTTCGGGGACTTGCAATCAAATACTGCTCGGCCATAGATATGAAACAGCTTTACAAACACCACCGCGGCTTGACAGCCTTCAGGAAAGAGACTTGTTTTTTTTTTACGGTCAACGGGGGGAGACGTTCCCCACCTGATTTATTTTTATATAGCCCAAAAAACGGTTTGTGATATATTTTACAATCGTTGGGAGGAAAAAAGAACAACAACAGGAAGACACCCCTGCACTGGGGTGAACAATGGCATAATCACACGAGCGAAGATGTAGAGACTGCAACACCACCACACATGAACTCTTCGACGATGCCTCCAGGGAGGTAAATGACGTCAAGACGTAATCATCGTCAGCCAAGCCAGAGCTTGGCAAGGCTTTCGCCCGAGCCTTGTGGCAGATGAATGACGCCTTCAAGTTTCAAGAAGGGAAATCATCACTGGCCTAGACTGATCTGAGCAGAGCTTTCGCCCAGAACCTGCGATGGAGTGAGGCGCACACCAGACGAAGAAGGGGTTGCCGGTCGCCGCCACACCGCGCGGAGCCGTTCACGGACTCGTCCGCAACGCATTTTAGCGATCCACATGAAGGTACCTTTCAAATCCCTTTTATTCTTCTCCATTAAAATTCTTCGTGTTACCATACCCTTGCTGCTACAAATCGACTCTACCTGTACACAAATAATAAATTCATACACGTCTTCCATCTCCAGGTGCTAAACTAAGGGAGCCCAAATCCTGGAAATATGGTATCCCTGGGTGTCAAGGTAGGGCGATCCGGCGTCACAGGTACCCCTCCCTGGATGGATAGGATAGGATACCTGCTGCTTCTTGTCCTCATCAGAGCTCAACTTTGGATGGATCTCAAAGTGTTTCGACAAATAAAATTAATTCAATGTTGCAAGACTAGAGAGGCTCCAAGAGTTTGTAGGTTTCATACTTCGCTATAATCGTGTACTATTGTCTGGATAAACAAATAATGTAGCCCTGCTTTCTGTTTCAATATTTCTGGCTAGTGTGGCGCAGGCATATTATGATTGAATTATTAGAATAAACTTCTACTCTTGTACGTAGCGCTGCCCCTACTGCATGAATAAAGACGTTGATATAATTATAATATGCTGTTGCACCTGGTCTATTGTTTGAATTTGCCTGAATATATCAATGAGGAACACCGTGCCTATAATTCTCGCAAGTCGCGGCAGCTTTGGCAAGAACAATTATCAGTTCACTGCAGGTTCCTGCCAACCAGTCAAGAACAAACTGTTTTCGTTGTAATCACCACTGGAAACTAAAATTTCCCTGCCAGTGCAAAACCGACAACAAAATTCATAATACCGACAAGGAAATTAGGGAATTAATTTTTCCCAGTAGTGAATCCGGACTCTGCCCTCACAACCTCTTTTTCCTTGATGCCGGCGCCAGAGATTTTATATATTGTAAAGCTCGATGGCATTAATCCTACATCATCAATTCCCCTTTTTCGAGCCATATCAAACATAGTGAAGGACTGAAATGATGATCCGAGGAAGGCGAATGAGAGCCAATTCAAAAAATTCTTCACCAAGAGGAACTTGGCCTATATCGCCATTATAACCCAACACACCTCTCTTCTAATTGACAAGGTCACACACATCCCAATCAGTAATATGTCAATCCTAGAAATAATTAGGAATTTCTCAAAACAGTGCAAAAGTGAAGTGTCAAAGTACGAATTAAATTACTCGCTGATTAGTTGGCTAATAAAATGTTAGAGTTGGCTTGGAAAGGAAGAAGAACTAGAAGCGAGAAAGAACACACAAGAAAGATGGCAATGATAGATTTGCGATAGATTCATAATTTAGTCATTACAATTCCTCCCCTCTCTTACTCGCTCTCTTCTCTGAGTATAAAGAACACAGTACGCTAGGCACCCTACTGTGGCCCGGTCACCATGCTATTGGGCTTCATCGCTCTCCTGGGCCTAAGTGGGCATGTGCGCTGAGGATCATTAGTTGTCCGGCGCCCAACAACAATAGTAGCGGATGGGGCAGCTCTCGTGACACTTCCCCCTGCTTGGGTTTTGACATGACCCTGGGCCAGAGCTCGCGGGAATTGCTGTTTTCAGTGGATCTTCCTAGGTGGACAGTGACAACGACATCTAAGATCACTTGATCAAACGCTGCACCATGAGTGTCTAAGATCACTTGATCAAACGCTGCACCATGAGATGATCGCCTGACGACCAGCAATGCTGCAAAATCTTCTTTGGCACCTGAAACACGACCAACTCAAAAGGGAGCTGTTGGGATACCTGAAGTTGTCTAGGGGAGCGCTTCAGCTATGAAACATAAAACAACGGGTGGACATGAGAAGATGACGGCAAGTCTATACTGAACGCTGCAGCACCCACACGATGACTGATAAGGAATAGGCTGAAGAATTTGAACGATAGCTTCTGACTGGAACGGGCGACTAAAGATTGCACATATGGTTGGAGCTTGAGGAATACGAGATCACCCTCAGAAAAGGAGTGGTCTGAGCAGCCCTTATCAACTTGTCGCTTCATTCTGTCTTGGGCGCGAAGCAGATGTTGACGGACCAAGTTGTGCATCAGATATTCAGATTTCGTTCTTCCAACCATCCTGCAAATCAGGCACCGATGTGGCGGCTGAAGGATCAAGACCCAGATGCCGTGGAGGGAGTCCGAACTTCGAAAAAACAAATATCATCTCATTATTGCATTTCAGTTTGCTATTTTTGTGTTTTCCTCGATCTACTCTGGGTTGTGCTTGTTTGTGTGCAGCAATATATGATAACATAGCCCCTGGAAAGTCTATGCAAAATTGGATTGAAGTTGGAATTGGAAAGCAGCAAGTAGTTTTGGGGCTGCTCTGTCGTGCATACCAGACCAGTCCGGTTTGATGCCCCAGAAACTGAATTCCTATATATTGCATTTAACCTCTTGTGTTGCGGGTGTTTAGCTCCTTGGCTTGTTTAGCAATCTTTATATGCTTAGTGTATCACTCTAGAGGGGTTCATTATTCTGATTTGGGAACTGGAAATTCACACTAACGGTTTTCGCATTTTAAGTTGTAATTTTTTAGAAATGCCTATCACCCCCTTCTTGGAGACATCTTAAGTCCTTTCAAACCTAAAGCATTGCTTAATTATAAATGAGGAGTGCGGCTTGTTCCTTCTTGTCACAGTGACGTTGTTGGAGAAGAAAAAGGAGGAGCCCCCAGGCAGTGGCGATATAGCTTGGAGCCCTACCTGAGTGGCGGGAGTGGGGGTGGCGGCGACAGAAAAAGCTGTGTTGGGCTTTGGCCGAGGAGTCATTATATTCCCTTTATTGTGTGTAATGTGAGGATTTCTTAGGGCTGTTGTCAGTGGGTAGTTTCATAGCATTGTTTCCAAAATATAGAATGCAATGAAACATAGATGACACAATAACCCTTAATGCATAGTTTCATTATTTTGTTCCATATAAATATTTAGTTCTATGACTCAATTAGAGTTGGAAACCGAGCCATGATAATTTCATCTGCATGGAACTCACTTTCTGTCTCTTCTTAAAATCATTGACATGTCACTAAAAATTTTATGTGAACCTATTAAATGTAGATGATACTCCCATCTAGGGATGAAAACGGAACAGAAATATTCCGAATTGACCGTTTTCGTTTTCTATATTATGAACCGTTTTTTAACATGAAAAATTGTCAGTTTCAATTGGTTTCACAACCATTTTCAACTATTTTTTTTCTCTTTAATTGGTAAATGTAGAAATATCCCGAACCGACCGTTTTCGTTTTTCTATATCGTAAGTCCGTTTTCGACCGTTTCCGACCGTTTTCATCCTTACTCCCATCACTACTGGAAACTAGGACTTTGCCGAGTGTTTTTACACTCGGCAAAAGAGCCTTTTTGCACTGGGCATGCTTTGTCGAGTGTGGCACTCGGCAACATATTTGTCGGCAAAGGGACTTTGCCGAGTGCTTTTTATCGGAGCACTCAGCAAAATTTTTTTATATTTTGCCGAGTGCCAGGCAAGGCACTCGGCAAAATATTTGGGCCGTCACGCCAGCTTCCGTTAACAGTCACTTTGCCGAGTGCCCGACCAGCACTTGGCAAATTTTTTTTTATTTTTTTACTTAGCCAAGTGCCTCTGGCCCGGCACTCGACAAAGTTTTTTTTAAAAAAAATACTTTGCCGAGTGCCTATGGCCCGGCACTCGGCAAAGTTATTTTTTCTTTTTTTTTTATTAAAAACACTTTGCTGAGTGCTTGTGACCCGACACTCGTCAAAGTTTATATATATATATATATATATATATATATATATATATATATATCAATCACCAACATGTATTATATAAATCAAATATGACATCGATATAACCTCAAAAGCACACGCATAATATCAAAAATCCATCGAAAATCCATCACAAATCCTCTAAAGTTCAACATTACAAGTTTATTATTACAGGTTCAACATCACAAAGTTCAACATCCCTACTACGGCGGCGGAGAGTGCAACTGTGGTCTCTCGGACTGCGGTGACGGACCGGACTGCGGTGTAGGGTTGACGGGATCAGCCCTCGGTGACACGACAGTGGGGTTGTTTGAACCCGCCGACGGAGGCTGCACAAAAGAGATTGCATGTGTTAGACTCAAAATTGAAAATTTCGGCAGCACCTCCCCTGCACGGGGAGGATTCCAACCTGCAAGAAACAACGACATGTAGGCCGACAAAACAACGGCACGAAGGCCGACATTCCCAACGGCACGAAGGCCGAAAATGACAACGACACGAAGTAAATTAATAAAATAAACAAAAAAGTCAAAATTGCCCCAAACTTTAAAGTAGAGTTTTAAATACTATCACAAAGCTACACAAAAAAATTTGGACCTAAAATCAAAAAAAAATGTTGCCGAGTGTCAAAGTGAGGCACTCGGCAAAATATTCATTGCCAAGTGCCGGTCCCAGGGGCACTTGGCAAAATACATTTAAAAAATTTAAAAATTTTTTGCCGAGTGCCAGCCGTTAGGCACTCGGCAAAATATCGCTGCAGGTGGCCACCATCCTGGGTCGGGCACTGTTTGCCGAGTGTCTTACTTTGCCGAGTGCCTGACACTCGGCAAAGTCTGCTTTGTCGAATGCTATATTTTGCCGAGTGTTTTTTATTAGGGCACTCAGCAAAATATATATTTAGCGAGTGCCCCCAATAAAAAGCACTCGGCAAAGTCTCAGACACTCGGCAAAGTCTCAGTTTCCAGTAGTGCATTGATATTGGCCTAACAACCGTTAATTTGACACAAGTTTGTTTGGCATGTTCAGCCATGCGCCAATGCTCGCAGGAGTGTTGTGGGCTCAAAAGCATGTTTATTTGTCGAGCTAAATAAATAAAGTTATATTTCTAATCAAATTATAATACTTTTATTTTTTTAGACAATAATTACAGCACATCTTCGAATAAATGTTTCCCCAAAGATGTATAGTTAATTTTCTCATTACTGTGAAACAAAATGACAAGGTATATGATTGAAGGTTATTTTATTCCTCATTGCCTTTTACATGATTATATAAAATAGTGTCTGCAACTTTGGTCTTTTTTTGGTTGATATTCCCGTAATGCATAGATTAACATCGCGAGCGCCATGAATTAATGAAGTATATATACCTAACAGTCGACTCAACTTGTGGCCTTCTTCAAGGAGACTACAATGACCGGATACTTTGCCTTGGTTATCTCGAGATGCTTTGAAACCATGGAGGCAAACACCACGAACAGCTCATCTAGTATAGCCCTCACCGAAGTGCTTCCACAATAAGCGGATCCATTACTGCCCTTATGCTTTTGTTCGCCCACATTTTGCCCACTGCTGTCGCAATCAGGCACCACGTCACTCTCTGAATCGTCAAGTGGATAAGAGATTGTCCTCCTTAACCAAGGCCTTCAGCTCATTAACTGATGGTGCGTAGTATGGCAGGTTAAAGGAGCTCAGTTTCTCCTTTTTCACGCGACCCTGCCATGCATGCACTGTTATGTTAACAACGAGCTTGGATGTGATTGATAAAAGAGAAATTGCAAGAAGTGTTAGAAGAAAGAGAGATTAATTAACATCCCATGTTGGTTTGGTTTTATTTTTTAATGGTAGGTATGGTTTGTATATTTCTAGATAGATTCCTTGTAACAGAAATCATTTGAAAATATATAAATGGCACATTATTCTCGATCAGAAGCAAGATTTAAGTATACCTTTTGTACCAGTGACTGCAGAGATTTAGCAAGCAACTCCCACATGGTACCCACTTCCCCATGCATCAGCATTTCTTCACTCTTTCGGCCTAGAAATGTGAGCACCATACGGCCACCAGAAACAAGTTCTTTGTACCGCAATGCGAGGAACAACTTGAAGTCCTTTCTGAATTGTTCTTGGAATAATGTTACCACGGTCGGCGAAGTAGTCTTCCCAATGTAGATGTTCTGTTCATTCAGATGAGTTCCGTTTGAGAGATCCTCAGGCACCTATTTGATGAACACCAACATGCATATACAAGAGGAACATGATTAATGACAGAGATACACTTAATAAAATGCTGTCATTCAAAAATTCATATTACATTGAATTGATTAAATAACCCACATATCATATTCTATAAGAACAGTTGCATTATTGTTTCATGGATTCAATAACTACAATGTCTTTGCATTGAAGGAACAAACACATGTGTTGACAACTCCCTTCGCTATGGATCCCTTCACCTTGTTTAGCCTGGGTTGCTGAATACATCGAAACAACTTATTTCGCAGGGAACAAGGAGCTTCACGGGATGAGCCTATGAATTGAAGGAAGCCATCTTCGCTCGAGGCAAGGGAAGAAAGACAAAGCCTAGGAGCCTTGGACGAATGGCCTTTCGACGCAACTAGCAAGGTTCGCGGATGCGAAGTCCGAAGTGAAGTATCAAAGGATTGATCGGGCCAAGATGGGCACGAGAGAGACCAAGCCCTACTTTGACTCGAGTGTAACGAAATAGATCGTGATGCCCCCTAGTCTCTACTACACCTAAAAAATGTATAAGGGAATCATCGGTGAGCAAACCAATCGCCCGCCTCACCTCGCCTGGCCAGCGATCCGCATGCCAACCAGGTCCACATCATGCCTGGCGTCCGGATAATCAGTGTGGTAAAAAAAGAGAGGGATAACTCCCTACATACCAAAATAAAATCAACTTCCTGAAAAATCATTTAGTGTGATAATCACTGCAAGTATTTTCCTTTTGAATTTTGTATGTCCATAGCAGATTATTTGGTTGTCCTTAATCTTATTGTCACAGACAAGTAGTATGTCAGACTAAAAGAAGTTCACCTTAGGATCCTTTAGTCGTAGGTAGATAATAATTTCCTCAAGTTCACTTTACATAGTTGTGATGAACACGGTTCTTACACTATAAACTAGACTGTTTTGATTCCACGTGATGACGTCAAAACATGAATTGTTTTCTAATTGAACATGAATCAAAAGGCTGGATCTGGAAACAAATATAATGTTGTGTATATCTCGCTAAAAGTACTGATTTTTCGGTAATATTATAACATATAGTCAAATTTAAATTATTGTGATAATATTTTTTTTCTTAGTACAACGTACGGGCATGATTCCAGTGTAGGAATATATGGTTGGCATCCGGAGTTGGCATGGGAACATTTACGGTTTGCTAATTGTAAAAAGAGGGCCCTATAAATAGTGCCCTCATCTATATCTGCACCTAATAATAAAAAGGTAAATTTTAGCCTATTTTTTGGTACTCGTTTTTTTTTTGTATGACCTCCTCTAACTGACTTCGTGAATGTGAAAACTATTTCTATTCGTCTCTCTGCAACTCTCCTGTTTTTTATATATAATAACTTACGTAGGCCTTCGTGAGGCATCCTGGATAGGTACGAATTCAAATCCTAATCCAACTAGATCCTTTAAGTACTGACTAACCTAGATAAGAATCCTAATACTATCCTACTCTCTATATAGAACGAAACATTCCTTCGAACCGCCTTTTTTTTTCCTAATACAATACCCTCTTTTTCGTCAGTCTCTCTATGGCCACGTAAGTCCAGTTTTGTTTGTGTACGTGGTGAGAGTCCGGATTTGAGTCTAGGCATGAATCCAGTTTGTATTTGGCTTTGGTTTGCGTGTTCAAAAATGAAACAGTTTGAATAGGGACTTAATACAAATACAAATCCAAATCCAAATACAAATGAATAATAATTGAAATTTTCTTAATCTTATGTCTCCTATCCTAATAATATAAAAAATCACGAAAAGTTTCTAGGCTCTTTTGTTTTTCTTCACTGAGTTTCAATTCTATTTTTTGTGGATCTGAATACAAAACACCCGTCCCATTTCTTTTTCACGTTGTTTTTCCGTCCGAGTGTTGTAGTACCGCGTCCATCCTAGCTTCTGTTTTTTCTTTCTCTATTTTCTTTTCACGTGTGGTTTTGGTTGTCTTTCACGTTCGGATTTCCTTTTTTGCGTCTTATTTTTTTCTCTCCACGTTATATTTTCCTCTTTTCAGTTTGCACCTATAGTTTTTGTTTCCTTTCACGTTCAGTTTCTGTTTTTTTCTTTTGAGTATTATTTTTCCCTATTCTGCACATTAGGTTTTCTCTTTTTTCCCATACGATCTCCTATTCCGTTTTTGTCCGAATTTCCATAAATCACTAAAACAAATAACAAAAATAACAAATATTATAGATATTTGAACCCATGATCTTTTTTTAAGAATTTTAAACTACCAAGATGTTAATGTAGTTTTAGTTAGGAATAAAATTTATCTTATTATAAATGGTTCAGCTTTTGGCCTAACCAATCAAATTGTAAACTCAAATCTTCATCATATTGTTATCGGTTTGGTCGAAATAAATTTGTCTCTAAACAATACATATGTACAGTTGTGCAATCCGCGATGAGGATTATCATATAGAAAGTTGAGAGATGTCTTCCGTTAAAATCATCAGCAGACAGACCAGTCCTTTGATTATGGGTCCATAATGAAAGTCATGGAACTCGACGTTTAAATATGTACACATAAATAGTATGAAAATATCTCTGTACTTTGTAACGGAAGAAAAATGTCTATCAAGATTATATTTTAAAATTGATACAAACAAAAATTAGCTTATATTATGGATGATATGATCATCATAAAATAAGTTATAGCTTTTAAATTTTATAGAAATGGTGAAACATAAATAGATATAGGTTAATAGGTATGTACCATTTACATTGTTCTTTCATGAATGTTTGATAGTTTTTTTCTCCCGTTACAACGTACGAGCATATTTGCTAGCGAATAAAAAGGCAGAGGATGATTTATTGTTTTCTATACAACTTCTGCTTGCCAAAGGATGCTAGCTTAGTTGGCTAGTAGTTCTAGAGGCACCCCTCAGGTGCTGAGTTCGAACCCCCGTGGGGACGGATTTCAGGCTGAGGCACTAGTAGAAAAGAGCTCTAAGCCGGCGGTCCTCTTTTTTTACTGGCGGTTTCACTTTAGGACCGGCTATGTAAAAAAATGGGTGAGCCACCACTTTGTAACTGCCTGTGGAAATCCATTTCCACAGGCGGTTGTCATAAGCCAACCGCATGACAACCGCCTGTGGAAATGGATTTCCACAGGCGGTTACTAAAGGCAACCGCAAGTGATGTTTCTAGTATATATACCCCTCCTTCCTCCCCGAGCAGACGGCTTGCGCGCATGGACATATAAAACAGGTCAGCCCTAACCCTAGACCACACCTGCCTCCCCCATCTCAGCCGCCGCACCCTCCCGTCCATCTCCCCCATCTCAGCCCGCTGCACTTGGTGAAGGCGCAATCCCAAGCGGCGGCGCGGCCTCTTAGCGCCGGTGCGGCCCCAAGTCGGCGGCGGCACCCCAAGCGATGGCAGCCCCAAGGCAGCGGCGCGGTACGCAGCCAACAGCGCCCTCCCAGGCTCTGGCACGGTTCCCAGGCAACAGCGCGCCCCCAGGTAGTGGCGGATCCAGCTGCTCTCCTTGTCTCCACCTCGTTCAATGTGGCGCCAGGGACTCCAAGGCGGCGAGCTCCTCCATCTTTGGCACGACAGCCGTGGTCGCGTTAGCTTCGAATCAGCATCAAGGTGTGTGCCCTGTAACCCTATCAACTCTCTCTGTCCTTTTACTTGCCTGTTATATATCTGTGAATAGCTTGTTCGTTGCAGCTATAGTTGAATATTTAACTAATTACATTGATTCTGAATTCTGAATGATACTAAGTACAGCGACCATTATATATTATATATAGATTAAAAAAAATTGTAGCCTGTGATATCGTAAGCGTGAGATCAAATATGTTAGCAGGGTTGCCAGAGTTGAGAAAGAGTACAAAAGTTACATTCTAGGATCTGAAGCTACACAGATTTGCTTCAAAATCAGTTCCTTTTATTAGGTGTCATTCAAATAGGAATACTAGAAATGATTGTGGTACTGTGCTTAAGCTAGATGAGGTCTAGAAGTTCCTCTGACATAACTGCACTTTCCACCATTTTGTGATGCTGTTTTACTGTAAGTTACATCCCAAAATTTTGAAAGGAAATAATGAAAGCATTGTCAGTGTCAGTCCTTGTAGAAAGATTTTGGAAATAGCTATGCAACCGTATGAACTACCTAAAGCTGAAATGTTAGATTCATTAGCCTTACTCCAATACATCCTGCTTTCTTTACATCTTTTTTTCTAACTCTATGTCATTGGTTGGTAACATGACTTTACGAGGCACTCATGAAGGTAGATTCATTAGCGTTACTCCAATACAATGCTTAATAAAGATTGAAGGTGCTAGCAATTCTTTCCTTTTAATTTTTAGTCAGGTGGATTATAAGTTTATGACTGCTGTTATCTTCTATTGGCTAAGTTAATATTTCTGTTAATTAAATTACATTGATCTGGTTAGTGTAATTCAATTATTGGAAAATGGATTATACGTTTATGACTGTTGTTATCTCTTCCCCTCTTTCTATTGGTCATATGTCTTTCTCTAAATGGTCAATATGCTTGTACAGATTGAAAACAATGTCTACAGCCAATCGGAGTGCTAGTAGAGGCCAACAACAGTGAGGCTCTCTAAATTCACTCTTTCATATATTCTGAACTATTATGCTGGAACCATGTGTAGTTTGATTTCAGCAGTGATTTTGGTTAGAAACGTGAGATTGTGGCATTGCTCAGACGAACTATTATGCTATTTTGCGGTACAGAGATGGTTCAACAAATTAGATAGAATCTAATATGTTCTGTAATAGTTGACTTGAGATGGTTCAACAAATTTGATAGAATTAACTGTAGTAGTATAATAGTTTCTAGATTTTGATTCTTATCCAGCAGTTAAGTGACAAGTTGCAATCTAAACGAAGTCCAATAAATTGGTTGAATAATACTGAATTGTAAAATATTTTTATTGGTAGTGTTCCTTTTCTAAATTATATCGTTATAGTGTTTATGTTAACATTTTCAGGTCTAGTAAAAGTAGTATGGTCTGTGTTTTTTTTTGGATTATATTTCTTGACACATGGACTATCTAGCTAAGTGCCTTGTGTGAAAGTCTCACAGAGATTAGTAGGCTTCAACTTAGTCGAGACAGTTATTAGACAACGGGTGAAAACATTGATGTATATAATGTGTGATGTATAGATACTCTTGTAACTTTATGTTTGTGAGCACGAAACTTTGATGTATATAAATGTATGTATGAAATATTTAAATTGCATGTTGCTATATTTGAACACCATCCAATAAGGTTTAGTAGTTCCAATATCAATGTATATGTATATATTTAATAATATAAAAATATCCAACATCACAGGCGGTTGCTTTTGAACCGCCTGTCCTGCGTTGTGGTCCCATTTTCACTGGCCTCCAGTGCAGGCGGTGCTGGAAAACGCCAGTGAAAATGGGTATAGACCCACCTGTATAGTATGTCTCTGTACTAGTGAGGGTAAAAAAATCTCCTCGCTCGCCCTAGGCCAAAGCATAGGTTAAGAGATGACTCAGGTCTGGACTCCCTGTGTGCGCACAGGTTAAGAGACGACCCTTTTACAGAGCTTGGCTCCGTGTGTATAGATGGGGCGGGGCTTCGGGGAGTTTCTTGATTTGCATGAGAAGATCTTCTTCTTAAGCCGAAATACTCGAAGGCTGTCTAGCCCCGCGGATCGAATTTTTTATACAGCTCCTGCTTGCCTTCGCTCTTGTTAGTTTGGCTTACCATAGTCCGAGACTTTGATCAAGGACAACTACCTCCGGATAAAAAATGCTATCTATATTTTTTTACGATGTCATAGTGTTGTCTTTTGTAAAATTGGCCAGTTTTATACATCTATACCACGATCTGTATAGATGTTATAGATTCTTTAAACCACACGTGAAGGTTGAAGCGTCGAATAAATAAATTAATGTGATACCAACTCCGATCCCTATTTTATCTCAGTACAGTACGGCATCAGATCTCACGTAAGATCGTGATGGACGTTAGCGCAAACCAACACGCTAACAAATCATTATTTAAGAATGTTGGTTTTTTTATGGCAACTACTATGGGGGAGATCCCCACAGTGAGTAATAATGTTGGTTGGTTGCATGTGAATGCATACTCTCTCCGTCCCTGAATAAATAAATAGCTAGAGGTGTGTTTAGTTGAGAAAAAATGGGTGAAAAGTTACTGTAGCACTTTTCGTTGTTATTTGGTAAAATTTGTCCAACCATGGATTAATGAGACTCAAAAGATTCGTCTCGAACTTTACAGACAAACTATACAATTAGTTATTTTTTTACCTACATTTAATGCTCCATGCATACGTTTAAAGATTCGATGTGATGGGTGGAAGAGGAAATATTTTGGGTTTGCATGGGAAGTAAACAGGGCCTAGAGTTATAAGTTTAACTTTTTAATCTTTGACCGTCAAGATTGTATCATTAGATATACCATAGAATGTATTTTTATAATGTGCTTATTTTATGTCATAAATATTGTTACTTTTTCAATTAGTCAAATTTAAGATAGTTTGAATTGTTTGGATTCTAGAAATTTATTTATTTGGAGATGAGGGGAGTACCTTGGATTGCCACATGAGGCTGTAGGACGAGTGGAAGAGATGGACGCTATTGGATGGGAAGAGCCTCGTGTAAAAGGACCCTGGTAGCCCGGCAACGTAGCACGGAAGCTCCGGATCATCAGCCTCAGTCTCCGCGGCCAAGTTCTGCAAATTCTCTAGGGACCGGAAGACGAGGTTGAAGTCGTTGCCTGGCAGATCGTTGAGGAAGAATTGCACCGCCGCCATGCCGCCATGGCGCCGGTCGTCGTCGTCCGTCTCCTCACGGAGGCAGTCTCGGAGTTTGCTCGTCACCTCGGAGACGACGAGCAAGGCGTTGGGCCCCGATGAGCAGCCGAGGTCAGCCACCACCATTATGCGCTGACCCTGAGGAGTGAGCGTCGACGTGTACACATCCTTTATCGCCTTCTCAAGCACTGGCCTCGTCTTTATCAAGGCCTTCTCCTGCTCATGATATGGATCGAATTACCAAGTGCCACCATTATATTAGTTACCCAATACCCTATCAAATGAACTGCATTCAGTCGAAATGCATGAACGGGTACAATACAAACCGGGAGCCTGGAGTTGGCGGCGTAGCTGTTCCCTCCGTCGCCGGTGGCCATGCGAAGCTCTTTCTCTACCTTCATGGCAGGCAATAGCGGGGTTCTCAGCTCCACAACTTGGAGCAGCTAGCTCGATCTAGTGCTTGTTTGGTTCTATATGCACGCTCGATATCCTGATGATCTATGTGCGCTGTGCACTGGGGCTTCTTTTATAGAGAGGACATCTTACTGGCAACGTGTTTCATGGATGGAAAGAGAAATGATATAAATTTGTGAGTAATTTCCTATTCCATACGCTCCTACAAACGTGCATACACAAACTGACAGTTCTGGAGAGGGCAGCATCTCTCAATGACCACCGTGTCATTTGTGGAAGCATCTCTCAACAACAATCATGTATATACATGATCCTCGTGCATCATGCTGAGACTCCATTGACTCATTAAGTATACATATTTATTTAAATTTATTACTCCATAAGCCTCACTAGCACCATCGTGTGTACACATGAATTTGGTGGCACCTTACTTTGCTGACGGCAGCTTATTATAGCAGCATAATATGTTGTACAAACTCTCTTCCAGTGGAAACAAGAAATAAAACCTCCGTGACATACAAAATAGAGTTTTCAGAAAATTTGAAACGATGCATACACATTTTTTAGATAATGAACGATGCATACATATTACTATATATTATGTCTTGTACAACTTTTTGAAGTCTTGTGCGGTGTCTGTCTAGGCTTACTACTTTTAAATATTCTAGCCAATTTGTCCGTGAGATAAAAACACTAATTCTGACAAGTTTCTATATGCACGCTCGATATCCTGATGATCTATGTGCGCTGTGCACTGGGGCTTCTTTTATAGAGAGGACATCTTACTGGCAACGTGTTTCATGGATGGAAAGAGAAATGATATAAATTTGTGAGTAATTTCCTATTCCATATGCTCCTACAAACGTGCATACACAAACTGACAGTTCTGGAGAGGGCAGCATCTCTCAACGACCACCGTGTCATTTGTGGAAGCATCTCTCAACAACAATCATGTATATACATGATCCTCGTGCATCATGCTTCCAAGCGATCTCCATTGACTCATTAAGTATACATATTTATTTAAATTTATTACTCCATAAGCCTCACTAGCACCATCGTGTGTACACATGAATTTGGTGGCACCTTACTTTGCTGACGGCAGCTTATTATAGCAGCATAATATGTTGTACAAACTCTCTTCCAGTGGAAACAAGAAATAAAACCTCCGAGACATACAAAATAGAGTTTTCAGAAAATTTGAAACGATGCATACACATTTTTTAGAATGAACGATGCATACATATTAATATATTATGTCTTGTACAACTTTTTGAAGTCTTGTGCGGTGTCTGTCTAGGCTTACTACTTTTTAATATTCTAGCCAATTTGTCTATGCGTTGCATCGGAACAGATAAAAACACTAATTCTGACAACTCATTATTATATAGATCTCTTTTGTCAAAATAAAATCACAAAATATCAAAACTGATTTTATTAACGGCACAAAGGCTATAATCCCGAATAAACTTGTTGTTGATCCATGAGATAGATTTTTAGAGGCTAGCACTAACTTAAACTGAAGCTTTATCATAACACATGACTACTTAGAGAACGCATAATTTTGTCTTGAACAAACAAGCTCTAAAAGGAATTATTCGTAACGGAAATGTATTAATGTGTTATAAAAGTTATTATAAGACCAGAGAAACCCAACTTACCCAATTACCTCATCTTACATGTCAGTTCATAGCCTATGAACCATCCATCTCGACAACCAGCTCGACCAGACTCCGACTAAACCCACAAACGTGTTTTGTTCAGACTCAACAAGTAGCAAATCAAATAAAAGGAAACGGACTCACCAAGCCTCCAGCACGTCGACACCTAGCCAATATATGTAAAGTAATATGGCACCAAAACTAATGCTAGTCTGACCTCCTATAATTAACAATGACGCACACGCAAAGTACAGAAGACTAACACATTATTTAATAATTCGGTCATGATGCAGAACAGCACCATTAGAATCTCTGATCTCCTGCGTGCAGATGAACACATGCTAAACTTACCGCTTCTTTGCAAAGTACTTCTTTATGCCAATAATAACCAGAAGCATAACCCGTGTGTAGCCGCAGAATATATATATATATATATATATATATATATATATATATATATATATATATATATATATATATATATATATATAGAATAAGTTATTCTGTAGCCACCTCCATTTACGATAATTTTATATACTAATTTACGACAATGTTAGTATATATTTACGATAGTTGAATTACTATAACACATGAGGATATTTACCATAATGTTATAGTAAAGAGTTACTATAATCTCGTAAATTAGCATAACAATTATCGTAACTCAAAGTGGCTACAAAATAAGTTATTTTGTAGCCAGCTGTTGGGTAATAGTTCTATATATATATATGCCGTTGTTATGCTCGACGCGCTGATTCCAGATCTAAAATCCTTTCTTCGAGCGGCCACTCCTAACGCGCTACATCTAGCGCCGAAGTTTGGGCGAGTTAGGTTTCCGGCGAACTCTCCGGCAAGCTTTTCCGGCCACCTCGAACGTCTCCGGTGAGAACCACCACCACCACCAGTAGGTTCGTCTCAACGTTCCCTATACCATAGAACCCTTGTTTACATCAATTCATCACCGTTTAACCTCTTTCCGTTCGTTTTTCTTTTCCGGCGAGGTTTCCTGGCGAGCTTCTCCATTGACATCGCTCTGTTCATCGTTTTTCTGGCCAACCCGGTCCCTGCTCGCGCCTACCACCTCGTTGTACGCGCGTGGCACCGACTCCCGCCGCCATGTGCTGTACCCGGGCCACCTCCTCGCGTCCCTACGCAGACCGCCGCCGCTGGCCACCATCCAGCAGTTGTCGAAGCTTCTTGGCCACGGGTTGGTCCGGCCAACTGCCCTGCTACCCCCTTGGCGCGTGGGTGCGCACGTGCGCAGGCTGCCGCGTTCGGCGGGCCCCTGCCTTTTCTTCTCCATGGCTGGAGCTCACGTCCATGCAGGCATGAGGAAGAACACAATCTGCAACCCAATGAACAAGACGAGGTAATTACAGTTTTGCCACCGAACGAGATTAGGCCTAGTTTAATTGTTTTAATTCCGTTTTACTTCGTTCAAGTTGCGTTAGATTTGTGTCGACATGCTCTATGCAGTAGTTCCATGCTTTTCATGTCACATGTTTTTCTATATATGGTTGGATATTAAATTGATTAATATATATGTAACCAATTTTACAATTAAAAGCAATGTAGTTAAATATCAATCTTTCATAAATAAACTCTAATTTTATTAATGTTAATGTATGTGTTTATAATTATAATTTGGTTAGTTTAAACATGTTCATATACAAAATTCGAATTAGATGCTCTCACATGTTTATTTCTTTTGCAAAGTTAAAGCTTAATAATTTGCTTAATGTTTTTTTCTTTTGCAAAGTTAAAGCTTAATAATTTGCTTAATAAATTAGGTCATAACATTTATAAAATAAAATATGATTAGCTTCAACTCGGTTTTCAAGTTTAAATATGTTTTGTTTTAATTTGAATTAATGCTACTCACATAGTTTTTCTTAATTAACATAAATGAAGCTCGTAGTTGTTACTTTTACAATATAAACCTTTCAGTAGTCACTTCTTTTGCACCGTAGCTTCGATCTCGATGTTTCTTGCATACCTGTGACCGTAACGACGAACCCTCTCTTTAAGCATGTTGTTTTAAAGTTTTGGTTATGATTGGTGTATTGTTCTTAGTTGTCTTTGCTTTGCCTATTTTGTATGTTTCTTTGTGCCTGGTGTTTGCTACGAGTAGAAGTGAACCATATGTAAGCACTAGAGACCAGAAGCTAAGTGCCAGAAGCTATAGAACGGAAGATGATGTTTGAAGATTCTCTAAGAAACCTGCTTTGGGTGTAAAGCAAGAGTAAGGCAAGTATAATATGAGGCTTTCCTTGATACCTATTCATCATTAATGCCACTGCATTCATGCATGTGTCTAACCTGATCAACCCTTAATAATTTTATCCTAGCACATTGTTATCCCTTGGTCCTTGATACCTATGGTTCATGCATATGGGTAGTTTTGCTAGTTGCTCTACTTAAATGAAAGCTCCTTAATGTTGATTAATGGCAAATGCAATGATGTTTAAAATGTGCTTTTTAGCAACATGGAATTTTAAGGACTTATCTGTGAGCAAAATCTAGGACTTACAGTACAACCATGAGTACTACATGGCTCTAGCTTTAGTCAAGTATGAGGACCTTTTCTAGCTTTACCCGAAAGGGTGCAAAAGAGGATTGCCGAGCTAAGTATAGTGCGGTCTCTATCCCTATGTGTACAGCTTGCGCTGAATGTGCCATTTGAAAGGAGGGCTTTATATTCCCTTGCCAATTGGAAACCTAGCGGCTACTAACTTGTTAGATGAACCTTTGAAAGACTACATAGTGAACCATGCCAACCTTCCTTGGTAGTGGGTCAAGAGGCTGATCACCCCAGGTGAAAGGGTAAATCACGGCTTGTGGGTAAAGATGTACAACATCTGCAGAGTGTCTAAAAACTATTATAACAGTCGTGCTCACGGTCGTGAGCGGCTTGGAAAACCGACGGAATTATTGGGTTCTTATTGATATTCTATGATGTTGATACTCATGTTTAATCATTATTATATTGTTGTCATTACTTATGATCATGTGAGGATTTGAGCTTAAGCATAACTTAGCAACTCAGGTTCTAATGATAAAACTTGGTCTACTAAAAATGCCTACCACAGTTCAACCGTGTCTAGCCTTTTGAGCCTTCATTTGCCCATGTTATATTTGCCGAGTATGACATGTGCTCACCCTTGCTATTTTCCTCACACCCCAGTCTCTAGCAAAAGTTGCTTAGAAGATTGAAGAATACATGGAGGAGTTTCCAGAAGACTGATGGAAGTGCTAGGCGTATGTTACCCCCAGTCAACGGTCCCTGTGATATTTGGAGGCTTTGCTCGAAGATTAGAAATTCTGATTCCGCTACTTTGATGCAAGCTTTGTCTCTATGTAAGTGATAATGTTATATTGTTATTTGTTATGTAATAAAGCACTGTCTTTTGATACTTTCGTAATTTGTCATTATATGTGTGTGATTGATTCCTAGGCACACATATGGTGTATATCTGGTTTTGTTCTTAAAACTGGGTGTGACAGATTAGTATGAGCTGTGTTGACTGTAGGACATATGCCTAGATAGCACTGGTCTATTAGAAAAGTCTATTTTGCTATAAAACTAATTTTCTACCTCCTTGACCCATTGAATTGACATTCTCATCCTTGTCATGTTGTCTGCTCTCCTTGATAGCTTCCTTTGAGCTATTTCTACTAATATCCTTGATCTATTGTTTTTGTTGTTTTGTTAAAATTATTTTTTCTAATCTCACCTTGCTCAAAATCTCGATGGCCCTTCATCATCTATAATCTACCTTTAGAATGCCTACCATTGCTACAGAAGCACGTGTAATGTCGATGTTGTGTTGCATGCTTGCCTTGTTTGGTGTGTTGTTTGTCTGTCATCTCTATCTTTGTGATCTAAAGGAAGGCCTTGAAGACTACACCAACAAAAGGATGTTCTTATGGAAGATTCAGAGTTTAGCAAGGCTCTTGTTAAGTGGGGTAGCATTCTCTACAAAGCATTGTTCTTCATTTTCCTTCCTATCCTATGCAACTCTTGAATTCACTTAATCATGCAAGTTCTTTCATCTTATGAATCTTGAATCAAGGAGGGGTAGTCGTTGTGAGTGTGGGATCTCAAGCGACGTAGGTCGTGGAGCAGTTAAGGACCATTTATTGGGATACATAATTTCGAGTAACCACCTGTACTAACCATATGTCGCAAATGGGCATGACAAACCAAGTAACTAATTGCGACTGATTTATCTGTGAAACTGGCAAGGGGGTGGCGCCGGTCGGGAATGTCCTGGACATTGATCGGGCACCAGTCAAACCTTTCATAGGATACTTGGGCTGGATTAGGGAAAAGTTGGAGACGTAAGGCAACCCTTACCTCTAGTGCACGGGGTATGGTGGTTAGTCCTATTCTCTGTGTGGGTACATGAAAGGATCAAGAAGCCCAAGAGGGGGGTGAATTGGGCTAATTCTAAAAATTCTTGCGAAAATAAACCCTACTAGCCCATAATTCACCCCTCGGTGCCTAAGTGTGTTCCTATTGATTCTACCGACAAAAGAGTTTTGCACCCTAGGTTCCAATCCTATTATAGCATGGCAATTCTAGGAAAGTAATTGCGAGAATGTAAATGCTAGAAAGTAAATGCGTAATGTAAAGGGAAAGGAACACGGTGATGTTTTCCCGAGGTATCAGATCGAGAGTCGCCACTCCCCACTAGTCCTCATTGGAGCACCTGCGCAAGGGTATAGCTCCCCCTTGATCCATGCAAGGATCAAGTGCTCTCTAGCGGCTGATTCTTCGTCGCTCCGACGCGGTGAATCGCCAAGAACCGCTCACAACTTGAGTTGGCTCATCCACAAGCCTCCGACGGATGATCACCAAGCTCCCAATCACCACCAAGCCGTCTAGGTGATGGCGATCACCAAGAGTAACAAGCATAAACTCTCACTTGACCACGACAAGCCTAATGGGAAGGGTGGATGCACACTTGCTACTCTCTATGCACTAATGAAGCTTCTAATCTTGATTCTCAAATCATGAACAAGCTTCAATGTGGCTCTTGCACTCCCTTGCACTCAAAGTGTTTCTTCAGCTGAACAATGGGCAAGAGAGCTGGAGTGGAGGAGGTGGGGTTGTATTTATAGGCCTAAGCCAAAAATCCAACTGTTACCCCCCACCTCAGCTGTTTCAGGGGCGCCGGACGCGCCAGCACCCCAGTGCCGGAGGCGTCCGGCGCGTGTTGAGTTCAAATGGCTCGACTAGCCATTACAGGCGCCGGACGCGTCCGGTGGTTCGGCCAGCCAACACCCTCTCTGTAAAGTGTCTGGCACGCGCCGGATGCGCCAGGCCGAGCGTCCAACGCTCGGTTCTCCAGGGTCTGTGCACGCTGCATGCGCCAAACGCTGACGCCAGCGTCCGGCGCCTCACAAGCCAGCGTCCGGCGCAGCTTTTGAAGCCTGTTCCACTTCCAATTCAATTCCTTTGTGAATGGCTTTGACTCCAAGCAATCTTAGGGACATTTTGCAGCTACCTAGTGCTAAGTTTGACAAGTGTGCACCACACCTAAACCATTAGACTCACCTAGGTCAAGCTACCCGTTCGTACCCGCCTTAATAGTATGGCCAAAGGAAAAACAAAGTCCTAACGACTAATCTGATGTCACTCAACACCTTCGACAATTGGAACTAACCGTCCTTAACCTTGTCATCTAACCTAAAAACCGAAACGATTTCCATCGACAGGGGGCATGAAACCCATATTGCCCGAGATTCCATTACCATGACCTAACACTCTACTGTTTCTGCAAAACACACGTTAGTCATGATAATTAACATTGTCATCAATCATCGAAACCCGCATCAAAGGGGCCTAGATGCTTTCAGTACAGTTGTACCCTCTGCATAGAGTTTGAAAGCCTAAAGTGCCTCGGGATGGAACCTTCGGTTGTTCCTACTTTCTATACCCATGTTAGCGTTGTTAAAGAGCTATTATCACTTATCTGTAATCTTGACATTAATTATGTACTTTCGTTCTAGTGATCGAGCATAGCATGTCATATATCTAAGAAACGCCATTGCTTTCCGCAAATGTACAAATGCCCGATATTATCTCTTTCATCAACCAAAAAAATATATGTTGGAATTAAGTTCTGCGAGTACAAAATGTACTCACGACATTGCCATTAAGTTGTTTTGTAGGTTGGTGAGGCATTCCTCCGAGGCTAGATCCGATGAATGCCACGGTTAGTAGACCTTGGAAGGTCGTTTTCCAAGATGAGCTGCATGTAACCCGATGAGTAGAAGAGTGAAATGAGATGTAACCTAGAATGAGGGCAGTGATTAAACAGAGAGTTAGTGTTAATAGTAGTTTCCTGTCTTGAATCTATTTTATGGTCATTGATGTTTCAGCTATGTGTTGGAGAGTAGAGTGTGCATGCAATTGAGTTGTTTGGTATGCCTTGTATCAGGTATGTGTGTGTAACTCAACACAAAGATCCTGAAGAGGAGTTGCTGAGTACGCTCCTGGGGGCCTCGCGGTGATGTGAACCATGACCCTGAAATGATCTTGATTTTCCACGAAGGGAAAATCCATAGATATACGAATTATAATGTGATAGTCCAGGAGATCAAGCCATTACATTATCAAATAACAGTTGATACCACAGTTCATACATAGCAGAAGTACAAGTTTACAAGGCATTACATCACTTGGTAACACTCCTAAGTACAACATTATTCTAGTGGAAACACACACAAGGCTTCATCAGAGCAGATGTAGCGCATCGGCGGGTGAAGGCTCCTCCTTCACGGACTATCATCAGAGTTAATGTAAAGCGTTGGTGGGTGAAGGCTCCTCCTTCGGGCAATCTTCAGAGTAGGCGTAGAACATCAGCGGGCGTAGACTTCAGCTCCTCAACCAAACTTGAGCGCAGGAACGAGACCACCTAATCCTAATCCTTCAATCTCCATTATCGTCATTGTAGATGACATCTAAAACCTACCAAATATCTTTCCGTACGATTTGTACTGGCCACTGGCTCCCACCCTATGCTTTGCATATGCTTTGTGGTAAGTGGAATGCATGGGTAGAGCAAAAGGCCTATATATGGCTGTAGGTTTCCTATGCAAGTTCATCCATATTTTATAGTAGTTCATCAAGTTTTAACCTATCTCATCCACACGTTCACCCATCCTATCACACACATCTCACCACACTTTCACTCTCTAGGCAGCAAGGACGACTCCCTCTCATACCTTTCCTTATCGACTAACAGCCGAAGTCCAATAAACCTAGGGGGAGAAGAAGAACACCTCTCACTAATCAAGGGAAGCGTAGGTCATAGGAATATCCATATCCACAGACGTGGCTATACATATCGATTGATCAACTCTGCAAAGCGTATACATCTAGAACCATAAGATCACCATCATCGGAGGTGCGCACCGCCTAGGCTGATACTGACTGCCTCCCAACCGGTATGGTGCCATCCTACCACTCAGCCTTGGGCCACCCTAGAGTCCACCGGCATACTAAGACTGTGAGACATAGTACCGAGCCCCCAAAGGTCACTACGCTGTCTTAGGAGGGTGTGGGTCATATGCTTGTACCTCCCTACACTATCCACTTCCAACCTAGCAGTAATGGCACTGTCCTAGTTGGTCGGGTAACTATCCCCTGCCCATTCAGGAGCGAGTGGTGTGTATGTAGGGTCCTATGATCCGGTTCTCTCGACATACCAGTCCTTAGGGGGACCAGATAGGACATCTTCTCAAGGGGCCAACCAACGCACGTGCCTCGATGGCACCTCCATCTCGGGGCTTCATCCCACAAAGACACTCCACCCCTGGGATCTCCTCATCTCACATGTACCCACCATAGGTACCTCTCATAGGGAATGCCCAAGACGCATCCCCCTAGCAAGACTCGTCCAAAGACTCGTCATGGAATCCTGTCCGATTGACTCGACCCTCACCACACACCCAAGACGCACACCAAGATCTCCCCAAGTTATCACATTATTACCATATCACCGGCACCAAGTGCCTTAGCCACTCACAAGCAATCCTCCACCAAGCATCACATCACAGATATAATGCATAGTAGAAGCATAGTATGTAGTATGTGAGCGTCTATCCTAACAGCGGGTGTGCAGGGGTAAAGGTTGCATCAAGGTAATGGCTTTCGAGCAATTCTACCATGCAACCTATCACAGTTCAATTGCATAAAAATAAAGCACTAGAAGCTACATTATTGCATATCTAATAGGATTCTACGAGGTTGGGTGGGATGTGGCACTTGTTCACTGGTCATCTTTGAGAGCCTCAGTGTACTTATAGTCATTCTCCTCATGGTCCTGCTGCCATCCGTGTCTTCTCACTCCAACAGGTCCTGGTCCACTCACTTATCCTCGATGCAACTACCTCAAAGAGCGACAAACAAGGCAATAAGCAAACAATACTCTAGAAAGGCAACAAGACTAAGAATGATCAAACAACACCAAAAGAACACCAAGGGAAAAAGACTTAGCCCTAGCAAAGGATTTTCGATCCTCGGGCCAAAAGTGGCAGAAGTGGTTGTTTGCTAAGCACAAGCTCAAGTCATAGCCTAGCCAGTACTTCCCGGGCCAATCGTGTTGACCCGTATGGCTTCAAGAATAATGACCTAGACCCTAGCTCATCCTAAACAAACACCATGAAAAACAAGACTAGCCCTCACGAAGTGAGTCTGTATCCTCGGGCTTAAAAAGGAGAAAGTCGGCTAGGCATGTCCATGTCACATCCTCGGTAGAGATGGCACTCTAAAGGTTGATCAGGTCAACTCGCACGGTTCCAAGAACATGACATAGACCATAGCCTCGCTAACTAGAAGTGATAGTCCGGTCTTTGATCTGATCGTCACGGCTAGGACGGGATCGAACAGAGTGGGCTAAGGGGGAAAAAGGAAACAATTCTGGTTTCTCTCAATCCGTATGCCATTGCAATTGACGAGAACCGAAGAGAGGGTGGAATCGGAGGAGAAAAGAAAGGAGCGGTGGTCTGCCTCTTCTAATCCCCACGCCATGGCAAAACACTGGCCATTGGAAAGGAGCGACACACAAGAGAACACAAACGCCCAAATCCACTCATAGGGTACCTTGACCCTCATGCACTAAATGGCACCAAGACACCCCTAGGGTCTTAGCGGTGTGGTTGTCACTGCGAGAACCTAGAGAGCATTAAGGTCTAAAATAGGTACAAGCATATAAGGGGCTTGAGCACAAAGGAGCCAAAAAGAGGGAAGAGACATGGGATTCGCCTTCTTTTGATCCACTCACCATAGCATTCGACAGGAATCAAAGGAATCGAATCAAGAAGCAACAAGGAACACCAAGCAAGTGAAGGGCTCAATCCACATCTTACTAGATCAATGGGGATCGAGAACAAGAGAAGAGAGAAGAACAGTCCCAACGTTCTCTCGACCAACTTGTCATGGCAATGGACGAAGATTGAAAGAAGAGACACAAGTCTCACGCGGTCCCTCGATCCAAACTAACTCGTAGGGCACCACGACCTTCGTGCAACTAAGATGGCACAAGGCTCTTTCTAAGGTCCTTAGCGATGCGGTTGTCACTGCTACACCAAAGAAATGCTACGGTCCAGGTGGCGCTAGCATGCAAGGTAGTTAGGACAAACAAAAGAGCAAAAGAGAACGAGCGAGCAAAAGAGGTAGAGCCCAATGGTCATGGCGAGGCAACTCACGGCCATGAGCTTCACCTACATGAGTTGGCTTCTGTCGGCTCCAAGATGGTCGTCCCCTAGTTCTCCCACTAGGCTTGGTCACGAATAGTTCGCCAAGTGCGGGTGGAAGCGCACCAATGTCAAATCCATGGTAACCTCGTCCAAGGGCCGAAGAGGGTCGCTAACTATCGTAGTTCGACGGAGACAACTAAAACACGAGAGAAGGGATATGCTCGGCGTTACGGCCATGGCGAGACGAACTCGCCATCGTAACGTTCAAGTGTATCGCTCTCTCAACCGGCTCGAAGGCTCGGTCCACAGGTAAACCACACAAACACACAAAGGAACGGCAACCCAACAACACGACATGGAGTAGCACATATCCATAGCACAAGAGATAGACCGGCGGCGAAGGCATGGCACAGGCATAGATATAGATATAGATAGATCATAATGTATCACAAGTATGATAGTGCAAGGAAATGAAAATAGGAGCTTTGTCAACGTCAAGAATGGCATTTACTAGGTTCGAAGGTTCGACCTTGGGGGTGGAGGGCGGTGGGTTGCTGTTGGCCTATCTAGCGCGGCTGCGACTGGCCAGACATGGCTGCAGCTTGCTGCAGGTGGCCGGGGTTGGTCAGCGAGGTCCGGCAGCTGCTGCTCCTGATGATGGTCGAGGATGAGGCGGACTGTAGGGCCATGGCCTTCCTGCAATGGTGAGAAACAGTGGCACGAAGGCCGGGCTCAGCAAGACAGCGACGGGAAGGAAGAAAAGATAAGAGCTTGGCCCTGGGAGCTCACTAGCGATGGAGGGGAAACTCCGGCGAGTTGGTCGGCGCGGTCAGCAGCTCTGGTTCCCGGCGTGAATGGCACAGCTCCCCTGCGGCAGTGAGAAACCATGGCACGAAGGCCGGGCTCAGCGAGAACACGACGAGAAGGTGAAAAGGGGGGGGGCTTTGGCTACTGGTTGTTCACCGGTGGCAGGAGAGAAGCTCGTCGGCGGCGAGGGGTGCTGGTCGCAGTGGTCGGAGCTGCACGGGCTGAGGAACGGCGTTCGCCGGGCTCGGGTGTAGGACGAGTTAGGTCAGAGGCGCGTCGGGGTCACGGTGACACGGAATGTCACGACGGTGAGGACGACGCGACTCAACGGAGAGGTGGCGGCGTCCGCGGCTTGAAGGAGAGCTCAGGGTGGAGGCGGAGCACGGCGGCGAGGCGGAGAATGCCAGCGAGGAGGTGGAGCACGGTGAGGTGGAGTTGGCGCTTGTGGGCATGGAGGTGGTCGGCGACGTCGTGCGCGTCCGCGTGGTTGGCCGTGGGGCAGTCTTGGCGAGCTCGCAGTGTGGCTCGCAGGGGTGGCGATGGTGCGGTGGCACGGTTGTGGCTCTGCGGTGGCCAGTAGCGGCAGGTGAAGTGGTGGCTAGGGCTCGGCTTCGCGATGAAGAGGAGGAGAGCAATGGAGCGGCAGCGGATTGGGAACAGCAGAAGAGGAGCGACGGCGGCTACGGCTTTTATAGGCGCCGCAACTAGGGTTCGGGTCGCCGTCTCGGCGTTCGCACTGTTTGATGTGACGGTCAGGACACGCGGTGTCGGATGCGGGGCTTGGGGTACGGACGCCGAGGCGCGGGGGTGCGTCTCTCAACTCGAGCAGGCGGCGGCGTCTGAGCAGGTGCGAGGCGCCTAGGGTTTCAGGCAGGGTGCGACCAGGTGAGCTGGTGAGCCTGCGGGGGCTGCGCGTGTGGGCCTGCGGAGGATGGCAGGCTGCTGGGCTGCTGCGGGAGAGCTGGCAAGGAAACGAGCTGGGCCGGCAGGAGCTGGGCCGAGTGGAGGAGGCCGGGTGGGCCTTGCTGTAGGAGGAGGAGGTGAGCTGGGCCACGGGGGAGAAAGGGGAGATGGGCCGGCGGGTGAAAGAGAGGGGGGAGGTGAGTGAGCCGGCTAGGCTGGATTTGAAGAGAAAGGAAAAAAGGATTTTCCTTTTTATGACTTATGGAACTTTGAGATGAAATTCAAAAGAGATTTGAGATGAATTCAAAGGAGATTGAGAGGAACCTTGCTACGGATTTGTGCACTCCAAACTCCAAATAAAACTTAAACCCAAAACCAACTCAAGGACAAGGCACACTCTACAATCAATTCTACATGAGTGCAACAATTTATTAGCGGGTTTGACTTAGATTTGACCTAGCGACTACATGCTTCACATATCGCAGGAAAATTTTTAAAAAGCTTGTATTTTTGGATGCTCCAAAACCCAGGTTGTTACAGACCCCACCCCGCTGCCACCAGCGCGATACAAACACCAGTAATCCGCAGCTCGACAAAGACCCACCGAGGGCTACCTTTTCATTTTTCCCCCTCTTCTCTCTTCGTATGTTTTGCTCATCTATCTCCATCGGTTCTTTTACATCTAGCGAGTGTGGCAGCATGGCTATGAGCAGAGAGCAAGGGTGGCATCACAGCAACGAGCGACGAGCATGGCCACTCAGGTCTAACAGTGGCCCAGGCAGCACGTGGCGGAGCTCACGCGCTCCGGCGATGCGACGACATAACGTCTGCACTCGCGGTAGCAGCAGACCTAGCAACACAACGACCGGGCCTCTTTTTTTTTCTATGATTTATGGATATGCCTCTCCTTTTTCTTGTTAAATTCAGTTAGCCGATGACTCTTGCACAACCGTGGTTGGTGAGGGAGGCGCCTCCGTCTGTGTGTGTGGGGTGAGGCAGAAAAGGCTCCCCGGTAGATCTGCATCAGTAGCTTTGAATCTGGTCGTCGACCAAGTCGAGGAGCAGCTTCCGTTCATGGCTCAATTTATTGATTGGTTGTATTTGCTTTGAGGTGCGATTTCTTGTCAGAATTAGGATTTTATTGGCTATTTGTACTTGATTTGGAGTACAATTTGGCATCGATTTGGGGAGTGAAGGTGCTACGATTGATCTTAACGCTCTTTTTTAGTCAATTTAGAATTCTTCTTCTATTTGATTTGGAGCCTTGCGGATTCGTACTTTCCTTCTCATCCTTTCATTTCTGGTCCTTTTTTCTTTCCTTTGCACTTTAACTCGTGTTGTACCTAAACTCCATTGAGCCATTGCAGGGACCTTGGTGTTGTTTTTCACCCAGCAGTCATCCAGCAGTGTTTTTCTCTCACAACAAACCAGCGAATAGTACTTTCAGCCACAATAAACCATCGAAATGAACAGAGTGTTTGTCTTCTTGCATGGCAGTCACAAAAGCACAGGAGGATTAGTTTTTTTTTGGGGGGGAGGGGGGACACCCGCAAATTAAAAAATGGACAGAAATTTTGGCTCTTTGATATTTGGTATCATTGCTACAAAAAAAATTGCGAGGCGATGCCAAAACATTAGGCGGTCACAAAATCCAACTGCTTCAAAAAAAATGCTGGATGATTAATGGTGCGGTCGTTTTATTTATCGAGGTACCAAAAATGACAATCTCACAAAATTGATTAACGGAGACGGTCATTTTATTTACGGAGACAGTCAGAAAATGCCTGCCTCCGAAAATGGATTTACGGAGGCAGTCGTGTTAAGACAACCGCCCCTCCAAAAAAAATTCTATTTCAGAGGCGGTTGTCTTAATTTTCAGAGGTGGGTACACTATAAGGCCAGACTCCAAAAATACTAGCCTAGCTCCCAACCCAGGCAAAGCCCATATCAATCCTTCTACCGGGCTCGTATATAACTTAGAGTTAGCTTACTCTCCCAAGCCTCTCCCGTTCCCAGCAGACACGTGCCCCCTCCCCTCCCCACAGACGCGCGGGCCCCTCCCTTCCCGTTTATGTCCTGGCAGCGCCTCTGTAACACCCTAAAATTTGCTCCTTTTGAAATAGAGTTAAAATGATTTAATTTTGTATTTTTGTGCTCATGAAAACATAGAAAAAAATAAAAGTTTTCATTAAATTAAAATTCATCATAAGAAGTTAGCAACATTGTTGGTGCATTCATGCCATTGCATTTGATTTACTATAATGAGTGGTTTTGATCCAAAACTCAAAATAATTCAAATTTGCTTTTGAAAGATTTTGAAATGGCTTTGAAATAAAAAAAAGAACCTCTCTTTGTTTTCTGGCCCGAGTGGCAACCTGGAGCCCAGCTCCTTTTTCCTCAAGCACAGCAGGCCCAGCTCCCTTCTCCCGTGGCTCGCACCAGCACCAGCCCAGCAAGCCCACGCGGGCGCTCTCCCTCTCCCTGGTTCACTGACGACCCGACCCCACTCCTTTCCCTCACTGAACAGTGGGCCCTCGCCGTCAGCGTCGTCCCCTTCCTCACGCCGTGTCCAAGCAGGACACCACCTCGCGCCGCTATCGCCGAATCCTAGGATCTTCGGGATCTTCTTCGCGTGGAGAGCACACTGAGCCGCCCCTTTATAAGCCTAAGCCCCCATCGCGGCCCCAGTTCCCATCTACGCTATCCTAGGGCCCTAGCTCCGCCCTGCGTGCACGCTCGAGATCTCACCGAGCTTGAGGTCACCCACCCCCATCTTTGAAGCCGGGCGCTGCCTCCCGACGTCGAGAACAGGTCGCCGAGCTCCGATCTGCGATAGATAAGCCATAGGTGCTCTTCTTCTTCTCCCTTTTGGTTTGAGTTGCTCACACGCCGCCGCCGGTTGGTTGTAGGTGATCGCCGACCACCCCACCGAGTCTCGCGGTAGCTTCGAGCCTCCATCGCCGCGCAGATCCCCTAGGTGAGGCCTCCACGTCGTTTTCATCCAACTCCGGCGAGCTTCTCACCGCCGTCATGGTGCCGCCCCACCGGTTTCTCTATTCCGACAAGAGGGGAGAACCCCAAGCCACCCCATTCGTCCGTTTTGAGATCAGCGGGCTAGATTAAAACGTACCCCTTCACCAGCCATTTTCCTAAAGAGACCCCTAGTTTCCTGATATTTGCGCCCATAGTCCTTGTCTCAGATTTAAAAATCAGTTTTTATTTATTTTAATTCGTAATTAGTTTGGTTTATTTACGAAACTGCCATCCAGAGAGTATTTTCAACATAACTTCTCCGTTTTAGCTCGGTTTTGACCTATTCAAGTTGCGCTAGACTCGTAGCAATGTAATCTACGTGTTAAGGATGCTGTTTAACATGTTTAAAGATTTTGAATACAAGAATAATAATATGCAACTAGTTTTCTAATTAAAGTAATCTTTCGGAAGCCGTTTCTTTCAAACCGTAGTTCCGATTAGTGTGATTATCGCGCCTGACTTTTCACTTGTTGTTTCATATGTTTGGTGTACTGTTCTAATTTAGATCTATTGTTTACTTCGTGTATGATTGCATGGATGTTTGTATGGTGTTTTATGATCATGTCCAGTCGGTGAGCTTTGCGTTGGTGGTCTAGAAGAAGTTGGAAATCAAGAAGCAGTTCTTTGAAGGTTTGGACCAGAAGAAGGATTTGAGTTTAAGGCAAGTATAGCATGTGATCATTCTTATTACCTATTCATCGTTAATCATTTTAATCATAGTGCATGTGTCTATCTTGACTACCATTAAGATTATCCTAGCTTTGTACTTGTACCTTGACACCGTGGGTTTATGCATTGGGTAGTATGATGCTAGCTCTCAACTAAAGACCATGATCTTGTAACTTGACTAATGAAATATGCAATAAACATTAAAAGATGCTTTTTAGCAATAAGAAACAAGGGGGCTAGAGCATAGTTTTTGTGATGCTCTAGATTCCTCTCCTTAAAGACTTATCTGTAAGCGATCATCCGGGACTTACAGTACAATCATAAGTGTTACATGGTTCTGGCTTTAGTTAAGTATAAGGACCTTTTCTAGCTTGTAGCAGCTTATCGAAAGGCGCAAGAGGGGCTCCGATCTGTATGTTCTCGGCCTGCCAAGAGGGTGCACTCTGGTTTCTTTGTATTTTTATTAGTCACCCCTTGGAGGGGAGTTCATGCTTATTGATGGGGAATCCTTAGCGGGCTACACTTGTTAGATGAACTTTTGAAAGACTTCTTAGTGAACCCTGCCGACCTTTCTTGAAAGTGGGTATAGAGGTTGGCCGCCTCGGGCAAAAGGGTAAATCATGGCTCATGGTGAAAGTGTACAACCTTTGCAGTGTGTAAAACTGGTATATCAGCCGTACTCACGATCGCGAGCGTCCTTGGACCCTTATGGAATAGATGATCATTAATGATAATTATGTTTATGCTATTCATTATTCATGTTTACCTGATCATGTGTTTATGTGGGCTTGTGAAAAACTTGTTGCTACTCAATTGCTAAAATTATGACTCATTAAAAGCTAATCGCAGTAAACCAGTGTCAACCTTTTAAGCCTCATGAACCTCATGTTATATTGCTAAGTACGATATGTACTTACGCTTGCTTTACTTTTTAATTCTTTGAAAAAATCCCGGATGGGTACCAGATTGCTAGTTTGGAGGAGTTTGTGTACTTTGTTTTAAGTATGTTATATTATAAGTATTGTCTTTTGATATTACCGTTTTTTATAGCCATATGTGTGATTTGACTTCCTAGGCTCATATATGATGTGTATCTGGTTTTGTTCTTAAAATCAAGTGCTATAGCCCCTCCCCTCCCCTCCCCTCTCGGTGGTGCCCCTCCACCTGAGCAGGCAGCGCCGGCAGTGCCTCTCCTCCTAGGCAGTGGTGGCAGTGCCGCTCCCCCAACCGAGCAGGTCGCTGCGGCTACGACCGTCTCCCAACCAAGCAGGCCGCCGTGACAGCGGCGCCCCTCCCCCAACCAAGCAAGCCGTTGCAGCGCACCTCCGAGTAGTGGCCGGGCGAGCTCCTCCCTTGGCGCCGGTGTGCACTCCTCCACCATCTCCTCATCAGGCGACCGTGGTGGATAGATCCGCCGCTGGTGGTTGCATCCGCCACTGGTGGCTAGATCCGCGCCTGTGGTGGCCGGATCCGGTGAAGATGCAATGGTGCAAGGCGGACGTGTGGCAGCCCCTACTCCAACGAAGGTGCAGTGGCTAAATCTGGTGACAGCGGATGTGCACGTGGCGGATCGAGCAACTCCAGCGAAGGTGCAATGGCCCAGATCCTTCGACAGACATGGTGGCGGCGAGCGCAGACTTGACGGCGGCGGGCTCAATTGGGCTCGCTTTGGCTTTTTTACCTTTCTAAATCGATTAACGGATGTGGGCACCTTAAGACGTCCGCCTCCGTTAATGGATTAACCGAGGTGGACAAAGGAACCGCCTCCGTAGGACTCCGTTAATGGAGTCCTTTGATTAGCGGTGGTTGCAATGCCCGCCTTCATAAACCAAAAAGGCCCGCCTCCATCAAAAGTTTCTGTAGTAGTGAATAGATAAGAGAGAAGTCTAGGAGAGGTCAACAGGAGACTCACTTGCGCGTGGGGAAGACCCATGAACTATCGAAGGAGTTACCTGACCATAGAGCTTGTGGGGGATTTAAATGAAGACTAGTGGAAAGCACGAACTTTCGATACCTTAAGAACAATTGTTGTTGTGGCAGTTTGCATTGTATAACTTAATTTACGATTTCAAATTTACTTTGGACTCCTTGGTATATGATTATCTTTCCTAGTCTAGCTTGATGGTTAGTTTAGGATTAGAATCTATGGTGCAAAACTTTTTTGCCTTAGAGATAGCAATACTTAGAAAAATCTAGTGCACCTCTAGGTAAAACTTGTCTAGGTTTTTATGTCATTTTAGGCCGTAGGCTTTTTAGTGACCTAATTCAACCCGGGTCCCTTCAGGCAGCCGAATTGACCAATTGAGCTACTAGTTTGTTTCATAATACTTGAACGACATCGCATAAAGGGGTTGGTTGGCAACTACTACCGATCCACCCTTGTATTCATCTCGAGGTAAAGTAGCAGTTTCAGACCCAACTATTTCCTGTCTAACATATGAAATTTAGAATTGATCTCATGGAGTATCTCATTCACAGATATCATCATGGTTTCCTGAAAATCGGCAAGCATGGTTACTAACTCATCGCATGTATGAGGGGGAGTTTTGCATTAGTCTTTACCTTAGATCTTGATATTGCTGGAACAGAGTCAATAGATTTCCTTGAGTTTTGAAACGACTCCCTGCCTATCTACATTCAAACCTGCGAGAGCGGTTTCAAGAACAAAACTGCTTGGGTCTTGCTCCTGTCCTCCGGCTTATGGCCAATATCCTCGGAAAGCTGCTCGGCCAAGGGCTTGACCATGTTATTTGGATTGAACATATCAGTTACATCATCCTTTGCGTTATACGATGAAATAGGTGATTTCTTCAAATTTTTTACCTAGCGAAGTCACTAAAAAGTGTGTACGTATGTAGTATAGATGCCACATAGAAAGAACTTGAGGACATGGATCATGAAACGCAACAACTATTGGCGAGCCTACGAAAACTAGCTTAGCTGATTTTGGGCAAAATTGCCGTAAAGACCTACGATTGCTTCCCGAGAAGGCCTATAAGAAAGACACACCTAAGAGTGTTCTAGGGTCGGCAAAACCACCTAAAATGCCCGAAAGTCTCATAAAAAAAACTTAGAGAACAGTAGGATAATAAGGTTGGAAGAGACTAGGGTTTAGAGATACATATATAAAAAGCAAATGTATTGATTTTGAATCGATTGGATGCACTCAATCGGTCCATACCCTTTCATATTTATAGGCGAGGATGGTGTTATCGCATTTACATCTCCAAAATTCGCACGAATTCTAACTTCGTCTTGAATTCTACCAAAAATGGGCTAGCCGGCTTGGTAAAGCTGATTTTGCTAGCATAGAAGCTTAGGGAAAACCGGCCTCACCGGTTTTGAAAATAACCGGCTTATTTGTTTTGTCAGGGCTGGACAAGGTCATCACACAGCTAAGCACCCAGGGGGCTTTGCATGAGTACATTCTGTCAAGTTTGCTCAACTTGACATTTAATTGGAAGTCTCAACTAGGTGCTGGAAGCTTCAAGTCTAATTGCTTAGCTTGACCACGGCCTTAAATGTCCATATCTTGTCGATCCCCTTTGTCTACCTCTCATCTCGTCAAATTAAAGAAAAACAAAGATAATTCTTCATCGACAAAATCCATGGAAGGGGACAAAAATAATATACAAGAAAAAATAACTATAGTATAACATGAAAAAGGTAAAAGGAAGAAAACCTCAAATCTTTTATCTTTAAAACTTTCTAATGTACATAAATGATGAATATGCAATATGTTGTCAATGTGTAATTTTCTTATGTATAGCACTTTTTTTTTACTTGACACTTTTTCCTTTTATTACCCGCCGGTCACTCCTAGTAGAATAGAAGGTACGTGCAGCGATTCCAGCGCATGACACTTCCAGCCGAGCGCGTACATCTCCTCTGCCAAGGGAGTAGACGACCAGACTCCACATCATCTGGAAATGCGTCGTCATTGCTCCCCTGCTACCATGACTGATGATCCTCTAGCTGCCTTCGTCTGGTTTTAGAGAATTTTTACTATCAGAGACTAGAGATGGACGACATGCTGTTGCAGAGACTAAGTAGCACTGTGCCAGGAGCCACGACATCGCCACCTACGCCGGCTACAGTGCTACTTAACTTCTGGAGCCTGGTTCCACTAAAAAAAAAAAACTGCTGGAGCCTGGAGTTAAGTTACCATAGTACTCTTAATTACAATATTTTTTTTGAAAGATCAACGGGTGAAAAATTTTCTGTATATGACGTTTGGGGTGTTCTCTCAACTAGAGATTCAGCAGAGTTGGTGTTAGGAATTTAGGCAATGACCTTGTTCGCTTGTCTTATAATCTGTACTTTTCAGCTTATTTTTTCAGTCGGAACAATATTTTTCTCTCACAATAAATCAGCGAATAATATTTTCAGCCATGACTTTTTAGCGAAGCGAATAGACTCAATTTCATGTTAAAATTAATCTAGAAAAATAATAACAACTTTGTGATGGCAAAAATGTGCACATGTATGATTTTACTACTACTCAGATTAGCAACAAATATGTTGATAAACATTATACTGATCATGGCGAAAAAGAGATTGAACTTAACCAATTTGAGAACAGAGATGTACCCTGCGGAGGGACCCATGCTTAAGGCACCAGTGGCTCCAGACCCACTCATGGTGAGTTGCTTGAAATCGCGAACCACAGTCAGTGTAGGAAGATGTATGTCGTGCCGTCCCTCGAACGTCGACTAGGAAGTAGAAGAAGCCGATCCGAGGAAGAAAGGACACCACAAGGAAGGAGATGAAGACGTTCCGATGAAGAAGAAAACGGTGAGCAGTCGCGGAGATGCTCTCCAAAAACCTGATCGTCCACACACACCCGAGTAGATGACCCGATGCGAACGCCGGTCCTAGAGGCCTGCTCTCCCAACTCTCCATGCGCGCAGAGGATTAGGACGGGAATGATAGAGACCAGCATAACAGCAGCGTGGTGGTGTTCTACTCTCGCAAACAAGAGAAGCAGTCCCCCTTTTATGCAGCAATAGACGAAGATGAATAGCCAGGTGCATGAAGAGATAGCAGTCATCATAATGCATCTGTTACCAGTAACTTATAAAACCGACAATTTAATTGTCCGTTACTAGTAACAGAAACACTAAGACATCATGACACACTAGCATATAATGGTCATCTCATGCACTTGACACACATCAAGACGTGAGTTTCATTAATGGCATAAAGGACCATGCATGTTACACCCAACATTAACCATAGTCTTGGAATTATTCTTTGATTTAATTATTGAATAAAAATGGAACAGGTCCAATTATATCTAACGGTTGAACAATTGGTAGCATGTTGCTTTCGTCGAGAGCCTAATTCTTTTGACCTCCTTAAATTGGTAGGTAGCTTCTTAAATTAATTTGCGGCCTGCATAAATAGGGATGGAATTAGGGAAGGCAGACCAGTAAGGCATGTGTATTCAATTTGTTGGGTTCTGGAATAGTCTTGGTCAGAGCCCGTGCTCCTGGTGCTGGCTGATCAATTGATACATCAGAGCCAATATCATTCATCATGGCTCTTTAGCTGCATTGCTTTATTTGTTTTTCTTTACTACTGCTTCTAATATATTGAAAACCTTGCATAGTAGGTGAGATGTTCACTGAGGGTAGACGCAACAGTCTGCCACTAGTTTTCAGGTTTTTAAAGAAATGTGTTGATCTGACAAAATTTTCCATCTAAGGTATTCGTTTGATCCATATCTCATCTTTTTTTATTACGTACCAAATAATAGTCATTGGTCAATTATAGCTTAACATGATGTCATCTTGACAAGAAGTAAATCTGACATGATCTGGAGGCATTAGAGGAAATATAAACCGAAAGACAGATGAACAAAAGGTAAGACTGTTATATACATTGAGTGCTCCAAATAGTCAATTAGCCAATTAAAATTTAGCAAGTGGGCACTTTTTATTGTACCATGATAAGGATTTTAATTGCACCACCCACTAGTGTACCTCATGACTCGCACAAACAAAGCAGTTGAATGGTTGGTTTACCAAAAAGGATGCTTTGAGCAGAGGTAGTGATGAAAACGGATTGAAGCGGACGGAAAAACCATATTTCTACTTCCGTTTCTATATTTTTTGGCGGAAACGGGATCGGGTTCGGAAAATGCAGGTTTGGAAATGGAATCGGGATATGCGGATGCACGGAAACGAACAAATACGGATGGAGAGCCGGAAAATTAAGTTAGAATAATATGACTAAATATTCATGAATATATATGAGCAAAGTCACAAATTAATATACACATACGAAGTTGTTGGTCTAGTATTCACTAGCATGCCATGTGTTAACATGCATAATTGGTGATTAATAGGTTTATGAACATATTAATTTCTACACATCTCATACAAATTTAAAATGGGATGAAAAACGGAATAAATACGGGTCAATTTCGGGTGAAAACGGGATCCCGCGAAAACGGACGGAAAAACTTCTCTCCCATTTCCGTAAATACAGAAACGGGACCCCATGAATACGGAAACGAACGGACAAAAGTGAAAAACGGAACAGGTCGGAATGAGAATTTGTCCGTCCGTTTTCAACGCTAAGCAGAGGGCTCTCTCCAGTTTTCAGCTACTCTTCTGCCGTTGCATCTCCCTTAGCTCTCATCTGCTCTGCTCATGGTATGTCGTTCGCTGTGGAAAGCACCATGGCATCTGCTACTTAATAAAGAAAGTGCTCTGTTAACCTGCTTATTCTTCTCACAAGACATATCTGATTTGCATATACTGACCATGCAGAGGGAGCAGAAGGTTGATGCTAGGGACTTCACCCGTTTCTGTTGAACCCCTGTGAAGAGATCCTGTTGGAAGCAATAAAATTTGATTCGGTGCATCCTGATCTCCATATTCATCACCCTCATATCAGTTGACTGTTCAATTATTCAGGTAAGTTTCTAGTTCTAGTAGGCCTAATCGCTTAACTAGTAGAGGTTATTCTTCTTACTGTCTACTAATCTCTTGGTCAGATTGACTGATTGTTCTCCGTAATCTATTCCATGTGCTGCTTTCTCCAAGCACTAGCTTTAAATCTCGTTGGTCACTGAGGAGACCTTAATTGCATTCGTGGGCTGATCATCTGATCGAAACTGTTTCTGCAAGATGATTTCTATTGATACTTAGTATCCATCACTTCCACTTGTTGGAAGATACCATTTGTAAGGTTAGACTTTTAGCTATCATTCAATTGTTTACTTGTTTTTGTGATGCCGCTACAATTACAGCATAGAAGATGGCGTGTGAGAATCTGATTATAGTTATTGGTCAAGAAGATGCATCAGAAAATTGGAAAGCCATAAATTCACAAGACATAAAATTTGCAATAACATAAACTATGGTTAAGCTGCCATAATTATATTTCTATAGGTTTTGTCTATGAGATGCTAAGTAAGATGTCAGTGACCCTCCAGCAGAGTCAAACAAATGATAGGCCACACTCATATAAAGAACTAAAAACTGTTAATTCATACACATAGAACAAAAAACATGTTAATACTTGACCTCACCATACTACTGAATTCATCAAACACCACTGACTGGAACACACTTGGTGCATTAGCTACTCATTCACATGCGATCTGCTAACCTAGGAGTTATATATAATTCTTTACTGTGAATGTGTTTTAACTGTTTCACAAGTACTAATACTAATGCTATGCAAAAGATATATCATATATGCCACCTAAGAAGCCATCACTGGGCATCCATAACTTTCCTATGCCATGAAGAAGAGAAAATTTAGATGGAAAACCTAGCATTATCTTAGAGCCTCTGTTACAGCAATAAAAATCAATGAAGCTTTTCTTATTCTCAACCAATCTTAACACAAGTTGTACACTCATTGCCAGCTGCCAACTATGGCCATCATACTAGATTCTCTTGTTGGATCATGTGCTAAGAAGTTACAATATATCATTACAGAAGAGGCCATTCTGATTCTTGGGGTAAAAGAAGATCTTAATGAACTACAACAAACAATGGAATTTATATAGTGTCTTCTTAATGATGCTGAGCAAAAGAGAACTGAAGACTCAGCAGTTAACAATTGGCTTAGTGAGCTGAAAGATGCTATTTATGAAGCTGATGATATTATTGACTTGGCCAAATTAGAAGGAACAGGCTGCTTGGAAACCATCTTTCACTCACAAATACTACTGCATGTACAGGATTTTCATTTGTCACCTGCTTTCCTCATATCCAAAGACGTCATGAGATTGCCATTCGTATCAGGAAATTCAACACTAAACTTGAAAATATTTTAAAGCTGGGTGAACAACTTAAGCTTAAGACTATGCAGCTGGAAGCAATTGTTTCAAAAGTGAGTCAGATGAAAACTGGCCCAATTGTGGAGCCTAACCTTGTGGGAAAGGAAACTGCACTTGCATGCACAAGGTTAGTGGACTTGATTCTTGCACACAAGGAAAAGAAGGCATACAAGATTGGAGTTGTTGGTACAGGAGGGGTTGGAAAAACGACTCTAGCCCAGAAGATATATAATGACCACAAAATAAAAGGCAGCTTTAGTAAACAAGCATGGATTTGTGTTTCTCAACAGTATTCTGATATTTCAGTTTTGAAAGAAGTCCTTCGGAACATCAGGGTTGATTATAAGCATGATGAAACTGTTGGAGAACTTTGTAGAAGGCTTGCAATAGCTGTCGAAAATGCAAGTTTCTTTCTTGTGTTGGATGGCATTTGGCAACATGAGGTGTGGACTAATTTACTCAGAGCCCCGTTAAACACTGCAGCTAGAGGAATAATTCTGGTCACAGCTCGCAATGATACAGTTGCTCGAGCAATTGGGGTGGAAGAAATTCATCGAGTAGAATTGATGTCAGAAGAAGTAGGATGGGAATTGCTTTTAAAGAGTATGAACATTAGCAAAGAAAGTGAAGTAGAAAACCTACGAGCTCTAGGGGTTGACATTGTTCGTTTGTGTGGTGGCCTTCCTCTTGCAATCAAGGTTACAGCTAGTGTTCTAGCGGCTAAAGAGAAAACTGAGAATGAATGGAGAAAGGTAATAAGTAAAAGTACTGTCTCCACGAGCAAGCTTCCTAGTGAGCTAAGTGGAGCTCTGTATTTGAGTTATGATGAGCTACCACGCTATTTGAAACAATGTTTTTTGTATTGTGCCTTGTATCCCGAAGATTTTAGCATGAATCCTGATGATCTTGTGAGGTTTTGGGTTGCAGAAGGTTTTGTTGAAGAGCAAGAGGAACAACTTCTGGAGGATACAGCAGAAGAATATTACTATGAATGGATATATAGAAATCTCCTTCAACCAGACCCTTTCTTTGCTGACTATTCTAAGTGTAAAATGCATTTATCAGGTCAGGATACTTTTTGTGGAGATCAAAAATCATTAGAGGCTAGATCTTTGCATAAACTAAGACGTGTTTCAATTGTTGCGGGAAAGGAGTTATTAATTTCTCCTAGTGTTCAGAAGGAGCAGATTGGAGTAAGGACTCTTATTACTAAGTGTAATGCATTAAAGGTTGACAATACAGTTTTCAGAAAATTCGTAAAGATCCGTGTTCTGGATCTAACAGGTGCAATTTTACTGAGTATTCCTGATTGTATTGGAAGTCTGATCCACTTAAGGTCACTTGATCTTAATGGTACTGACATATCTTATCTACCAGAGTCCATTGGTTCTCTTGTAAATCTTCAGATATTGAACTTGGATCATTGTGATGCATTGCACAGTCTTCCATTAGGGATCACTCGATTATGCAACTTAAGGCGCCTTGGCCTTGATGATACACCAATAAATAATGTACCAAAAGGGATAGGCAGATTGAAGCTTCTTAATGACAGAAGGATTTCCAGTTGGTGGTAGCTGTGTTAGCAATAATACAACGCAAGATGGATGGAGCACGCAAGAATTGGACCCTCTTTTGCAGTTGAAGAAGCTTCAAATGGTTAAATTAGAAAGGGGAGCTAATTGTAGCACTAATTCACCGCTAATTGACAAAAAGTATCTAAAAGAATTACAGTTACAGTGCACTGATCGTATCGATGGTCCATATTCTGAAGATTATGTTATCAACATTGAGAGGACCTTTGAGCATCTAATGCCACCACACAGCCTAGAATATCTAACTATTATAGGATTCTTTGGTTGTAGATATCCCACTTGGTTAGGTGCTACTACCCATTTGTCATCAATAAAATACTTGCAGCTAATGCATTGCAAATCATGTGTGCATCTTCCACCAATTGGTCAGCTCCCCAGCTTGAAATTTCTAAAAATCCAGGGAGCAACTGCAGTTAAAAAGATTGGACCCGAACTTCTTGGCTGTGGGATGAGCAATTCTGGGTCTAGAGAGGCAATAGCTTTCCCCATCCTTGAAACATTGGTCATATGGGATATGCCTAATTGGGAGGAGTGGTCCTTTGTTGTTGAAGAAGTAGTAAGAGGAGCAGGTAATGAAGGAGGAAACGATGGAGCTACTGCAAAGGAAAAAAAGGGAAGGCCGCCCATCTCCAAGGCTGATGCCTCGTTTGAAGGAGTTGCAACTTGCTAGCTGCCCCAAGCTGAGAGCTCTCCCATGGCAGCTTGGACAGCAGGCCACAAGCTTGAAGGAGCTGCAATTAAGAGATTTGGACAGCCTTAAGGTGGTGGAGAACCTTCCATTCCTATCAAAGGTACTTCTAATTGTGAACTGTCAAGGCTTGGAGAAGATCTTGAATCTTCCCAAACTAAGAGAGATGAGGGTAACTCACTGTACGAACTTAAGACATGTTGAGGAATTGGGCAATTTGGAGAAGCTCTGGCTTGACATCAGAATGCAGGACCTCTCGTCGCTGTGGATGCCTAGTCTGAAACAACAGCGCCAAGACATCAGTGGGGAACATGTGGACATCTACCTATATGGTCTTGACCATGAGGCTGAGAGATACATGGTTAGGTGGCAGCACATGCACAAGGTACATTTGTATCTTCTCTATCTTATTTGATATTTATACTCCAGATGCTTTGTCCCCTCGTTGTTTTGACCATTTAATGCTCCTTTTCTTATTCTGTGTTATGTAGTTTTCACTAGCATCATGATTTTCTAGATATGCATCTTCTGGAGGAAGGATATGCATCTTCAATGAAGATGAAGCTAGATACTCTTTCCATTATTAAAAAATCTCTACTTGAACCTATGGAAAGGCTCTTTGTTCTATGTTGCTTATACTTTGTGACACTTGGGAACACAAGAAGGAAAATGCAGTAGCAGGACCTATTTGAAATGTTTAGTCTATGTCGTTTATCCTTGTATAGGTATCTATGTGTGCATGTTTTGACAAAAAGTACTAGTATGATAATTGTATCCCTGAATGTTGTTATGATTTATGAGGCTTATATCATGCATGTTGCATGAAATCTGTAGTTTGTGAACCTGTAGCATGAAGGACAACATATGCTGTTATTGTGAAGTATAAGTTAATTGTCTAACTCTCCTTATCAGGTTATGCTTTGGGTTCAAATGGTTGGTATATGCAACTCAATACAGTATCAAAGCCAATGGTCTCGAGTTCCAATTCTAGCTAGCGCGATTAAATGAAATAATTGTTGCTCACTCCTATTCCACACCTAAGGCTTGAGAGAGTCTCTACATGAGGGAAAGTGTTGAAGTATAAGTGAATTATCAACCTATCACCATCAATTTAAGCTTTTGAGTTGAACAGGTCGGTCCATACAACTCAATAGTTATGTCCTCACTTCTCGCTTCGTACGTGTGTTTCCTACTGCCATTATATAACAATAGTTGGATGGCCCATGTTATGTTACAACAGCTAGAGGGCAATAAGGACTGGTCCTATACCATTGTTGGATAGAATACTGGTAGTTGGATAGAAGTTGAGTGAGCTCATTGAGTGCCCACCATGATCCCTCATCCGGCCGCTTGTGGAAGCCAGCATCGATGCTGGGAGAAGGCATTGCATGTACGTGAGCCTCTCCGAGTACCTTAGTGCAACCATGTCTGCTCAACCTAATACAAGAAGAATACACCTAAAGTACGAAGGACTAGAGCTAGCTCAACGCTTCATAAGAGTGCCATCTTGCAGCCTTGTTGCATACACTGCTCCCGTAGCTCTGTTGTCGCCTAGAATTTTTGGTGGCTTTGGGCTGCCATTTTCTTGGGGGTTTTGCCTCACTTTTCTCGAGCAAAGCATGTTGTGCATGGTAGTGGACACCAAGAGAAGATTCGTGATGTGCCCCTGTGCTCTATTCTTCCTACAACTCTCCACTATCTGACCATGCCAAGATGGTGACAGTATACTCATGAGGTGATTGAGAGTGGAAGCAAACTTGCCTGTGCATGTATGAAAATTCTCTTTTGGAAGATTGAGGCCAACTGGCTCTGACATTCATGACAGCAATTAGTAGGTTTATCAAGTTTCAAGTCGCCTCGAGCTCAAAAGGTCTATTATCATACATCGAGTGACCCACGAAGGTCTTTGTAATTGTACACATCAAGTGTAATAAAGTTGGACAATGTTATTCGCTAACAACGTGTCATGACATGGTCATTCATAATCATCATGAGCATCATATGCATTGCAATCTCAGTTTGTGTCAGGATCAACGCCCTCTTAAGTAGGTACCCAATATGATAGTCCACTAGGGGCTATTAGATTGGATACACCCCTTAACAGGCCATCCTGGTACACCTCCCATAAGATGTACAAATCACCAACCCTCATCCAGGATCAGCCCAAGAGAGAGAACACATCACAACCACGCATAGGTTACATTACAAGTTCCAAGTACTTAAGTTTTACACACCATGGTTCACAAGCTTAGTCATAACACAAGTTTCACATTACATCTTAACATCGAAGTCTAGCGGAAGTATTTTAAACATAACATTTATTTATGATAACCGATACATGGACATGCCACTTCCATGTATCTATGAAACATAGACCCCTCACCATCCCATGTACTGAGAAGGATCGGGAGCGTAGAAGAATCCATGGATAGGCGATTCATCACCTGCAAAACTCAAGATCTCATAGGGTGAGTACTCAATTGTACTCTGCAGGACTTACCCAATATAATAAACAAGGATCATGCATTTGGGTAGTAGCAAGGAATGATTGAATTTGCATAAAAGCCTTTGAACAGTAACATCAATGAATCCTAAAACTTAGCATTGCAAGCATAGCATAGGAATATGAATTAAGCGATTAGCAAATAGAACTTGATCTTCCACGAGCCCTGAGCCTACGTAGCTCTAGTCCGAATCTAGAAGGTAGAACTTATTGCCTTCAAATAAAACACTCTGCAAAGGGGTACAAGTTGTCCCCACCAGAAACAAGGATATAGCCCATAAGACCCGTCGGTACAAAAGGGATACCTCGATGTTTCAACCTTCCACCAATCCAGCCAAGATGTTCACAAAAGGTTTGATTGGTGCGCAATTATTTCAAGTGCTTCCACTAACCAACTAGCGTCACCTTCTTGCTAGTCTCACAAACAAAACGGTTGCAATTAGCTACTTGGGTTGTTGCTCCCATAAAACGATAAGTGGTCTGTAATTTTATGTTCAAACCAACTACCACGGATACACAGTCCTTAATCGGTTAGCGAGCTATGTAATTCAAGAATCTCCCTCTTCTTGCCATGCCCCGACCCCTTGCCGACCATTCAACAACATTCATTCATCATTGCTCAAGTTTTAGATCATTATCCTTTGGTGTTGCTTAGTGGACAAACATACCTAATATCGCACGAGAAATGAGAAACCCATCATTTGCTTGACTCTAGGATCTAAGCATACTAAGCAAGAATTAATAAAGGAAATCCAAGCAAAGGTTGAGTGGTGTGGCATCAACAAGGTATCATAGCTCAAGTAGGTAACTCTTGGTTATTCTAGTCTTATGTTAACATATCAATGCAATAGATAACCATAGTTTATTATGCATTCAGCAAAGCATAGGGATGCATAGGGGCCTACCTTGGGTTTCGTCGCTAGGAAACTTAGGCTCCAATGCTTGAGGCTTCTCCCCAACTTTGGTCTCTTCCGAAAATCTGTCACCTATATATGCATGATGCTTTATGAGTACAATGCATAAAGGTAATTGGTATGGGATGTCATGCAATGATATTTAGTTGATTAACAATTGATGACATGTATTAAGTGTCAAAGTTTAGCACCAATGGATTGTTGGTCTGAGACATCGGATGATCCGGCGTGAGTGTTGGACCATCCGCTGTTCTAGGGACTTAGTGAACATAGGTCACTAGAAGCATCGTATACTCCGCTGTAGGTAGCGGACTCTCGGTACCAACTGGGTGCTCTCAGGAAACTAGGTTGTTGTTTGACTATAAATCATTATAATGTTCCATCAATATGACGGACCATCCATCAGATTGGGTTTGGGTGACACTTAATTGACTAAGTGTTCAGGTTCCATGGGAATGTTCCGCCAAAACTGTCTAGTTGTCTTGTGCGAACTGGCTACTCTTGGGTTTCACTAAAAAATCTTATTTATTCACCAACGGACACTTTGGTAGAACTCACAAACTCTCCACTGGGACAAGTCTATAGCCTGGGCTCTCTGTCTCTAGCTTATAATTCAATGGACACTCCGCAAAAGTGGTCGAACCCTCCAGTGAATTATAGAGTGCTCTGCTTAAGTGTAGACGGACAGTATCAGTGTTTAATGGACACTTCGCCAATATGGTCAGACCCTCCACCAAACAACTGACAGTGACCAAACATAACAACTCAAAATCCAAGTCTTCACTTGGACTTCATGCATGTGCAAACCATCACAGGGTAGGTTTCTAGTGTTCTAAGGAGTATGTCTAGTTAGGCTAAACTAGCTACATTGGGTGCAAACTGAATCTAGGTCACAAAGTGACATTTCCTAGGTTCTGGCTCATGAAAATGCAATCCTAGGGTTTGCTTGATTTCAACATTACCAAGGGTTGCAAAGGAGAGAAGTGATGCTCCACAACAAGTTGGAGAAGCTAGATCTCCCCTTGGTGACTCGAAATCTTATTGTTCTTGGCTCCTTCTCTTCCTTGCTCTTTGTGGCGAGGGTGAAAGGGCTCCTCCCTCTACAAACCCCAACCTCTTGTGGATAAGATATCCTAAGTGATCTCCATGGCTTCCTCTTGCTGCTGCAACTCCAATCCTCCCCTCCTTCCCTTCTCCTTCTTTCTCTTCCTTGCTTGAGTGTGTGAAAGAGTGTAGAGAGAGAGGGATGAACTAGAGAGAGGAGTGTGAGAGTGAGCTGGTGAACTGGTAAGGCATTTGGGTCAACATTGCCATGAAGTAGACAGCTAGGCTCACATGTGGGGCCTGGGTGATTCCTAACTTGACACCTCACATCTGTTGCATGGGATGGTTTACCGGATAGTTCGATGTCCTATCAAACTTTCTGATAGTGTCGGTGCTTCAACTGACAGAGTCTAAACTTTGTTAGGTCATGCAAATGAAGTGGCGGATAGTTCGGCGCACTAGTCGGGCCTTCCATCAAATCAATAGTGAGCAGGTTAAATGCAGATTTCAGTGCAGACTGGTTTCTTAGAATGGATTTCAAATGCAAAGGTGCTCATGACTTCAAGGTTGTCAAGACTATGTCATGACAGTTTGAAACCTGTATTTGCATAAAACATTAGTTTCTAGGCTCTGTTGTGTACCCTCAAACCGTCCAGCACACCCCTGACCATCCATGAGAGCATCTGCGCAAACTTAGCAGCTTTCACCAAGTTAATGTTCCCATGGACCATCCAGTGATTACCCAGACCGTCCAGCAGAACATTACATGTACAGCATGAGCCATCACCACAACTTCTTTGGCCCCACATGTCAGCACAGGTGTCCAACTCGTGGAGAATGCAAGAACCCGCAGTTCTTCACTTACTCTCACCTCTCTCACAGTCACACTCTCTCTAGCTGTTCATCTCTCTCTAGCCACCAAGAACAAGCACAAAGAGGAGGAAGGAGTGGAGATGACTATGGGGATCAACCCAGAGATGTCCACAAGAGCGGGGGGTTGAAGAGGGAGAAGACCTCCCTCTCTAGCAACTAGGAGTAAGAAGGAGATTTCAAGAAAGGAAAGAGCAAGGGAAGGAGGTAGGTGAATCTAGTTTCTCCAACTTGTTCAGGGACTCAACAACACCTCCTAGCTCCATTGGGTAAGATGGATTTGAGCTCAACCATCATTCGCACCAAAAACCAAAATTTAGTGTTCATCACCTAGAAAGCATCCCCTATGCACTAGATGATGTTTTGATGTAATATGTCTAGATTGAACTGGCTAGATGTGGTCTATAGAACCCTAGAAACATCCCAAAACACAGTTTGGTCATGCGCAAACCCTAGGTGAAGATTTCATTTTCAAAATCTTAAACTACACACACTATGTTCCCAACCATCAATCCACTCACCAAACTATCTGAGAGAACGTTCACTAAGTTTAGCACATAGTCTCACTATCGATGTTCCCATGGACTGTCTGTGAGAACACCGAAAACACCAGACTGATCGGTTAAAATATTCAAATATTCATTTTCCAGCCTGAGAGCACCAGATTTGGGCCATGCACTCATGGACCGTCCATCAAGACACCGAACCATCTGCGAGATCACACACTTAGAATTTCCATAAATGCTCTGGCAGACCTTTCCCACAGACCGTTTGTTGTTCTCTTGGATTGTCTCCTAGTACATCGATAGAACTTGTTTAGTTATGCTTCACACATATGCCATATACTATTGTAGCCCATATGTTATACATCATTGCAAAGCATATCATGTCATCTAATTCAATACATTTTACTCATTTCGCATCATGCATTCATTAGGTGATGAGGTCTCCGGAGAAGTCAACACCAAGGAAACCCAAATAGTATAAGTGACCGAGAAGCCGCAACGCGAACAATCCCAAGGCAGGCCTAAGCATTTCTAACTCTTTTTGTAGATTGCATAATGTTCCTAAGCTTAAGTAAATGCATTGCTATGTTACAATATGACTAGAAATCCTATGTTTGCCTATTTGAGCTCGCATTCCTTGAATGTTATCAGCACTACTTAATCATTCATTGTTTACCTTTATTATTCAAATAAATCATGCTTAGCTTGTTTAGACTGTAGAAGTCGAGATGATTATGGGTTTCTCATCTCCCACGTGGTTTAGGAAATGCTTGTCCACTAAGCATCATATATGGAGCTATGATCTAAAACTTGATCAAGATAATGAGAATGAATGTGAATGGTTGGCGAGGGGTTGGACCATGTCAAGATGGGTGAGGTATTGGATGGTGTAGTTCACTAACTAGTAAAGGACCGTGTATATGTGGTAGTACGATCTGAATATACTTGTACAAACCACTTGTCATATATGGGTGTGGCAAGCCAAGTACTTAGTTACGACTGATTTTCCTATGGATTTAGCGTGAGGAGTGACGTGGGGTAGCAAGGAAGCTGAAAGGTCCTAATATGGTTAGAGGAGGGTGAATAGCCTATTTAAAAATTCTACAAAAGCACTAGAGCAATTGATTAGTACAACAAATGGTGTAATGCAATTTTGCTCTAGTTCTACAAGGGTTGCAAGCCACCTATCCAACAATTCTAGTTGCTATGATCACTAGGCACACAACAAACTAGGTCACTACTCACTAAGCTAGTGTATTATCAAAGACTAACTAAAGAGCCACACTAACCAAACAAACAAGCTCTCAAAGACTAACTACACTAAAGAGCTTGACAACAAGTTTATAAGAATGTAAGAGAGTGAGTAGGGTGATTATACTACCGTGTAGAGGAATGAACCAATCACAAGATGAATACCAATCAATCATTGAAAGAAATCCAATCACAAGATGACATAAGATTTTTCTCCCGAGGTTCATATGCTTGTCGACATGCTAGTCACCGTTGTGTTGACCAACACTTGATGGTTAAGCGACTAATAGGTGTTGCATAAACCTAGACCAACAATTGGACACTATAAGAACCTACCCACAAGTGAGGTAACTCAATGACATGAGCAATCCACTAGAGTTACCTTTCGGCTCGTCGTTGGGGAAGGCACAAGACCGCTCACAATCACCGAAGCCGGCCATGAACAATCACCAACACGTGCTGAAGTTGCTCCGCCACTCCAAGCCATCTAAGTGGTGGCAACCACCAAGAGTAACAAGAAATCTGCAGCCACAATGATTGCCAAGTGCCACTAGATGCAATCACTCAAGCAAATACACATGGAATCACTTCCAATCTCACTATGATGATGAATAAATGGTGGAGATGAGTGGGAGGTGTTTGCTTAGGCTGAACGATGTCAAGAATGTCAAAGTGCCAAGAGAGTGAGCCCCAAGTTGGCCATGGGCCTTAAATAGGCACCCTCAATGAATAGAGCCGTTGGCTCCACGCAGAGTTGATCGAACGCACTGACCAGACGTGCCCCTGCGTCCTATCAGTCACAGCAAATCCACGTGTCCACGTTCAAACCTCAGCCATCCATCTCCAATGGTCACTTAGTTGATCATACGCGTGTTAAGGTGTGACCGGACGCACCAAAGGAAACGACCGGACTCACAAACATAGTGCGTCTGATTGAGTCCAGTAAGGTACCAGAGATGATTTTTATTGACTGGATGTGTCCAATCAACGTCGACCTGACTCGCTCAATGTCCGATCCTCACAGGCGCTCACACACAGTGCTGGCTTCAGCGTACGTCAGCCATGACCTGACACACCCCCTGCGCATTCGGTTGCACGTTGGCTCCTGTGTCTGATCACGAGGCCAACCCTCGCCCTCACTATCATGATTGAGCAGACTTGGCACCCGAGTCCAATCCTAGCATCTGGTTAGTGCAGCGCCACTGACCAAGACCTAGGGTTTAGTACTAGACGTGTCTGGTCACCCTGTGAACAGCATCTAGTCACTACCCTATGCCACCTTTTCTTTTTCTAATTCCTCAAACACTTCACCCTTGCTTCCAAGTTGCTAACCACAAGGTGTGTAACTTGTGTGCACATTTGTTAGCATTTTTCCTAGCAATTTACAAGGGTCAATGTAGGTCTCTAATGCATATGCAAGAACCATGTCACCTAGTGGCACTCCATAAACCGCTTAGCCAAAGATTTCCTAGCTTTATAGTACGGCTATCGATTCTAAATACACTCACACCCTCTATGGTGTCTTGAGTGCCAAAACAAAAACCTATTTGATACGTTTGCCTTGATCAACCTTGTTTTTGTTTTTCTCTTTCTTCTTTTCAAAGTTAGAGTTTGATCATCATCCAATCATGTCCATCTTCATCTCCATGGACCTCTTGCTTGCTCCATTACTTGGATGTACCAACCTAGCTCAATTCATCACTCATGACATAGGTTAGTACTTAGGTGTCATCAATTAGCCAAAACCAAACTAGGGCTTTCAATCTCCCCTTTTTAGTAATTGATAACAACCTTTTCACAAAGATATTCAATAGAATCTTTTTGGATTCATGTTGCTTGCCCAATTATTTTACCATGTGTAAAGGATCACAAAGATATTCAATAGAATCTTTTTGGATTCATGTTGCTTGCCCAAGCATTTTTACCATGTGTAAAGGATAGGGACAAGTTTCATAAACCCAAATTGGTAGCATTTGCTCCTCTGCATATGTGCTAAGAGTTTGGATTTGAATGCTTGCACATATACATGGATTAGAAGTGTGGGGAACTAATGTCTACCAATTGATGCAAAGGTGTAAAGAATGGACCTTTAAAGCGTGATACCAATCGAAGTTGCCATTTGAACACCATCCTTAGCACCACAGTTTGCTAAATATCACTTGAAAATACAAAGACAAACTAGATAGCTCATGAGATCAACATTAGAGACAAGGTTCTAGTACTACTTGTGAAAGCAATTCAAGTGTCTAGCTGTCCTATACATGCTAGTTTTTCATTTAATCACTCAAGCCTACAACTAGCATACACCATACAAACATGGATATGGAATTTTTAAAAACTTGTGCCATGCAAGCAAACATATGAATGCACATATAAATGCAACATACAAGTTTATGAGCTTGCTCCCCCTACTTGTGTGCTTCAAATTTTAATTGATCCCCTTCTTTTCTCTTATCTTACTATCTTTGTTTCTCTCCCCTATCATTGTGAATTACTTCTCCCCATTTGTCATCGATGACCACAAAAGGTGAGCTTAAATTTTAGATAGGTTGTGTGAAACCATGATAAGTGAGGATCATTTTTCCAAATTTGGTTCAATCTAGATTATTTGCCAAAAATATTTAACTCAGTTTCATCTAAGGACAAGCTTCTTCACACCTCCAAATAAGGGTTATCTTATACCATGTTGAGTTAAACACTTATAGCTCATTTTCTAGATTAAACACTAGGTTCACAAGTCCACAAACATGTCATATGCTACCACTAGCTCATTTTAAGCATAGAAGCAATAGTGGTACCATACAAGCATCAAATTCATTTAATTTTACATCAATGAGCCTGTAACACCCCTGGTGTTTGCCTTGCATCATTACTTCAACACGAGCATTTCATGATCATGTGCATCATCATCCATAGGCATTTTTGGTTGAAACATAGCATTTCAACTTTTGCAACACTCATGCTAAACTTCTGCAACACATGTATGCTATGTTTTGTTAGTGGTAATATTATGTGTGTGACCCATGTAGTCTATGTGTACTAGGCTTATACCACTTAGAAACATGTGCAACAAGGTCTTGAAACAATTGTAACACATGTATGTAAAGTCATGTTTCAATTGTTGTTATAATAGTGTTTCTTTGTACCTAGTGTAACTTTCATGCTTATTGATGTTAGGGTGTGTCTAAGGTCTTGTTCATGTTTGCAATATGTTAGTGGTCCAAAATGAGCTAGGGTTTATGTTTGTTTTATGCCCTAATTCCTTCTAACCTCCTATTTGACTTAGTTTACCATTAGGATCTTCCCAGCTTGACATAACAAAAAGTCTCACCTAGAGACTTTGCATGTGAGAGCAACCTTAACAAAGTTTGTGCCAAATTTCAGGAGGAACAAATGTTGTTCAGTGGTCATCTCATGAAAATGCTGGTATCATGCTCTAACTAGACCTACTAGTCAGTTGGAAGCGCTGAATTTCAGCACTGCACAATTTGACTAAGTCTGAGATGGATTTCTATTGCAAGATGCCTGCCTTTTTGGGTCTTGTGCTTCGCTAACTAAACCGAGCTAGGTCTGGGGCTAGTAGACTTGTATCAAGTTCAAACTTAGCTCTACCTAAAAGTCTCTTACCACATCCTCTAATTCGAGCTGGTTGAGAAGTTAGGAGCTACTCAACATCGGCTGTCAGTCATTACTCGACTACACAGTTTGCATGTACCCTCATTTCGAGCTTCGTATCTCACAAACTGTGCTGAATTAGAGCAAGTTCTAGTAGAATTGTAGAAAGAGCTGACGTAGCTCTAGCTAAAACTCTACTACGACTTCTCCTAATTCTAGCTGGTTTGAGAGTTTTGGAGCCTCAAAGTTCACTTGTCAGTCGATGTTAACTGAATCACCGTTTCAGTTTTGAATTCAGAAACTTGAATTTGTTTCTGTTTGTGGCCGACTAAAGGGCCAGAACTCGATGCCGCGTGGCCAACACGCGTCGATGCCGTGCTGTTCTCGCGTGTCCAAGGCCGCCATGATGCCTCGCTCGCCTTAGCTTCCTCCAGTCGCCTCGCTTCGCCCCCACGCATCTCCGCCACGGCAACATTGCCGCCAAGCGCCTCGGCACGCCTAGCTCATGCGTCGCTGCGCTGCTTGTGCAACCACTCAACCTAAATCCTTCATCATCACCTGCTTTATTAGCTGCACCACCTAGCTTCGCCTCTCGAGCCACACGCTAGCCGGAAAGTGAGTTCCACCGCCGTCGGCATCACCAGAGCACTGCCGCACTCGAAGCCCATCGAGGCTGGAGTGACCTCGCGTTTCTCTTTTCCTTTCTGATAGTATTCCGTGTCCCTCTTAAGCCATTGATGGTGTACGCCAAGTCTTTTAGACTCTACCGTCCGGACCTAGTCGGAACGTGCCACCGCGTGGCTCGCGCACCGCCTTGCCACCATCTTTGACGAGCTCGAGTCCGACGGTTTTGCTTCCCTTTTCTCCTTCCTAACGAGTGCATAGCATATCTTAGGGGCAGAGCTTGTAGCGGGTAAGATGTTACCGCCGATGGTAACCTTGTCGGCGATGAACGCCCTTGCGTCCTTGGTCTCGCTGTCGCCGCCGTAGAGTTTGGGCGAGGCCAAGGTTCACCATCTGCTCCGTCGTCTCTGTAGTGACCCTAGCAGCTCCGCCTTGTCGTCTGGAGCACGTAGCTGCCCTCGCCGCACCCTATCGTGCTACCTGCCGGATGGTGCACCACCACCATGGCTGGTGACGAGCATTATCCGGCTAACCCTAGGTCATGCAAAGCACCTCAATCGATGCGGCTCGATGAGGTAGTCACGTTGGTGGGGTTCGTTTTGCCGGAGACCTCGCCGGCGGTGAGGAATCGCCGGCGAAATCCCCTCCCTTGTTTCTTGCATGTTGGGCCAAGAGTTGGGCTGAGAGTTGGGCCGCTGGCCCACTGGCCATAGCGGTCCTGCTGGTCAAGACCCATGTAAATTTAGGTTTTAATCTTTTCTGTAAATGCAGAGTTGTGTGCTGTTGTTGGGAATTCATAGAAAATTCTAGAAACATCCAAAAATAGAAAATGTGGACTTTCTGGAATCCTTGAGATGTGTACTTTGCAGTAGTGTAATTACATATTATATGTTAGTTGATAAATTCTGGAGTATGTATCTGTTTTTGTTAAGTACATTATTTAATCATGTGAATTTGGTGATTTTTTATATCACTATATAATACTCCTATTGGTATGAAATGTTTATGGTAGCCTACTGGTACCTTGTACATGCCTCTGTAATTTTATGAGAATTTTCTGGGCACTTTTTATATATTTTAATATTTATGCCTGTGCAATTAAATAAATAGAAAAGTTCAATTAAATAAATGTTTTTACAAGTAACATGACCTGATCTGGTGTTCTTCAGACATGTTCTAAATGATGGTCAAGTTGGTTTGGCCATTTGCAACGTTTTGGTCATCTCTTATAATTCAATTTTTATAATTCATTGATTTCTGGACAGATTTCAGAGATATGTAAATTGAGCAATGCTATAATTGTTTTCATGCTCTGTGTTGTATAAAAGAGTTGTAGTAAAATTCTTGTAGTAGTTTCTATTCAAATTTGGTGGCATTTGGCTCCATGGTTTAGGATTTATGCATGTTTTAAGAAGTGTCCAGTTACAGTTGCTCTCTGTTTGCCCAGAACAGATTCTGGGATTGTTTGATTTCGACCTGGTAAACTTGTGAATCATGCTTTGATATCTAAAGATGAAATGTAGACAATTTTATAAGCTTTCCATAATGTCTTCATATATGTCCATTGGACTTATATAACTCCAATTATGAATTTTCTAATTTGCTGCTGTTAACATGTCAATGTGCTGAAATTTCTGAGAACTTGCTATGTGTGTTAAGTTTGAACTTGAGGATGATTGATGCTTGCTTATGGTGGATTAAACATGTTAATACCAGAAAGGAGTTTTGCACCTAATCTTTGAGTGATTTGAATAGAGCACCACATGACTTGGTCTTTTATTGCTTATGATGTTGCAATGTCATCACATTCATCTTTGCAACATCCTTACATGCTCATATGATTCATCATGTCGTCCTTGGTGCATACATGAAATTCATTTGGTGCATATACATGCAATAGGTGTGCTGAGGATCATGATACGAGTGAAGTCCCACAAGGCGTGAGCCCCAAAGTTGGAGTCCATTCGGGAGCTGCAGGTCCAGTCCGTCGAACCCGGAGGAGACGTAGGAACCGTTCGTGAAGCCAAACCTGAAGCCATCCTCTGTCAGTTAAGGCAAGCCCCAGAGCATTATAAGACTCCTACTTTGCAAAGAAATTACTATATATATGTTATATGTATTGTTGCATTAAGTATAGGAATTGGGTGAAACCCTTGCTACATTACTATCATTCCTTGTCCAACTATATGAACCTAAATCCTATGTAGATAGGATCGTATCTATGCTTAGCCTTGCTTAATTAGATCGGTAGAAGTCGGGTGATTCCCTATCACCTATGAGAGATAGGGCAAGACCTGGTCACAGTTGGCTATATTTGCTATCGTAGGAAAGAATCATGTGTTAATATGAATAATAGACTGGATGGGGTCTTATAGTTATAGTGATGCCCGCCTCTGTCGATTAAGGACCGAGACCTAGAGGGTTCTATGTTATTTTGAATGCATGCCTAACACTTAGCATGCTGGCCTAAGGATGCCGACCACGAAGCCGAGTAGCTCAATCCAGGCTGTGAAGTCAAAAAGTGGAAGTCGTCTCGGAGGGTAGCCAGGGGAGTCCAAGGGCAAGTGTGAGTTAAAAGTCCTAAGCATCCTAGCCACTGGTATCCTGAGAACACGGCACTATTCGAGCCCACCCTGAGTTGTACCAAAGGTGACTGTTGACGACTCTTGCAAAGTATGCCCGATTGGTGTCAGGATTACCCCCCTCAGCTGAGTTAGAATCGATTCGAGTCGCCGTCTCTCCTGGATAATGAGAAACTTGACTGGTTATCTCCAGCATAGATACACTAATTATAATACTGGTTTGGAATTGATGATATGATGATGTCCTTATTATACCTGCTATGGTTAATATTGTTTGCTCCTAATAAGTGAGTGCTCTAGTACAGGTGCTAATATAGTTGACAGGTGAATGATGATGAACTTGATGCTAAGTTTAATTGGTTACTTGTGCTCATAAGCTCTTTTATGCAAATGCGTCAAGCTAGCCCACTTATATAAAGCCTACATGATACTTGGTGTCATCTTATATTTGGTTTTTGATGGGTAAGTCTAGCTGAGTACATACTCATTCTCAGGGTTTATTTTCCACTTCTTGCAGGTAGCAGATTCTTATATGTTGCTGCAAGTATTGTCTTGGCCATGTGGGCGTGAAGACTAGACTATATGGGCGTGGTCTCTGTAGCTTCTCTTCTAATATGCTTTTGCAGGATGTGACTATGTACTGGCCGTACTTAAACTTAGAATGGTTTCAATGTATGTTGCTTCCGCTAATTCCTATTTTGTTTTGTAATAACTTATTTGTACTCCGATGTATGAGATGACTTTTGGACTATTGTAACAAGTGGTGTGTTATGTTGAATCACTATGATCTTGGCTCGTTATGGTTTGGTTTGAATCCCTCGTGATTTCATGGACTACCGGAGTTATATGGGCTCAAGTTTGAGAATTTGATCGCTTCAGTGATTGTTTTTGGACTTGTGCTCTTATAATTTGGACGGTTCCATGATAGCTGGCATCAGAACAAGGTTTAACATTAAAAATGTCATTTGTGTGTATAAACAAAAGCTTTTGTGAAAAGTCTTATTTTTAACCTAAAAAGTGCTAGTGGTCATATCCTATATGCCCAAATAAGGACTGTTAGGTGGCTTATTTAAAGTACTGACTTGGGGGTTTTAAATTATGCATCTATGGTTGTGGCAAAGGTGAGAAGTGTGATACCTTGACTGCAATATGTTACCCTATGGTCTAATGGTGGAGGTAACCTTCATATATGAATTAGCCATATATGTCGCTAGATTACTTTTTATGCAAAGTTACATCTACGCCCAGGTAAGTGTGAGCTGTGAGGGCATGATCAGATACACTACCAGTCTAGGGGAGTGCTTACATGGTGCTAGAGTATTTACATGTTGCATGCATGTTCATACAAAGGTACTGACATGTTGGGTGTTTTCGTCCCTTGGGAGATGATGCCATCATTAGGACCATGATTGGGTGTGGCCACCTTCGTATAAATTGGGGTGTATGCAGAGTGTGTAGATTTATTGCTTTCCATTGTGTGGTATATTGGGATTGTTGGGCTGAAATGAATCTTCTGCAGGTACATAACAACGCTTTTCGATAGAACGACTAGTTATCGCTATTTGAAAGGACATGTGTATGCCAGCGAAATATGTGTTAGAATTTAAGAATTCTTTCTAGGTTTGTGTGGACGTACGGTTCATGCATGCATCATGTTTGCATCATGCATTGCATTTTTGCATCATTCCCTCCCTTATAATTACTTACCCCAATCTTTCAAAATTTTCTTTCCTCCCAATTAATTTTCTTCCAGTAGTTGCATCCCTTTGATAATGGACCGTGGTGATAAACCAACCAGGTTGAGCTTCGGTAGTGTCAACTCTGGATTGTGGTTCGTATGGTGTCAACGAAGAAGACCATACTCACATCTAGGTCAGACTTCTTGAGTTGTATCTCCCAGAATTGTGCTGAGTCTGATCTTCAACTCACTTTCCCATTGACTCTACCTTGTGCTTGTCCTTGTTTGCTATCCTTCCTTGCGTGATTTGTCTGTATACGCCAAATTCTTGACATGTGGGGTTTCTCATCGGTGTTGGGTTTGGTAATGGTGTCATGAGGAGTACTCTGCGGTGTTGTGATGAAACCAAGGGCCTCCTATGGCGGCCGACACATGGTTGTGCTGCTTGGCACATGTAGGTATCGAGGAATGCTAGTCATGATCCATTATGGAGCTACACCGATTTGTTATCTTCTCGTGAATCCTTCCTTGGTTGCTTCTTTACCTTATCGTGAAGATCCTTATATCAACCATGATATATCTTTCCTCTGTGATGGGAATCTTGATAGTTGAACAAGATGCAGGAATTCATCATGTTGTGGTTGATGGTGTTACCTTGCGGGAATGAATTCTTGTGCCTCAGTTTGTTGCATGAATTTATCCTCTCCAACGAATTCTACAATTTGACAGCAATTTTCCAACATCGTCAATGCTCATTATCTATGCCTATTGCAGATGTCTCATCAGATTCGCTCTGGCAGTAGGAGACGTGGCAACGTAGACCCTCCATCGTCTCATTCTTCGCCGCCTACTCCTGCGGAACTAATGCAGACACTTGTTGAAACCCAACGTGCCTTGTTTGAGGATATGCATGAGATGATCAATGATGACAATGGCAGTGTTCGTCAGGGACCTGAACCCAATCAATGCAGCAACTTTAGGGATTTCTTGGATACTGAGCCTCCTATATTTCGGGAAGCAGAAGAGCCACTTCAAGCAGATGAATGGTTGAACACTATCAAACAGAAGTTTTGCTTGCTCAAGGGGGCAGATGGTATGAAAACAGAGTATGCTTCACAACAGTTACAAGGTCCTACAAGTATTTGGTGGTATCATCATTGAAGTACTCTACCTGAAGATGATGAAGTAGTTTGGGATCAGTTCAAGGAAGCTTTTCAGGGATATTATATTCCTCTTGGTGTCATGGCAATCAAGCACACTGAGTTTATTAAGCTCACCTAGGGTGATAAGAGTGTAATGCAATATTTGCATGCTTTCATTAATCTGTCAAGATATGCTCCAGAATTTGTTAATTCGGAGGCTAAGAAGATCGCTAGTTTTAAAAGGGGGTTGTGTCCCAAATTGATGAAGGCCATGTACAATAGCAAGTGTGCAACTTTCAACGAGTTTGTCAGTGATGCTATCCTTCAAGAGAACTATAATGTTGTATATGCTGCTTCTAAGAGCCACGAGAAATCTTGTGAATCTAAAGCATCTTCGTCCAATACTCTTGTGGTGGTTGCACCTCAGTATCATTCGCCTGACATATCTACCAGATATCATCCATATCAAAAGAAAGGTTAGGTCAAGAAGAATAATATTAGGCAAGGAAAGTCTAATGCTCCGCCAAGTGACCGGCCGTGTTGGAATTGCAAGATGTTAGGTCATTGGGCCAAAGATTGTTCTCTTCCTCTGAAGAAACCAAATGAAAACAATACAGATATGTGTAAAGGACATGTTCAATACACCACTGTGGAATCCATTTCTATGGGTGAAATTATTACTACTGGTGCATTTTTAGTGAACCAACATCCTGCAATTGTGCTATTTAATTCAGGTGCTTCTCACTCTTTCATCAGCTCCACCTTTGCAACTAAGCATGGTATGAAGGCTGTTACCTTAGGTAGTGGTGGTTATAATATCATTGCTGCCAAAAATAATATTTTAACCAACCAGTTGGTGTTGGGAGCAAGGATTGAGATAGAAGGACGCCTATACGATGTGGATCTCATGGTGTTACCGGGACTGGGCCTAGATGTAATCTTAGGCATGAAGTGGATGAGTGGGAATGGTGTCCTAATCAATACCTCTACGAGAGTGGTTATGTTGAGGGATCCAAAAGATCAACAAGCTTTTCTAGTGCAACTTCCCCGTGATGTTAAGACTCAACATGCAGTGAATGCCACTATAGCAAAGTCCATTGTTGATGTTCCTATAGTATGTGAATTTCCAGATGTCTTCCCTGATGATTTGCCAGGATTACCTCTAGACCAAGATGTAGAATTCAAGATTCAGTTAATTTCGGTACTGCACCGATTTCCAGAAGACCGTATAGAATGCCACCAAATGAGTTAGTTGAACTCAAGACCCATCTTGATGAACTTTTGCAGAAAGGTCTAATCCACCCTAGTTCTTCTCCATGGGGTTTTCCTGCTATCTTTGTGAAGAAGAAAGATCAGTCTCTATGTATGTGTATAGATTATCGACCACTCAATGCAGTCACTATCAAAAGCAAGTATCCGCTGTCTCGCATTGATATCTTGTTTGATCAGTTATCTAAAGCAAAGGATTCTCGAAGATTTATCTGAGATCTGGTTATCACCAAATTAAAATCTGTCCTGAAGACATACCAAAGACATCCTTTTCTACCAGATATGGGTTATATGAATATCTCGTCATGTCTTTTGGGCTGACCAATGCTCCTGCATATTTCATGTATCTGATGAATTCAGTATTCATGCAAGAGTTGAACAAGTTTGTGGTGGTATTCATTGATGATGTCCTCATCTATTCTAAAAATGAAGAAGAGCATGCCGAGCATCTGACAATTGTTTTATCTAGATTACGTGAACATAAGCTCTACGCCAAGTTCAACAAATATGAATTCTAGTTAAAGAAGGTATCTTTCCTCGATCATGTATCGTCTGGTGAGGGGATTTCAGTAGATTTGACTAAGGTATAGGAAGTTTTGGATTGGAAGGCACCAACTATGGTGCGTGAAGTTCAGAGTTTTCTTGGGTTGGCTGGCTACTATCATCGTTTCATCCAGGATTTCTCTAAAATAGCCAAGCCTATGACTCGATTGCTAGAGAAGGATAGGAAGTTTATTAGGACTCCTAAGTGTGAACAAGCTTTCTGCACTCTACGGACTTTATTGACATCAGCTCTTGTGTTGGCACAACCTGATATTGAGAAACCGTTTGATGTGTATTGTGATGCATCGGGAACTAGTTTAGGCGCTGTACTTATGCAAGAAGGCTGAGTTATTGCATATGCTTCGCGTTAGCTGAGAAAACACGAAGTCAACTATCCAACTCATGATTTAGAGTTAGCTACTGTAGTGCATGCTCTAAAGATCTAGGGACACTATTTGCTTAGAAATGTGTGCAATATCTATACAGATCATAAGAGTCTCAAGTACATATTTACTCAACCTGAGTTAAATATGTGACAGAGGATATGGTTGGAATTAATCAAGGATTATAACCTTCAAGTGCATTATCATCCTGGTAAAGCAAATGTGGTTGTGGATGCTTTGAGCCAGAAGTCTCATTGCAACTCTCTGATAGAAGAAGATTTTCATTTGTCCCATCTCTTACATCCTGTCGTACTCCATCATATCACTGTTGATTGTTCATTAAGAAGTCAAATCATTGAGCTACAAAAGACTGATGTTGGTATATTTCACATCAAGAGAAAAATGAAAGAGCAAGAAACCAAGCACTTTTGAGTGGATGACAAAGGAATTCTCTGGTTCAACGATAGACTTGTCGTGCCCAAAGACAAGGAACTTAGAAACCAAATCATGGCTGAAGCCCATTCTTCTAAATTATCCATCCATCCTAGTAGTAGTATCAGGATCTCAAGCTTTACTATTGGTGGACCAAGATGAAAAAAGAAATTGAGCCTACATTGCTAGGTGTGATAATTGTTGCAGAGTCGAGGCTATTCACATGAAGCTTGGTTTATTGCAACCCCTCTCTATTCCTAGTTGGAAATGGGAAGAGATTGTTATGGATTTCATTGTTGGGTTACCCACTACGGAGAAGGGTTTTGATTCAATCTGGGTTATCGTGGATCGTCTGACCAAATCTGCTCACTTTATTCCTGTCAAGTCTAACTATCACTCACAACTATGCTGATATTTATTTTCAACAAGTGGTACGTCTTCATGGTGTTCCCAAGTCTATTGTTTCTGATAGGGGTTCTCAGTTTATTGCTCGTTTCTAGGAACGTTTACATCAGAATCTTGGTACTAACTTAGTCCATAGTTCTGCATATCATCCCCAAACCCCTGGGCAGACTGAACGTGTTAATCAGATTCTTGAGGACAAGCTTAGGGCTTGTCTTATCTCTTGCACGGGCTCTTGGGAGAAATGGTTGCCACTCGCTGAGTTCTCTTATAACAACAGTTATCAAGAGAGTATCAAAATGACACCATTTGACGCTCTATATGGGCGCAAGTGTAGAACTCCTTTGAACTGGATGGAACCTAGAGAAAGAAGATTCTATGGTATTGACTTTGTAGAAGAAGTCGAGGAGCAAGTCCAGGCTATACAGAAAAATATGGCAGCTGCTCAAGCTAGGCAAAAGAGCTATGCAGATAAGAGAAGGAAACCCATTGAGTTTGAAGTAGGTGACCATGTCTATCTGAAGGTGTCACCTATCAGAGGCGTGAAGCATTTTGAAATAAAAAAATCTTGAGCCTCGATATGTTTGACCTTATCGGATTATTGAGAAAAGTGGGAGAGTAGCTTATAAGCTCAATCTACCTCGTGAGCTGGGAGCTATCTTTCCATTTTCCATGTTTCTCAATTGAAGAAATGTCTCCGCCTTCCTGAGAAAAGAGTCGATGTAAGACGCATCAAACTAAAATTAGATCTCGCTTATGAGGAGAAACTGGTATATGTTCTGGATACCCAGGAAAGGGTGACTCAAAGTCGAGTAGTCAAATTATACAAGGTGGTTTGGAGTAATCACGGTGAACGTGATGCAACATGGGAAAGAGAGGATTATTTAAAGGACAATTATCCTAATTTCTTTAAACAATGGTACACTTTCCAAATCTTGGGATAAGATTTTTTTAAGGGGGGAAGGCAGTAACACCCCTGGTGTTCGCCTTGCATCATTACTTCAACACGAGCATTTCATGATCATGTGCATCATCATTCATAGGCATTTTTGGTTGAAACATAACATTTCAACTTTTGCAACACTCATGTTAAACTTCTGCAACACATGTATGTTATGTTTTTTTAGTGGTAATATTATGTGTGTGACCCATGTAGTCTATGTATACTAGGCTTATACCACTTAGAAACATGTGCAACAAGGTCTTGAAACAACTGTAACACATGTATGTAAAGTCATGTTTCAATTGTTGTTATAATAGTGTTTCTTCGTACCTAGTGTAACTTTCATGTTTATTGATGTTAGGGTGTGTCTAAGGTCTTTTTCATGTTTGCAATATGTTAGTGGTCCAAAATGAGCTCGGGTTTATGTTTGTGTTATGCCCTAATTCCTTCTGGGCTCCTGTGTGACTTAGTTGACCATTAGCGTCTTCCCAGTTTGACCTAACAAAAAGTCTCATTTAGAGACTTTGCGTTTGAGAGCAACCTTAACAAAGTTTGTGCCAACTTTCATGAGGAACAAATGTTGTTCTGTGGTCATCTCATGAAAATGCTGGTATCAAGCTCTAACTAGGCCAACCAGTCAGTTGGAAGGGCTGAAGTTCAGCACTGCACAATTTGACTAAGTCTGAGATGGATTTCTATTGCTAGGTGCCTGCCTTTTTGGGCCTTGTGCATTGCTAACTAAGCCAAACCAGGTCTGGGGCTAGTAGACTTGTATCCAATTCTCACTTAGCTCTACCTGAAAGTCTCTTACCACATCCTCTAATTCGAGCTGGTTAAGAAGTTAGGAGCTACTCAACATCGGTTGTCAGTCATTACTCGACTACACAGTTTGCATGTACCCTCCTTTCGAGCTTCGTATCTCACAAACGGTGCTGAATTAGAGCAAGTTCTAGTAGAATTGTAGAAAGAGCTCACATAGCTTTAGCTTAAACTCTACTACAACTTCTCCGAATTCTAGATGGTTTGAGAGTTTTGGAGCCTCAAAGTTCGCTTGTCTGTCGATGTTAACTGAATCAACGTTTCAGTTTCGAATTTAGAAACTTGAAGTCATTTCCGTTCGTGGCCAACCGAAGGGCAGGAACTCAACGCCGTGTGGCCAACATGCGTCGATGCCATGTTGTTCTCGCGTGTCCAAGGCCGCCACGACGCCTCGCTCGCCTCAGCTTCCTCCAGTCGCCTCGCTTCGCCCCCACGCATCACCGCCACGGTGACATTGCCGCCGAGTGCCTCGTCATGCCTAGCTTGTGCATCGCTGCACCGCTTGTGCAACCGCTCACGCCAAATCCTTCACCGTCACTTGCTTTATCAGCTGCACCACCTAGCTTCACCGCTCGAGCCACGCGCTAGCCGGAAAGCGAGTTCCACCACCATCGACATCACTAGAGCACTGCTGTGCTCGAAGCCCACTGTGGCCGGAGTGACCTGGCATTTCTCTTTTCCTTTCTGGTAGTGTTCCATGTCCCTCTTAAGCCATTGATGGTGTAGCGTCAAGTCTTTTAGACTCTACCATTTGAACCTCGCCGGAACATGCCACCACGTGGTGCGCGCTCCTCGCCGCCATCTCCAGCGAGCTCGAGTCCGGCGGTTTCGCTTCCCTTTTCTCCTTTCCTAACGAGTGCATAGCATGTCTTAGGGGTAGAGCTTGTAGCGGGTAAGATGTTACCGTCGATGGTAACCTCGTCGGCGATGAAAGTCGTCACGTCCTTGGTCTCGCCGTTGCCGCCGTAGAGTTTGCGCGAGGCCATGGCACACCGTCTGCTCCGTCGTCTCTATAGTGACCCTAGCAGCTCCGCCTTGTCATCCGGAGTGCATAGCTGCCCTCGCCACGCCCTATCGTGCTCCCTGTCGGACGGCGCACCATCGCCAGGCCACCGCCGCCGCCATGGCTGGCGACGAGCATTATCCGACTTACCCTAGGTCACGCAAAGCACCTCAATCAATGCGGCTCGATGAGGTAGTCACATTGGTGGGGTTCATTTCGCCGAAGACCTCACCGGTGGCGAGGAATCGCCGACAAAATCCCCTCCCCTATTTCCTGCACGTTGGGCCAAGAGTTGGGCCGCTAGCCCACTGGCCGTAGTGGGCCGGCTGGTCAATACCCTTGTAGATTTAGGTTTTAATCTTTTCTGTAAATGCAGAGTTGTGTGTTGCTTTTGGGAATTCATAGAAAATTTTAGAAACATCCAAAAATAGAAAATGTGGACTTTCTAGAATCCTTGAGATGTGTACTTTGCAGTAGTGTAATTACATATTATATGTTAGTTGATAAATTCTGGAGTATGTATCTGTTTTTGTTAAGTACATTATTTAATCATGTAAATTTGGTGATTTTGTATATCACTATATACTACTCCTATTGCTATAAAATTTTTATGGTAGCCTACTGGTACATTGTACATGCCTATGTAATTTTATGAGAATTTTCTGGGCACTTTTTATATATTTTAATATTTATGCCTATGCAATTAAATAAATAGAAAACTCCAATTAAATAAATGTTTTCACAAGTGACATGACTTGATATGGTGTTCTGTAGACATGTTCTAAATGATGGTAAAGTTGGTTTGGCCATTTGCAATGTTTTGGTCATCTCTTATAATTCAATTTTATAATTCATTGATTTCTGGACAGATTTCAAAGATATGTAAATTGAGCAATGCTATAATTGTTTTCATGCTCTATGTTGTATACAAGAGTTGTAGTAAAATTCTTGGAGTAGTTTTGGTTTAAATTTGGTGGCATTTGGCCCCACGGTTTAGGATTTGTGCATGTTTTAAGAAGTGTCCAGTTACCGTTGCTCTCTGTTTGCCCAGAACAGATTCTGGGAATCTTTGATTTCGACCTGGTAAACTTGTGAATCATGCTTTGATATCTGAAGATGAAATGTAGAAAATTTTATAAGCTTTCGAAAATATCCTCATGCATGTCCATTGGAGTTATAGTACTCCATTTATGAATTTTCTAAGTTGCTGCTGTTAACATGTCAATGTGCTGAAATTTCTGAGAACTTGCTATGTGTGTTAAATTTGAACTTGAGGATGATTCATGTGCTTATGGTGGATTAAACATATTAATGCTAGAGAGGAGTTGCACCTAAGCTTTGAGTGATTTGAATAGAGCACCACATGACTTGGTATTTTATTGTTTATGACGTTGCAATGTCATCACATTCATCTTCGCATCATCCTTACATGCTCATATGATTCATCATGTCGTCCTTGGTGCATACAAAAAATTCATTTGGTGCATATACATGCAATAGGTGTGCCGAGGATCGTGATACGAGTGAAGTCCTGCAAGGCGTGAGCCCTGAAGTTGGAGTCCGTTTGGGAGCTGGAGGTCCAGTACTTCGAACCCGGAGAAGACGTAGGAACCGTTCGTGAAGCTGGACCTGAAGCCATCCTCCGTTGGTTAAGGCGAGCCCCGGAGCATTATAAGACTCCTACTTTGCAAAGCAATTACTATATATATGTTATATGTATTGTTGCATTAAGTATTGGAGTTGGGTGAAACCCTTGCTGCATTACTATCATTCCATGTCCAACTATATGAACGTGAATCCTATGTAGACAGGATCATATCTATGCTTAGCCCTGCTTAATTAGATCGGTAGAAGTCAGGTGGTTCCCTATCACCTGTGAGAGATAAGGTTGTACCTGGTCATGGTTGACTATATTTGCTATCGTAGGAAAGAATCATGTGTTAATATGAGTAGTAGACCGGGCGGGGTCTTACAGTTGTAGTGATGCCGCCTGTGTCGGTTAAGGACTGAGACCTGGAGCCTTCTATGTCATTTTGAACGCATGCCTGACACTTAGCTGGCCAACCTGAGGTTGTCGACCGCGAAGCCGAGTAGCTCAACTCAGGCTGCGAAGTCGAAAGTGGAAGCCATCTCGGAGGGGAGCCAGGGGATTTTAAGGGCAGGTGAGTTAAAAGTCCTGAGCGTCCTGGGCACTGGTTTCCCTGAGAACGCGGCGCTGTTCGAGCCCACCCTAAGTTGTACCAAAGGTGACTGTTGATGACTCTTGCAGAGTATGCCCGGTTAGTGTCAGGAATACGCCCCTTAGCTAAGATGGAATTGATTTGAGTCGTCATCCCTCCCGAATAGTGAGAAACTTGACTGGTTATCTCCAGCGTAGATACACTAATTATAATACTGGTTCAGAATTGATGATACGATGATGGCCTTATTATACCTGCTATGGTTAATATTGTTTGCTCCTAATAAGTGAGTGCTCTAGTACAGGTGCTAATATAGTTGACAGGTGAATGATGATGAACTTGATGCTAAGTTTAATTGGTTACTTATGCTCATAAGCTCTTTTATGCAAATGCGTCAAGCTAGCCCCTTATATAAAGCCTACATGATCCTTGGTGTCATCTTATGTTTGGTTTTTGACGGGTAAGTCTAGCTGAGTACATTCTCGTACTCAGGGTTTATTTCCCACCTGTTGCAGGTAGCAGATTCTTATATGTTGCTGCAAGTATTGTCTTGGCCATGTGGGCGTGAAGACTAGACCATATGGGCGTGGGCTTTGTAGCTTCTCTTCTAATATGCTTTTGCAGGATGTGACTATGTACTGGCCATACTTAAACTTATAATGGTTTCAATGGATGTTGCTTCCGCTAATTCCTATTTTGTTTTGTAATAACTTGTTCATACTCTGATGTATGAGATGACTTTTGAACTATCGTGACAAGTGGTGTGTTATGTTGAATCACTACGATCTTAGCTCGTTATGGTTTGGTTTGAAATCCCTCGGGATTTCGTGGACTACGTGAGTTATATGGGCTCAGGTTTGAGAATTTGATCGCTTTGACGATTGTTTTTGGACTTGTACTCTTATAATTTGGACGGTTTCATGACAGAGCCTATAAAACAAATGCACTAAACAAGTCCTTAGCAAAAGGATGAATGACATGTCAACCGATTTTACCTTGCTTTGCTCGAAGGAGAGGCATGTCATATAAGTGGGGGTGCATCAACACATATTTGAGAAATCTAATATGTTCAATTCATTCCTTAGCTTGCACAACCTCTTCTCATCAAGTGGCTTGATGAAAATATCAGCAAATTGATCTTCAGTGCCCACATTCTTAATTGAAATGTCCCCTTTTTGTTGGTGATCTCTTATGAAAAGATGGCAGACATATATGTGCTTTGTTTTCACATGTTGAACCAGGTTGTTGGTGAGCTTCATGGCACTCTCATTGTCACATAGCAATGGCACTTGTTTGAACTTGATTCCAAAATCATTCAAAGTATCCTTCATCCAAAGTAATTGAGCACAATAACTACTAGCCAAAATATACTCCGCTTCGGCGGTTGAAAGTGCTACACTATTTTGTTTCTTTGATGACCAAGACACAAGTGATCTTCCCAACAATTGACATGTGCCAGATGTGCTCTTTCTCTCAACTTTGCATCCTACATAATCGGAGTCCGAATATCCAATCAACTCAAATCTTGCTCCTTTGGGATACCACAATCCAACATTTTATGTATGCTATAAGTACCTCAATATTCTCTTTGTTGCCTTCAAATTACTTTCTCTTAGTGAGGCTTGAAATCTTACACACATTCATACACTAAACATCACATCCAGCCTTAATGCGGTCACATAGAGTAGGCTTTCAATCATAGATCGATACATCTTTGGATCCACCATGTTGCCACTATCATCACTATCTAAGTTTTAATTTGTTCCCATAGGTGTACTAATTGCCTTAGCATCATCAATTCCAAACTTCTCAAGCATGTCTTTGATGTACTTGCCTTGACTCACAAATGTACCATTCTTTATTTGCTTGATTTGAAGAACAAGGAAGTAACTAAGCTCTCTAATCATGGACATTTGAAACTCATTTGCCATCATCTTTCCAAACTCTTCACAATAGTCTTGATTGGTTGATCCAAAGATAATGTCATCAACATAGATTTGTAACACAGACAAGTCCTTACCTATCTTCTTGGTGAAAATATTGGTGTCAACCATTCCCATTTTAAACCCTTTAGAGAGTAAGAAATCTCTCAATCTCTCATACCATGCTCTAGGTGTTGACTTCAATCCATACAAAGCCTTCTTCAACTTGTATACATGGTTGGGCTTCTTGTCATCATCAAAACTGGGAGGTTGCTCAACATATACTTCTTCATTGATGTAGCCATTGAGAAATGAACTCTTCACATCCATTTGATAGAGCTTGATGTTGTGGGCATAAGCACAGGCTAACAAGATACTAATTGCTTCCAATCTTGTAATCGGGGCATATGTTTCTCCAAAGTCAGGACCTTTAACTTGAGTGTAACCTTAAGCTACCAATCTTGCTTTATTCCTTACAACTATCCCATCTTAATCTTACTTGTTCTGAAAGACCCATTTGGTTCCAATCATATTATGTCCCTTAGGCCTCTCAACTAACTCCAATACTTGATTTCTTGTGAAGTTGTTTAGCTCTTCATGCATGGCATTGACCCAATCAATATCTATCAAAGTTTCTTCTATCTTCTTTGGCTCAATGAATAACACAAATGAGAAATTCTCACAAAATAATGCCAGTCTTGATCTTATTTGTACACCTCTAGAAATATCTCCAATTATAGAATCCAAGGGGTGATCTCTTGTAACATTGGTTGGTTGGATCGCTTGAACTTGATTGCTTGCACTTGATTGATCATTTGGTTGAGATGATAAGCTAGCCACTTATTGTTGATCTAGCACTTGAGCACCACTTGTACTAGCTTAATTTTGATCATGAGAACCACTAGCTTGCACATTTGAGTTAGAGAGCACTTGATCTTTGTCATCTTCAACTTCAATCACTTCTCTAGGCCTTATGTCACCAATATCTATCTTCTTCATTGCATTGGCCAATTGAGTCCTCTCGCATCATCTAGATTCTCATCTTCCTCTTGGGAACCATTGGTTTCATCAAATTCCACATCATGAACCTCTTCATTCCACACTCTATAAGCCTTGCTAATAGTGGAGTAACCAAGTAAGAAGCCTTCATCACATTTCTTCTTAAACTTGCTCAATCTTGTGCCTTTCTTTAATATGTAGCATTTGCAACCAAACACCTGAAAGTATGCAATATTGAGCTTTCTACCATTTAAGATCTCATATGGTGTCTTCTCCAACATTGGATAGCAATAGAGGTGGTTGCTATAGTAGCAAGCCTTGTTGATTGCTTCGGCCCAAAATGAATGACTAACATTGTACTCACTTAGCATTAATCTTGCCATATCAATCAAAGTTCTATTCTTCCTTTAAACTAGCCCATTGGATTGTGGAGTGTACTTAGCTGAGAATTGATGCCTAATTCCAAACTCATCACATAACTCATCAATTCTTGTATTCTTGAATTCACTTCCATTGTCACTTCTCACTTTCTTGATTGTGGTTTCAAACTCATTGTGAACTCTCTTGATAAAAGACTTGAAAGTAGCAAACACATCACTCTTATCAACAAGAAAGAACACTCATGTATATCTTGTAAGATCATCCACAATCATGAAACCATATTTGTTGCCACCAATGCTAGTGTATGTTGTTGGCCCAAATAAATTCATATGCAATAATTCAAATGCCTTAGATGTGCTCATTATGCTCTTCTTTGGATGAATGTTTCCAACTTGCTTTCTGGGTTGACATGCACTACATAGCTTATCCTTCTCAAATATGACATCTTTCAAGCCTGTAACTAGATCATGCTTAACCAACTTGTTCAATTGTTTTATTCCAATATGACCAAGCCATAATCAACCCATGCTAGATTTGGTGAACAAACATATTGACAATTGGGTTTCACTAGCATTGAAATCAACCAAGTATAGATTCTCATATCTAAGCCTTTAAAGATTAAGTTATAGCCATCTACACTTTTGATATCTACATCATCCACACAAAATATGCACTTGAAACCAAGATCACAAAGTTGAGCTATCAACAATAGGTTGAAGTTCAAGGTCTCTACTAGTAGCACATTAGAAATGCTCAAATCATTGGATATTGCAATCTTACCAGGCCCTTTGACCTTGCCTTTGCCATTGTCACCAAATGTGATACTATGAATTTCATCATTGCCATTTGCATTGATTGAATTGAACATTCTTGAATCACCAGTCATGTGTTGTGTGCACCCACTATCAGGCACCCAATGTCTTCCTCCGGCTTTATAATTGACCTACAAAAGAAGATCAATTCTTTTTAGGTATCCAAACTTGCTTATGTCCTTGAAGGTTAATCACTAAGCTCTTTGGTACGTAAATGGCCTTCTTTGGGCCCAACAAGGATGCACCGATAAACTTAGCTTTCACATCGTTGGTAGCCTTAGTAAGCAAATAATAAGAATCAAACTTAATTGAGGATACATTAGCATTTGATTTCTTGTTCTTGCATTCATGCTCTTTGTGACCAAGTTGCTTGCAACTATAGTAATACTGACCATTGTTCTTCGCAAAAATAGTCTTGTGAGGAGCAAAGGTGGCCTTGCCTTTCTTGGAGGTATAGCCCAATCTCTCTTTGTAGAGAGATGCTCTTTGGCTACCCACACACATAAGCAAGTGGTCCTCACCACTATAGCCTTGCCTAGGGCATGAGTGAGCTCATTAACCTCCTTCTTGAGGGTCTCATTCTCAACCATTAGTTAGGCATCACAAGTGAAACCATCAGTAGTAGGTGAGGAAGAAGTGAAAGTGCTACAAGAAGGGTTAGTGAGAGTAATAACAACGGGCTTATAAAAAGATTCATCAAAAATATCATATGTTAGTCCCACATCATAAGACACAATCACTTGCTCCTTCTTGGCTTCCTCCATCTTGACTTGCTTGAGGAGAGAGGGGTGAGCTTTTTCAAGCTTAGTGTGAATGTTGCTAAGCTCCTCATGGTCTTCCTTATCGGCGGTCTTTAACTCCAATTTCTAACTGCCAATTAAGATATAAAAGAGGAGAAATTAACAATCTTAAGTATATATGCATTTACTATTGACCTAGTTCCACATGTATTTGGAGAATGTTATTTTGCAGGCCACAAACACAAATACATGGAAGATTTCACCGAAAGGTGCTTTCCGACGCTGATTCACGTAAAAGAACAAGGGAGACGCCCCACCAAACCAACCCAAAATGGGCAAAGCACCATGGGGTACTGGTCCATGTCTAGCCCAAGGCTTGCCATGCAAAGGTGGTGGCCAGTGGTGGCAGTCAAGGGCCGGCCACTCCTAGGGGGCAGTTGCTCCCCTCTAGGTGCCTCCCTACCTCTTCTTGCTGTGGCGGTGCCTCCTTGACATGCAGAGGCAGTGGAGTGCATGCTGCATGCCAAATATAGCTTCTAGCACCGTCTCTTGCCCTGTATAAATAGAGGGGTACCCCCTCTACACCACAACACACTTGGGAAGACACAACACAAGAGACATAATATAGCAAGAAGAGTAGAGCTCCATTTCATATCTTAGCTCTCTAGCTAGTTGTAGTAGAGAGTGAGTGAGGAAGAGAAAAGAGATGGAGAAGTACCGGGGTTGTCGGCTACCTCCATTTGTAGTGGAAGGAATGCCGAGAATGTCGGCTCCCTCTTCACTTGTACCTCTACGATCGGAATACTACTTGCAGTATAGGGTTCGTGTTTATCTTCAGTGGTGAGTTCTACATTAAGTTAGTTTTGTTCATTATTTACTTATGGGTTCATCGTCCGTCCCCATGGTGGATACTCTAGTAGTAGGCCCTGATAAAGACAGATAACCCTGATCGACGCTAGAGTAGTAGTCGATAGCGTAGACATGGAGTCTAGGCTAGAGGCTACCTTTGTTTACCTCATTCTCTACGATTGAGGGGTAGGCGACAGGTGGTGACAACCCTGTCCATCCTTCGTACTCCCGCACGTCCGGGTTCGATGTCAACTATAGGCTAGTATTGCTTGGCAGACCAGGTTTAAACCGGTTCTCAAAGAAAGTTTATAGTGGCAAGGCTATCTTAACTTAGGATCTCTATCCTTAGAAAACCTCACTACCCGAGCTATCTTTCTTCTTGTTGCCATGGATGAACTACATAAGAGACTCTTACACCTTCGTTCCTCGTGGAAATATGATACCCTGAATACTTCCAGGTGAAATGCTACAATGATAATTTTGTGTGCTTACGGATTATTTCTGTATGTGGTAAGAAATACCAACATTCCTTTAGACTCTCATGAGAAGCATTGAGCTCATCAAAGGATTGCTCAAGAGATTTGACTCTCTTGCATTATTCTTTGCACTCCTTTCTCATCATCTCAAAGCAAGTATGGACTTGCTCCGACATGTCCATGAGCTCCTCCTTGGTGTACTCCTCATCATCATTATCACTCCTACAATCATTACTTTCACAAGTATCATTATCACTCACATCATATTTTACCTTGGTAGGCTTTGCCATGAGGCATGTTGATGGAGTGTCGAAGATGGATGGCTTGTTGTTGATGGTGATGCTTGCTAGTGCCTTCTTGAGAGATTTTTTGTCATCATCACTAGAATCATCACTATTCGAAGAGCCATCACTATCCCAAGTAACCATATAGCCTCCACCTTTCTTTCTCTTTTGGAAGGTCATCTTTTTCTCCTTCTCTTTCTTTTCCTTCCTTTCCTTCTTCTCCTTTTTCTCATCCACATCATTGTCACTATTGTATGGACAATCCACTATAACGTGATCCTTGCTCTTGCACTTGTAGCGTCTTCTCACATAATCCTTGCTCTTATAGTTGTCTCTTCTCTTTCTTGCACCATATCCCTTCTTCTTCATGAATTTGCCCATCTTGCGCACAAAGAGAGCCATGGCCTCATCATCAATGTCACTAGCATCTTTATCATCACTTGATTCTTTCTTAGACTTGTCCATATTCTTGGATGATGAGGTAGCCGTAAAAGCTACACTCTTCTTCTTCTTGTCTTCATCCTCCTTCTTCTCATCTTTGTCAACCCCCTCCCTTTTCACACAATATGTCACTTGTGTCATGACATCACCTAGTACTTGGTTAGGGGTTAGCTGCTTCAATCCTCCTCTAATGATGATCAATCTCAATATCTCAAATCTTGGAGGTAAGCACATCAAGAACCGATGAGAGACATCATCATCAATGATCTTCTCACCTAAAGCCTTCAAGTCATTGACAATCACTTGCAATCGATGGAACATCTCATGAATGCTAGCTCTCATCATCCTTCATCTTGAAGCTTGTCAACTTATCCTTAAGGATGTATAGCTTGGCACTCTTCACTGCCGGTATGCTTTCATAGGTCTCTTCCAATCTCTTCCACACCTCACTAGCTCTTTCACAATCCTTGATTTGCTCAAACAGCTTAGAATCAATGGCATTGTAGATGGTGTTGAGAGCCATTGTATTACATTGCTTGTTGGCTTTGTCTTGGTTTGTGGGATTGTCGGGATCAAGAATAACAGCTTTCGGTCACATCCCATACTTGATCATTGATTGAATCAAGGTACATCTTCATTTTTCTCTTCCAACAGTCATAACATGTACCATCAAAGAATGGTGGTTTGTTGTTGGTATTTATTAATGCAACACTTGTTTTAGTAGTAGTCACTTAGTAATCACTACACATCTAACTATGGAACAAGGTTGTCATCCCCAGCAAATGAAGCTAGACATGTATTATCAAATTGACTATCATTTCATGTGACCAGTAATATTGAATATATGAAATATATTAAATAACAATAAATCTGCAAGCGCACAGATTAATCCTACCATTGTAGCACTTCACTAGGAGTATTCTAGGTATCATTATTTATATTTTACCACAGGGAAAAGCTATTGAAATTGAGTAGCATGAAATAACAAATCATTATAGATAAATAAGGATAATGAATAAATGTAAGCATAAATATGGATAACCTAGAGATAGAAATAGATACTACACAAGTTTAGTAAGACCTGACATGAGATTAGTTAAGAGGTTGAATCCCTAAGTAATTACTAATTCATTAAGTCTTTCGTGTACTCTAGCAAATATACAATCATATATAGCACAAAGGACTCTTCATCTACACATAAGGAACATTGCTAGAGGAGAGCTAGAACATAGCTAGACTATTCCTCTGCAACCGGGTTCTACTAGTTCTATATACGAGGTGTGGGTTACAAAGGACTCAATGGGATTATTGTCACGCCTGCGATCTACCACACTTCCTAGCATATAGAGTGCATCCGTAGGCATACAATATCTAAGCACGCTTACATAATGGCTACCACGTCACCTACTTGAGTACTAGATTAAGCCCTTTGCGACGTTATGCTTAAACTCATAATCAATCATGACTATATCAAATATACTACTAGAGCAAACTAGGAACATAATAAATAGCAATATAATATTGAAATAGAATAAAGTCATAACAAAGGAGCGATACAAAAGATTATACTAGACTCCAGATGACCACAGATCCAGAATCCTCGAGCGAGAACCTGAACTCTACTTAAACCTTGCTAGCTAGCCTATACTAGAACTTTAAGTAGCTAATCTAATCTCTGGTGGAGAGCTTCTCCTTGGCTTCAACTGATTTCCTCTTGGCTTCTCTCTTCAGGAGGGGGTGGGCTCTATTTATATAGGCCAGTGGAATGAACCGCAGCCCTTGGATCAAACCGACTTGAAACAACGGAGGAGATTGAAACCCTAAAGCGGTGAAGCATCATGTGCGAAGGCTGAGGCTAACAGGTGGACCTCTAGGTCAGCTGACCTACAGGCCAGGTCGGCCAACCTAGGTCACTTCCTGGTGGGTCCCACCTTCGGGGGTCTGCCTTCTCATATCTTCTAGATCCTTCTTCACTTCATGCCGCCGTGGAATATGCTTTTTAGCTCGACATTTATTCATTTCTCCATTTATTTCCTGATAACTCCCTACAGAAACACAGATTCACCAAAACCTATGGAATTCTGTCAGTTAAACCCCTATTCTATATTTTTATTTATTATTTGCCCTTTTCATGTTCTATTGTCGGTTTGAAATTGATGGTTGACGACCGTCAACATTTGCCCCTGCCTTGGTTGAACACAACTTGAGCCATAATTTGACACTGAGTTTGTTTAGCCTTCAATCAATCGGTGACCATGGCTCCGATACCACTTGAAAGGTCCTAATATGGCTAGAGGGGGTGAATAGCCTATTTAAAAATTCTACGAAGCACTAGAGCAATTGATTAGTACAACAAATGGTGTAATGCAATTTTACTTTAGGTCTAGAAGGGTTGCAAGCCACCTATCCAACAATTATAGTTGCTATGATCAATAGGCACACAACAAGCTAGGTCACTACTCATTAAGCTAGCGTACTCTCAAAGACTAACTAAAGAGCCACACTAACCAAACTAACAAGCTCTCAAAGACTAACTACACTAAAAAGCTTGACAACTAGTTTGCAAGAATGTAAGAGAGTGAGTAGGGTGATTATACTGCCGTGTAGAGGAATGAACCAATCACAAGATGAATACCAATCAATCATCGAACAAAATCCAATCACAAGATGACACAAGATGAATGCCGGCACGCTAGTCTCCGTTGTATCGACCAACACTTGATGGTTCAATGACTAACAGGTGTTGCACAAACATAGTCTGACAATTGGACACTGCAAGAACCTACCCACAAGTGAGGTAACTCAATGACACGAGCAATCCACTAGAGTTACCTTTTGGCTCTCCATCGGGAAAGGTACAAGACCCCTCACAATCATCGAAGCCGGCCACGAACAATCACCAAGACGTGTCGAAGCTCCCCGCTGCTCCAAGCTGTCTAGGTGGCGGCACCCACCAAGAGTAACAAGAAATCCACAACCACAACGATTCCCAAGTGCCACTAGATGCAATCACTCAAGCAAATACACATAAAATCACTCCCAATCTCACTATGATGATGAATCAATGGTGGAGATGAGCGGGAGGTGTTTGCTTAGGCTCACAAGGATGTTAAAAATGTCAAAGTGCCAAGAGAGTTAGCCCCAAGCCGGCCATGGAACTTAAATAGGTGCCCTCAAGGAATAGAGCCGTTGGCACCACGTAGAGCTGATTGGACGCACTGACTAGAGACGCCCCTGCATCTGGTCGGCCAACGTCTGGTCAGTCACAGCCATCCACATGTCCACATTCAAACCTCAGTCGTCCATCTCGAACGGTCACTTATTTGATCACTCGCGTGTTAAGGTGTGACCGGACACACCAATGGAAACAACCGGACTCATGAACACAGCGCGTCAGATCGAGTCTAGTAAGGTACCAGAGATCATTTTTACTGACTGGACATGTCCGATCAATGTCGACCTAACTCACCCAACATCCAATCCTCATAGGCACCCACACACAACACTGGTGTCAACGTATGTCAGCCATGACCTGATGCACCCCCTGGGCATCCGGTCACGCGTTGGCTCTTGCGTCCAATCACGAGGCCGAGCCTCGGCCTCACTGCCACGACTAACCGGACTTGGTGCCCGAGTCTGATCCCAGCATCCAGTCTGTGCAGTGCCACTGACTGAGACCTAGGGTTTAGTACTGGATGTGTCCAGTCATCTTGTGAACAGTGTCAGGTCACTACCCCGCGCCACCTTTTCTTTTTCTAACTCCTCAAACACTTCACCCTTGATTCCAAGTTGCTAACCACAAAGTGTGTAACTTATGTGTACGCGTGTTAGCATTTTTTCTAGCAACTTACAAGGGTCAATGTTAGCACACTAGGTTCCTAATGCATATGCAAGAATCATGTCACCTAGTGATACTCGATAAATCGCTTAGCAAATATTTTCTCTCTTTATAGTACGCCTATCGATCCTAAATACACTCACACCCTCTATGGTGTCTTGAGTGCCAAAACAAAAACCTATTTGATACATTTTCCTTGATCAACCTTGTTTTTGTTTTTATCTTTCTTCTTTTCCAAGTTAGAGCTTGATCATCATCAATTCATGTCCATCTTCATTTCCATGGACCTTTTGCTTGCTCCATTACTTGGATGTACCAACCTAGCTCAATTCATCACTCATGACATAGGTTAGTACTTAGGTGTCATCAATTAGCCAAAACCAAACTAGGGCTTTCAGAAGCCAGTACTCCGGTACCCATTCAAGCCTTTTGTGGGCATTCTTGGTCGAAGTGGGGAAAGATGGAGTCATTGAGATATCCCTTATGTACCAATGAGTGGTATGGGTGATATCCCTTGCTTTTATTGGGGTTAATGTGTACCCCTTTGCGGAGTCTTGATTTTGAATGGTATGTTCTGTACTTCTAGATACGGTTTAGAGTTGAAACAGGGACTTATGGAAGAGCGAGATCCAATGCAAAGTTGCTTACATATTATTTGAACCATGCTACACTTGTTAATGGTTTCGTTGTGAGGTTCACATTTAATTCTTGTACAAAATGCTTTATACAAAACCAACTGCATTCCTTGCTACGAACTAAATTCATAATCCTTGTATTATATTGGTAAGTCCTGTGGAGTACATTTGAGTATTCACCGTGTGATTGTTTAAGTTTTTTTTAGGTAGTGTTGCCCCAATTTATGGGTTCTCCGCTGAGGACAAAGAGTGGTAGAGGGACAATAATTGTATAGTGGTGTGGAAGATGACACGATCCACACTTGTTATCCTAAAATATGTTGTCAAAGACTTCCGCTCATACACTGTTGGTTAACGAATGTACTGTGTTACGACTAAGTTTGCGTACAACTTATTTGTAACTTAATGTACTCTTTTAATGTGATGTAATCTATCTGTCTTGTAATGATTTCCTTTCCACCCGCGTGATCCTAGATGAAGGTTGGTTAAGTATATCATATGGGTGGTGTATCGGGATGGCCAATTAAGTTCTTTATCTAACTTAATAGTCAGGTAATCTACTTAAAAGGAAGGTGATCTTGACACAATGTCAATCAGCAGAAGGACATTTTGCCATCACGAGCAGCAGCACTACGCTCATTGAGTTAGTAACGACAAAAATGAGTGGCGTGTGAGTGTTCGGCGTTAAGCACCCAGCTCCATATTCTTAATTGGGGGCATGCCATAAACTCCTGGTCGAATCATGAGCTGAGTACTTGGTCCAAGTTGGTCATAGCTTTCCAAGTTCTCTAGAGGGCATGCTCGTAGATTCGATTGCAGCGGCGAGGAGGAAAAAATTAAGGTATGGCAAATTCAATAACATAGGTACCAAAGTAATATCTCTCATTGAAATGGTTTATGCACTAGACATGATGATCGTTAAGCACAAAATATATAAGTAAACACATTCAAGGTAAACAGAATTATTTTATATTAAATTGTGCTAATTACAGGTTTGCAACGTGTACCTCTAGTTTTGGCACTGCCATTTTCCGTGGCCTTTCCTTTTTGGTTCCATATTGATTTAATGATTCACTGTGCTTTAAAATCAACCAACCAAATTAATTGATAACAAAAAACTGAAGAAACAACAATTGACAAAGGAAAAGAGAAAAAAATCAGGTTTCAGAGAGCCTTACTCTGCGTGCCTGTGCCGAGCTGCAGACTTGGGCGGAGTTGTAGAGGGCGGCAAGTCAAATTGAATCAAGGCAATTTGGGCGGAGTTGCGGAGCGCTGCAAGTAAAATTGAATCAGGGCAATTTGGGCAGGGTTGCGGAGGGCTGTAGACTTGCAGGAGCAGGCACTAGGCGGCTAGGGCTAGCAGTTCGTCTAATCGTCGTCTGTTCTATAGTCGTCGCCAGCACCAGTTCGGCGGTGAAGTTGGCAAGTTACTGTCACACCTATTTTTAAAGATAAAAATAGGATGCATAAAAGACTCATATGCGTCCTAGGAAACGATCGCACACATAAGTTGACAAATTACATAGTATCATCACAGTACTTATCACATAGCGAATAAGTATTTATCACATAGTCTTATACAATAATTGTAGCAACTAATGGTAGTTCTCCAGCGGAAGCTCCAAACACAGGGACGTAGTTGACTGGTTAACACCAAGACTAGTACTCATTACGATAATCATCTTCATAATCTTCATCTGTTGTGGTGGAAATAGCAAGGGTGAGCACATGTCGTACTCCGCAAATATAACACAGGGTTCATAAGGCTCAAAAGGCTAGACACTGTTTGACTGCGTTAAGTTTTTATTCACCATATTATTAGCGATTAAGTAGCATCAAGATGAACCAATTCCCATTAATGAACCAATGATTATTTGTAATAAAGATAATGAATAGCATTAACATGAGCATAATAGTAACAATAATAATTAAGCATGATATAATAATGGTGATAAACTATCTCTACCCCTAAAAAGCCAATACTGGAGACGTCAACACAACTCCAACGTGCCTCTTCAACGTGCCCGCACCCCACTCCCGAGGCCCCCGTCCTCATCTCTTCCTCTCGACATCTTCTCTCTTTCCGTCGCAAGGTGCCGGCGCTCCCGTTCCTCTCACGCTCGCCAGCTTGGCGGCGGGCCGGAGGTTGCCCACGCGGCGGCAGGGCCAGCGCTTCCCCACACACTCGCCAACGCGGCTGCAGGCCACGGCACGCGGCGGAGGAGCCCAAGCGCCGGCAGCGGAGGCCGTGCCTACGGCAGAGGAGTGCCGCGACGGAGGCCCGCTCGTGCTCGCAGCAGCGTAGGCCGTGCCCGTGGCTCGAGCTCTTTTCTCCGAGCGGCCCCCTCCCACCGGCGCTCCGGGCGGCCACGGCGAGCACGGGCGGCCCCATCACCTCGACGACACCCTCCCCAAATCGAATCCCGACGGCCTCTCAATTCCCGGCGCTGAGCTCCCCAACCTCGAGAAGAGCGCCGAGGAGCAGAGGAGGCCGCGCGGCTGAGCTGCAGCGCCACCTGGAGCCCGCGGAGGAGCACCTCGTGCTCGCGCACACGCCTGGCGGCAGAGGAGCCCAAGGTCGCGTCGCGGCGGAGGTCTTCAAGCTCACAGTCGGGGTGCCGCCCCACCATCACCCGCGGGTTCTCCTCCTCACCCATGTGGTAGCGGGACGTGTCTCGCCTCGCGGTCATCAAGGCGGCGGCGGTTGCTGAGAGGCCGGCGTTGCGGAGAATTTGGGCGAGAGAGAGGGGAGTGCTCTCCGTCTCCTCCTCGCCTGCTCCCTTGCCCTCGCCACTACCGCGTACGCGAGGACGCTCCGACGCCCGCTTCCTCGCCTGCTCCATCGACCTCCCGTCTCACCCAGCCGCCGCCGCGGACGCGACGCCGTCGTCTACCTCTCTTCCTCGCCCTTCCGCTCGCCGCCGGCGCCACGGACGCGAAGAGCGAGGACGCGCCAGCATAGCCACCCCGCCCCGCCGAGTCGCCCCGCCCCCAATCACGTTCGTCTCCTCCTTGCCCTTCCGCTCGCCGCCAGCGCCACGAACGTGAGGAGAGAGGATGCGCCAGCACAGCCACCCCGCCCCGCCGAGTCGCCCCGCCCCCAATCATGCCAGGAGCTCGAGTCCTTGTCAGTTCCTTCGCCGGATCTTTTCATCGCTCCGCCCGGAGGACCTTCTGTACCACCGCCGACGCCTTCTCCAGGTGAGTATTCTCGCCCCCCCCCCCATCTTCCTGGCTCTTCATTTCCCCTAGAAGTGGACCTCTCCTCCAACGCCTCTTCTATTGTTCAGCTGCCAGCCACTCGTCACCCATTGATTTAGTGTTGATTCGAACGTCCCTAATAGCTCATACACACTCACGTTTAGTTTTGCTTGATGGTGGAACTAACAGTTGCTCCCCAATGGGCGAGCCCTCCGAGGACAGAAACTGCAGCTTGTTAGAACTTAGAGTTGTCTCAAATTATGCTTCAAATTGGGATTTTGGGACTGCAGAACATTTGTTGTTAACTTTCTACATAGTGTCCAGTAACTAATCCGAACAGTCATGTTCTGGTAACTACCCTTGTTGTTTGACTGCCAGTAATCATATGCACACTTAATCTCTACAAGTTATGTAGCCTGTTTAGCTTTGGAAACCCATTTTGTTGGTATCGCAGCTTGATCATTTTTTCAGAAAATACCCAGAATTTGTTGAGTATACATCCAGTTTGTGGGAAACTAAAAGCTATATTGTTTGAATGTTTGCTTGTTCAGGTGGAAGACCTTGACAATCTCATCAAGCTCTATACGGACTTTCTACATAGCATGTCTTTTGCAACTACAATAAACAAATTGACTATGCAAGTGTATGTGCTTGTGTGCCTTTGTGAGAGAGACAGAGAGTCCACATTGAAGCATCCTCCTCACTTTGACTGCATTTTAGCTTGCAATGACATCCTGGACGTAGTTCTCTAATACTCCTTGAGCCAAACTTGATTTTGCCTGCGTCTGAAAAATTACTATAGTTTGGACTTGGACATCTCTAAATTTAGGTGTTCTCATGCAATAAATGATATAAGTGTTGTACTTTTTTTGCAGCCAACCAGATAAAATCAGGTGTTCTCGTGCAATAAATGATATAAGTGTTGTACTTTTTTTGGCAGCCAACCAGACAAAATCAGTCGAAACCATGGTGCACACAAGATATTTCTTTCATATGTGTTACTAGAAAATACATAGTCATGTGAATTTTCAAACCCATAGGGGCATGTACTCTGGTCGCTGCAAAATTTTGTTTGGGAAACTACTTGATTAATAGAGATATACACGTGGTAGTGAAGGCAACAATCTGATTAACGGAATGGATTTTTAATGATTAGTTCAGCATATATTGGTCACTGACCTTCAATTGGGGATCAGTAATCCTGATATTACACGAGTTGCATTGATCCGTTTAGAAGAAGTGGGCTATTTTCTCTGTATGTGTCCTTGATGTTTTCTTTTCCCAACTTGCGCACACATCCCTTTGAGTTGAAGTCGGGTACAATATGCTAGCCCTGTGATTAATTCTATACGGCTTGTTTTCATTTTCATCCATATCTTCCTATATGTATGCATTCTAAAACAGGGATCAAAATTGTTTATGTATGTATAACTGTATGTTAAGTCTAACAGAAGTTTGCCATCTTTGTGCAGTGCTTGAGCCACTGAGTGGATGCAGTCCAGTATCCTCTGACGAGATTGACAAACTTGGAACTTTTTGGGCAACAAAAAAAAGGTTTGTCAGGCTTATTAGGAATCACAATGGGTGAACAATGCTTGAGGCCAAATAAATGCTCAAAGCTTAAAATATTTTTGGGGTTCACAATAATTTGTACATTGATAATGTGAACGTGGTTGAGATTTGTTTATACAAATGGTTTTGTTTTTTATTCTTTTCGAACATGGTTCTCAATATTTAAATTTAATTAAATGTACACAACTGAGATTTGCTTGATTGGCCTGATAACTAAGTTGGCATGTCCTTTACTCAGGCTACATACAATATCTTCATCATTTTTGTTTTGATTCTTTGCGGTCGATCTTTGCCTCATGGACACAGAAAAAAATAGCAGTGGCGCACTCCATTTGGAGACCTGACTAATACTACCAATGCAGGTAAGTAGAGAGACACATATACGACAGATTCATGCATTTGGCTGTCACACTAATTACATCCACTTATTATTATAAACCAGAAAGTCACAGTGCATCCAATTCAAGGATACAAGTCAATGACCCTAAGGAGCATAAAAGGCAGAGAGAAAGAGACCGACGGGCGGGAATGACTAAGGAACAAAAGGTTGAAATAAATAGAAAGCAACGTGAAAACTATCACAAAAGAAAAGCGCAAGCTATGCTTCTAAGAGAATCCGAAGATGATGGGAGTGTTGACTTAACTAATAAAACACCTCAACCCAGTCCAGGTGTTACAAGACCAGTGGAAATAGTAGGAATATCATTTTCATCGAATGACATGAATAAAGTTGATTGTGTTACCCCTACACCCTCTGCTGTTAAACCATGTACGCAAATTACATCAAGAAGTCAGTACCTTAGCGAGTGGTATAAAAATATGACACCACAGCAGAGGGAAGCAAGGCTTGAACGCCAAAGGCTGCACAATACTCTTCCCGGCCGGAAGCAGGCAAAGAAAATCTCTAAAGAAAGGTTAAAGGAGGTCCGAAAAAACACTCTTCACCAGGAATCCATTGCCATGGAGAACCCAATCTATGTTCCAGAGCCTGTGTGGTCCACTATAGAAGTCTCCGAGCCTCATAGAACCATAGCAACCACTGATAAATGGTTAATCTTTGAGGTCAATACAACACCCCTTTATAGCCCACCAGATTCAGTGGAGATGACGGAGATGGATAAAGATGCATGTAGTGATGTACTACCTTGCGAAGTGAAGCAAAGGCGACGTGTGCTATCCGGCGGCGGCGGCCGTCCGCGGGGCCGGCACAGCCGAGCGCGGCCTTGCAGTGCAGACTTCACCAGTGAAACGCACGCGGAGAAGACTGGCGCGTAGAGGACAAGGCCCGAGGTAGGCGCGGGCGTGGCCATCGGGGTTGGCGCGAGAGCGAAGGAGCCGGCCAGGGCATGCGCGCTGGGAAGGAGCCTCGCCGGGGCGCCAGTTGACGGAAGCGCGAGCTGCCGGGGCGCGCGTGCAGTACAGCTTCGCCGGGAGCCCGAGCCGTCGGGCCGCGCAACCTACCGAGGAGCGGGAGTTGGCGAGGCACGCCAGCTACCGGGCTGCCGGATGCCGGGGAGCGCAGGCCGAGCGGCAGGGACGGAAGGGAACGGGAGGAGGAGACGCGGAGACGGTTACGGGAGATGGAGAGATAAGGTGGAAAGAGAAAAGGAGCCAGGAGAAATAAAATAAGAGGAAAAATAGAAAAAGGGAACAAGATATTATGGGTAAAGAGTATTTACGCTTACCAACAATCAAAACAAGCTGCTTTTAAAAGCCAAAAAAAACTGATTGGCGAAGCTTAGCTGTACCAGACGCGCATAGAAGAGACGGATTTGATTTTGATTTTCTTTTTCCATATAAATCTAATTTAAAAATTTTATGAATTCTTCCAAATATATTTGACTAAACCTAAATATTTTAAACAAAAAATACAATATAAATGTCTTACTACAAATCATGGGTGAAATCATAAATAGCCATAAAAACTAGGGGTAAAACCAATGGGCATATTTGTTATTTGTACACAAGTTAACATAGTTAGAGGAGAATGATGGAATATGGGCAAAGTGACGCTTCGTTTTGAAAACACAGATGTAAATCTACAAAATAAAGAAAATATGGGCAAAATCACAATTTTCAATACAAAATTACGATCTTGACATGTCCAGCAGACCAATTGTGATTTTATCTTTTTAACTTCACCTCGCCTAAATCCTTAGAACTGAATTCTCGTAATAAACTATAGTTGTGGAAAAAGAATGAATAGAATCTAAAATTGGAGAAGAAAGAATCCATATATTCTATTTTTCGTCTTTCGTCCTATGAATTTAAGATAGGATCATATGTGAACTTTGAAAAGTTACAGAATCTTAAATTTCAAGCCAAAATACCTAATTTTTAAAGTAGATTCCAATTTCTCCAAAATGGAGGGATCCAAACGGGACCTATGATTTTTCCCTTGCTAATTTTTCATTTGCACTTATTAGACCATGTACCTCTTTAACTTCATTATTGGTATTAAACATCATTTCAAAAAACCCTTTTTAGTGGAGCAACAAATTGAATTAACATAGTTTTTCACCCGTAGCAACACGCGGGCATTGGCTAGTTCTGTAAGAATCCCCAAGGCCGCTCGTGTCCGTGAGCACGGCTAGTATACTAGTTTTTTTAACTCTACGCAGAGGTGTGCACTTTTACTGCGAGTCATTCCAAATGCATGGGTTCGCGACTCCCCAAAACACCGGAAATCATATAAAGTCATTTAAAAATTCGTCTAACAAGTTAGGGCCATTAGATTCACTCGGCAGGCAGATGTAGGAACCCCTTTTCAAATGGCACAATTCCTTCTCGGTTATACTCATAGACTAGAGGTTGTCCTACACCCAACGTGTCAAGCCATTCTTACGCCATTTAAGGTAACCACTAACAAGCTAGAAAAGGTCTTTTAAACAACCAAAGCCAGAGCCATATAGCCCTCACAGCTGTATTGTATGTCCCGGTTATCACTAACAGGTATGTCCTTATGGAGAGAAACCCGAGCATCAAAATAACCCACATGCTCTAGCCCCCTTTTCAACAGTAATAAAATCATCTTAATGGTTGGTTGCACAATTCATTAGTCATATTACAAGATCCTCGTTCATAATTAAGCGCTAGCAATAGCTACCCAAATGCACAACCCATAGGTGACAAGGAAACAAGATACCAATAACTAAGTTATAATCTCTATGGTTGTCAAGGAGGACACATGCATATGTATGATAATTTTAGTGAATAGGACAACAAGGATGGTCCCATATTATACTTGCCTTGATCAAAGCTTTCCTGTTGATACTGTTGGTCTGGCTCAAAATAATACTCCTGATCGTCAAGAAACTGCTCACCGTCTATACTCGATCACCAAGCATCAACACACAATCATCCGAGCAATCATACATGAAGCAAATAAAGAGACATAATTAGAACAGTACACCAACAGTAGCAAAACAGTATTAAAAGTTTGTAAAACTCTTCTACACATCTCTCCGATCACACAGACATAAAAATCACAAAAAACGGAGTTAAAACGTGAAATTTATGAATTTTCTAAGATTTCCTATAGATAAATAATTACTTTAATATAAGCTCGAAATTTAAATGCTATAAACCTACTAAATAGTATCACTAACATGTAGAGCTCGCAAATACGAATCTAACGCAACTTGAACGGGTCAAATCGGAGTTAAAATGAGCAAGTTATAAGCATTTAAAGTTTGAAACATTACTTTGAAACATATGAAACATATTTTCATTTAACCCGGTGAAGTTTACATTTTCCAAAGAAGAAAGCGTATTTTCTAGCTTATGCTATAGGACTGTGGGTTTTAATAAAGAAAAACTTAGGGTCTCTTTAACAATTTTACCCCGCGAAGGGGTACGGAGCCACACCGGCCATTGGATCTGAGATGGACGCTCTAGATTAGATGAGGGAGGGGAGAGAGAAAAGGTAGACGCTGGTACAGAGGGAGACCACGGCGCTGACCATTGCCGGCAGCCAAAAACCTCGCCGGCGCACCTAGAACAAGCGATTCCGGCCACCAAAATACACGCGACTTGCACCGAATGAACGGGAAGCTCAATACAAACTCACCAACGTATGATACGGAGACCGGGACAGACCAAGGGTCAGATGCGGCTCGGGAAGGCGGCAGCGTAGTCCCTGTGTTCAACAACAATGCGAGGTAAGCGAAACAAACCGATAGAATGGAGGGCAAAAGCTTCGGTGGGCTTGTAATTGTGACACGGAGCTCGTCACGGTACTCACAACGTCAGAAACGCGTCAAATAGATTGCGCCCCGGCTGTTTAGGGTTTTGACAACCGCGAGCTCCATTCTAGGGCAATTGGTGCTGCAATTTGGTGAAAAAGGAGGGCGGTGGCTTAGGTGAACTTATATACGGCAGAGACGGACCGAATACGTGAAGGAATCCCGTAGCTTTCGGGATTCGGGTGGCGCCGGTAGTGACCGACGCGGTCACGACGCGAGGTAGAAGGCGACGCTGACTAGTGGGCCATGCTGACAGTGACACAACAGAAGGAGGGAGGGGATGGCTTAATGCCCGGGCTGCCTTCCTAGCTGGGCCTACGCGCGCGCGAGGGAAAATAGGGGCCCAAGAGACGAGAAAAACGGGCCGAGCTGCCTCCTGCCTGGGCTACGGGCTGCAGAGAAAGCAAGCCAGTGGGCTGGCTGGCTACTAGGCCACAAGCCAGAGAGAGGAACCCCACTCTTCAAATTTTCCCAATTTTAATACAATTCCAAATCATCTTTGAATCGGTTTTTTTAAAAAAATATCAGACAACATCACTCCACACAGTATAACAAATGCACCAGCATGTATGCAAAAACATGTTCCCAGCCTTATATTGCATTTAAATACTATAAAATTATTATTTCCTTACGTTAAATATGCACAATTAATTGCATAATCAAATCAATTTAGACTATTTTTAAATCCTTGCAAGTTTTGGGTGTTACAAATTCTACCCCCTTAAAAGAATCTCATCCTCGAGATTGGACTACTTACTCAAACAACTGCGGGTATGATTTCCTCAGTTCATCCTCTCTTTCTCAAGTTGCCTCTCCTTCTGAATACCGATTCCACTGAACTTTGCACATCTTAATAACCCGACTTCTAGTAACTCTTTCAGCAGTCTCCATAATCTTAACTAGAAACTCTTCATACGTAAGATCCTCTTTAATGGTCAATTCATCCAAAGATATTTGCTCCTCAGGCACACATAAACACTTGTTAAGTTGAGAAACATGGAACACATCATGAACCCCAGACAAATTCTCAGGTAACTCTAACTGATAAGCAACTTCACCACATCTGGCGATAACTTTAAATGGCCCAACATACCTTGGTGCTAACTTGCCTTTCATGTTGAACCTCTTCACACTTCTCATTGGTGACACCTTCAAGTAGATATAATCACCTACTTCAAAAGCTAAATCCCTTCTCCAGTTGTCAGCATAACTCTTCTGACGAGATTGTGCCACCCTCAAATTCTCACGAATCACTCGCACTTGATCCTCTGCGTTTCTAAGAACATCTGTACCAAACACCTGAGACTCACCTGTCTGATTCCAAAACAATGGAGTTCTACACTTACGTCCATACAAAGCTTCAAACGGTGCCATCTTAAGACTCTATTGATAACTGTTGTTGTAAGATAATTCTGCATAAGGCAAACTCTTATCCCAACTAGTTCCATACTGCAATGCACAACCTCTCAACATGTCTTCTAATATCTGGTTGGTTCTTTCAGTCTGCCCATCGATCTATGGATGATATGTTGTACTAAAATTCAGCTTTGTCCCTAAAGATTCATGTACCGCCTTCCAAAAGTGTGATATAAATTGCGAACCTCGATCAGATACAATCTTCTTTGGTACTCCATGTAAACACACTATCTTCTCCATATACAGCTCTACCAATCTTGGTCCATGGTAAGTAGTCTTGACCGGTATGAAATGAGCAACTTTAGTTAACCGATCTACTATCACCCAAATAGAGTCATAACCTCTCTGAGTACGAGGTAACCCCACTATAAAGTCCATACCAACTTCCTCCCACTTCCATTTAGGAATCTTCATTTGTTGCAACAATCTTGCAGGTCTTTGATGCTTAGCTTTCACTCTCTGACATGTGTCACATACTGCCACATACTCAGCCACATCCCGTTTTAGTCCAACCCACCAATACTTCTGTTTGAGATCCAGACACATCTTAGTGCTGCCAGGATGAATAGAATAAGCTGACTCATGAGCTTCATGAAGTATTGCCTGCCTAATAACCTAATCCTTAGGTACACACAATCTCCTTCCAAACCATAGAATTCCATTGTCATCCATTCGAAAACCTGGTGACTTACCAATCACTATATCCTCCGCTATCTTCTTTAGTTTCTCATCCTTCAACTGACCCTTGTATATTTCTTGCTCTAATGTAGGTTCTATTACCAACTCCATTGCATTGGTAATAATTCCCAAATTCAGATGTTCAAATTCAGCACACAACTCACTTGTCATGGACAACATTTGCATCTCATTGGCATAACTCTTCCTGCTAAGGGCATCGGCTACTACATTGGCTTTACCAGATGATAGTGTATCTCTAGATCATAATCCTTGATCGACTCCAACCATCTGCGTTGCCTCAAGTTCAGATCAGACTGAGTGAAAATATACTTCAAACTCTTATGATCGGTGTATATATCACTCTTATGCCCAATCAAATAGTGTCTCCAAATCTTCAGAGCATGAACCACAGCTGCTAACTCCAGGTCATGAGTAGGATAATTCAGCTCATGCTTTCTCAACTGCCTAGATGCATAAGCAACAACTCTGCCTTCTTGCATAAGAACACACCCCAAACCTTGACGAGAAGCATCACAATAAATAGAGAACTTCTTACTCAAATCTGGCAATACCAAAATAGGTGCTCAAGTCAATCTCTTCTTCAATTCTTCAAAACTAGCTTGACATTTATCAGACCACACAAACTTGTCATTCTTCTCTAACAGAACTGTCATTGGCTTAGCAAGTTTAGAAAACCCTTCAATGAACCGTCTGTAATACCCAGCTAAACCTAAGAAACTACGAATCTCGCCCACATCAGTAGGTGGCTTCCAATTTAATACATCCTTTACTTTGCCTAGATCCACTGATATTCCACCATTAGAGACAACATGACCAAGAAAAGAGATTTCCTTTAACCAAAACTCACACTTACTTCGCTTAGCATACAACTTATGCTCTCTAAGTTTCTGCAATACTAACATCAGATGTTCAACATGCTCTTTCTCCGTCTTGGAAAATACCAGTATATCATCAATAAATACCACCACAAACTTATCCAGATACTCCATAAACACCTTATTCATCATGTACATAAAGTAGGCAGGTGCATTGGTCAAACCAAATGACATAACAGTATACTCATACAAGCCATACCTTGTGTGAAAGCTGTCTTTGGAATATCAGAAGCATGAATCTTCAATTGATGATAACCATAACGCAAATCAATCTTAGAGAACACAGAAGCACCTCTCAATTGATCAAACAGGTCATCAATTCTAGGCAAAGGATACTTGTTCTTGATAGTTACTTCATTAAGTGACCGATAATCAACACACATTCTCTGACCACCATCTTTCTTATCAACAAAGATAACTGGTGCACCCCAAGGTGATGAACTAGGACGAATAAAACCTTTATCTTGTAATTCCTTAATTTGTTTCTTAAGTTCTTCTAATTCATCTACTCCCATTCTATATAGTCGTTTAGCTATGGGTGCAGTTTCAGGTAATAATTCAATAAGAAATTCAATGTCTCGGTCAAGTGGCATACCTGGCAAATCATCTGGAAAGACATCTGGGAGTTCATCAATAACTGGACTCTCTTTACTAGCATCATCATCAAGATGATTCACTAAGGCTGTTGGTTGCTTCTGCACTGCTACATCCACACTGATCTTCTCACCATTAGGTGCATTTACAACTATTACCTTTTGCTGACACTGAATCACTACCTGATTTTGCATCATCCAGTCCAGACCCAAGATCACATCAATACTAGATGTCCTCAACACTATAGGAGTTATCTTAAACTCTACCCCCCTTAAAACCATACTGACTGGAAGACACCGATTAGTGGTTTGCATGGTACCCCCAGGTGAGTTTATTAAGAGAGGTTCTTTCATGGCAAGCATGGGTACACTATGCATTTTAATAAAAATGTTGGAAATAAAGGTATAAGAAGCTCTAGAATCAAAAAGAATGGTTGCAGGGGTAGAATGAACATTAAACGTACCAAGCATTACTTCAGGCTCCGTCTGTGCCATTTCAGTAGACACATGATTCACCTTTCTAGTGTTGGATGACCTCTGCCCCTGCGGTGTCTGTTGGTTCTGCTTCTTGGGACAATGATTAGCATAGTGTCTAGGCTCTCCATAGCGATAACACAGATTGGGAGTACTAGGTGCACTGGTCTTCATCGGGGTAGAGTTGGGATTTCCCTGGCATGGGGTTTGCTGACCACTCTGCTGTTGGGATTGTCTGTTGTACTGATACTAGGGTCATTGCTGAAACTGATTATTCTGCCGATTCTGAGACCACTGTTGATTTGAATTACGGTTCCACTAACTAACTGGTCCTTGGAATCTCCGATGAAAGCCATGCTAAGAATTTGTACGTTGATGAATATTGTTCCCGAAGCCTTGTCCTTTCATCTTCCTCTTTCTGTCCATCTCCCGACGCTCATTATCAAGCACAATAGCCTTGTTTACAAGTTCCTGGAAACTTGCATAATTATTACCCTTCAGCTGCAAACGGAGGTCATAATAAATTCCCTTAAGGAAGAGACGCTGCTTATCTACATCTTCTCTCACTTCATTTGGAGCATAGCGAGCCAACTGAGAGAACTTGTCATGATACTCGCTGACACTCATATGTCCCATCCTGAGGTTTCTGAATTCCTCCTGTTTCAGCTCAATTACACCCTCAGGAATATGGCGAGCCTTGAAATCTCTAACAAATTCATTCCAAGTGACAGGAGGAGCATTGTCAGGACGTGCAGCCTGATACGACTCCCACCAGGTCTGAGCTATCCCCTGTAACTGGCCAGACGCATATAACACCTTTTCCAAATCATTACACTAAGCGATGTTCAACTGTTTCTCCATCGCTTGCACCCAATCATCTGCCTCCAATGGATCAGTAGCATGAGAGAACACTAGAGGGCATCCTTTCAAAAATTCACCACGTTTGTCCCTCACATGAACAGGTGGCGGTCCTCCTGCAGGGGGGGTTGTTCTGCATGTGCTGCATGAACATCTGCATCATCTGGTTCTGCGTGTTCATAAGTTCCTCCATAGTAATGGGTGGGTTAGGACCTCCATGGCCCCTGCCACGGCCTCTGCCTCCTTTGGCTGCCATCTGTTCTCTAAAACACAGAAAACAAATCTCAATATTATCCAGGATGATATATACAAGAGATAAGTAAATCTGAATTTTCTGGATGAATTCCAATTTCAGTGGCTCAGTAAAACTGTCATATCTCGAGCTACAGATGTCCAATAAAGGTGATCCTTATATGGTTGGAAAGCTTATAAAATTATCTACGACTTTTATTAATAACACTTCTCCAGATTCTGTCACTAAATTAGTCAAAAACTGAGCTTAACCGAAACTATTTTAGAATTCCAGACTGCACAGTGACCTCAACTTGGAACAGGTATATCTCTTACCTCGTAATGGATAAAAATATGATTCTTGCGGGGTTGGAAAGGTACAGAAGTCTAATTGTTCTCAGTAAAATTACATAAATTTCTCATAAACAGATTTTGAGTTATTCCAGAAACATCTCAGACTGCTCCAGAAATTAGCAAAAGACAAACCAAGTTTACCCAGAACCCAACTAAATATTCATGATCAAAGTTAATATCCTTAACTATGGAACTTGTAGACATGCCCACAAAATTCCAGCACACATTACAAAAAATCCAACTCACACATTTTCATAATAACAATTCATCAAGCACACAATTGTTCACACCACATGCTTTCGTTTCGACACGACTAAACTGACTTGACTCATAACTAATATCGTTCTTATTACATAGGGACCTCCTAATTTTAATTGAGCTTCTCATAAATTTTGTGACGGCCTAGCTCAGCCCTTAGGTCGTCGATCTCCTTATATGCTTGTTCTTTAAGTTCCTTTTCCTTTAACAACTCATCCTTCAAATTCACTTCATGAGGAGCCAACTCACGAACCAGTCCCACTGTGGCTTGTAAAGTCAAGGATGAATCATCAGCAAGCGGCACAGTCCAAATGCCCTTATCATGCAAGAAACAGGGAAAGTGCCGGAGCGCACCCTTCAACGTCTTGTCAGAGCGAAGACCATGGTAGAAGACAAACGCATTGTAGGCGACATCTTCCATGCTTGTTTCTACAGTTGCCCGGCTCACTCGGGTGATGAACTTTGACTCCACCTTAGGCTCCCTGGTGGTAGGATCTATTTTCTTGACCCATAACTCATTCTCCCAGTAAGAGTTCATCATTGGATGACTGTACTCCTTGCAGCGATACTCCAGCGTAGCTTCCCAATTGTAGTAGTAAGTATCCAAAGTTCTTGTCAGCACGTCATGGAAGAAAACATCTGCTTTAGGAACCGTGATGTGAAGCTTCGTGGTCCATCCCACGACTAGATTCTCCATTGAAGTGTCTCCGACTCTTGATTCAACATCTGATTGTTGGTCACCATCTTCATGGGGCTCGTTGGGTTTGAAGCGGGCAATGTACTGTGCAGCGGTAATGCGGGGATGAGGAGACATCTACAAGATTTAGACATAGATTAGACGGAAGCAATATATTTTTCATAATAGAATAAGACAGAAGAAGCATAAAAATTTAGCAATTAACAAGGTGAAAGTGGTAATCATGAAATAAGTGAAGCAAAGATGCTAATAACGACCATTCTAACTAGGCTTGCGTCCTACAGTCAACACGGCTCCGATACCAATTTGTCACACCCATTTTTAAGGATAAAAATAGGATGCATAAAAGACTCATGTGCGCCCTAGGAAACGATCGCACACATAAGTTGACAAATTATATAGTATCATCACAGTGCTTATTACATAGCGAATAAGTATTTATCACATAGTCTTATACAATAATTGTAGCAACTAATAGTAGTTCTCCAGCGGAAGCTCTAAACACAGGGACGTGGTTGACTGGTTGACACCAAGACTAGTACTCATTACGATAATCATCTTCATAATCTTCATCTGTTGTGGTGGAAATAGCAAGGGTGAGCACATGTCGTACTCCACAAATATAACACAGGGTTCATCAGGCTCAAAAGGCTAGACACTGTTTGACTGCGTTAAGTTTTTATTCACCATATTATTAGAGATTAAGTAGCATCAAGATGAACCAATTCCCATTAATGAACCAATGATCATTTGTAATAAAGATAATGAATAACATTAACATGAGCATAATAGTAACAACAGTAATCAAGCATGATATAATAATGGTGATAACTATTCTGTAAGAATCCCCAAGGTCGCTCATGTCTGTGAGCACAGCTAGTATACCAGTTTTTTAACTCTGCGCAGAGGTGTACACTTTCACTATGAGTCATGACTTCCAAATGGATGGGTTCGCGACTCCCGAAAACACCATAAATCATATAAAGTCATTTAAAAATTCATCTAACAAGTTAGGGCCATTAGATTGACTCGGCAGGCAGATGTAGGAACCCCCTTTTCAAATGGCATAATTCCTTCTCGGCTATACTCAGACTAGAGGTTGTCCTACACCCAACGTGTCAAGTCATTCTTTTAAACAACCAAAGCCAGAGCCATATAGCCCTCACAGCTGTACTGTATGTCCTGGTTATCACTTACAGGTAAGTCCTTATGGAGAGAAACCAGAGCATCAAAATAACCCACATGCTCTAGCCCCCTTTTCAACAGTAATAAAATCATCTTAATGGTTGGTTGCACAATTCATTAGTCATATTACAAGATCCTCGTTCATAATTAAGCGCTAGCAATAGCTACCCAAATGCACAACCCATAGGTGACAAGGAAACAAGATACCAATAACTAAGTTATAATCTCTATGGTTGTCAAGGAGGACACATGCATATGTATGATAATTTCAGTGAATAGGACAACAAGGATGGTCCCATGTTATACTTGCCTTGATCAAAGCTTTCCTGTTGATATTGCTGGTCTGGCTCAAAATAATACTCCTGATCGTCAAGAAACTGCTCACCGTCTATACTCGATCACCAAGCATCAACACACAATCATCCGAGTAATCATACACGAAGCAAACAAAGAGACATAATTAGAATAGTACAACAATAGTAGCAAAACAGTATAAAAAGTTTGTAATACTCTTCTACACGTCTCTCCGATCACACAGACGTAAAATCACGAAAAACGGAGTTAAAACGCGAAAGTTATGAATTTTCTAAGATTTCCTATAGATAAATAATTACTTTAATATAAGCTTGAAATTTAAATGCTATAAACCTACTTAATAGTATCACTAACATGTAGAGCTCGCAAATACAAACCTAATGCAACTTGAACGGGTCAAATCGGAGTTAAAATGAGCAAGTTAAAAGCATTTAAAGTTTGAAACATTACTTTGAAACATATGAAACATATTTTCATTTAACCCGGTGAAGTTTATGTTTTCCAAAAAAAAAAGCGTATTTTCCAGATTACGCTATAGGACTGTGGGTTTTAATAAAGAAAAACTCATGGTCTCTTTAACAATTTTACCCCGCGAAGGGGTATGGAGCCACACCGGCCATTTGAAAGCTCTATGTTTGGTGTTGGTAATTAGTGACAATGCCCAAGTGCTAATCATGTGTTTAAGATTGTATGTAGCAAAGGATGGTTAGCACATAGCATGGTGAAGCATGATGATTAAGTGTGGATGATGAAGTGCTTACCATGGTGATGGAGGAGGAACAAGGTGCAACCCTATGGAGCTCAAGGCAAAGGTATCAACAGGGTTTTTGCATTTTGGTGATCAAGACACCTAGAGGGTGTGATCACATTTAGGATCGATAGCCGTACTAAAAAGAGGGGAATTTCCGGGGCTATTGATCACCTAAGTGCCACTAAATGAAGATTCATTTGCATTTGCATTTAGATCTAGTGGAGAGCTAATTTAACGCCTCAAAAATGATTGTGAAAATGCTAACACACATGCACATAGTGATGTACGCTTGGTGATGTTAGCACATTTGCGATGGCGGTGGAGTTTGAGTGGTAGAGAGGGGTTTGGGGTCCTCTCTCCCTACGGGCGAGCTTGCGAGGCGGGATTCAGCGCTTTTCGGAAAATGAAACGCCTATTTTCCACTGTGCTGGACGCGAAGAAACGGAGGCGAACGGAGGTCACAGAGGTGACCGGACGCTGAACCAGACGCGGTCTCAGCGTAACCGGACGCATCCGGTCAGTGTCAGTGAGCAGCACGAGGGGCAGCTAGGGTTTCTAACCGGAGTGTCCGACGCCTCACGGGACTGGCGCGTCCGGTCAACTTGGCGTGCAGCAGCATCAGCGAAGAGCTAACCGGACGCGTCCGGTCGTGGTGGGTGCTTACTAGACTCAAACCGGACGCTGGGTGTAACACATTCGGTCAGTTCTGCAACGCGTCCGGTCGGTGCTTCGCGAGCACCGGAGCTGTGCGATCGGCGCGTCCAGTCAATTCAAGCTCTGTGTCCGGTCACTAGTGCATGAACGAGTACTTTTAAATTACCGTTACGATCAAACGAACGAAATTCAAAGTGAGACACGTGGCGTTCATCAAGGAGGTCGCGGTGGAGCGACCGGACGTTGTGCACGTCCAGTCAAGCCGGACTAGCGCGTCCGGTCACCCCGTGTGTGGCTATTTCGTGAGCCAACGGCTCTATTCTTTTAGGGGATCCTATAAATACTTGTTGGCCGGCTCTTTGGGGCCTCTCTTGGCTGGTTGATCATTCTAGCACTCCTTTGAGCTGAGCACATCCCCTCCCACTCATCTCCCTTGCTTGTTTGCCTAATCAAAGCGAGATTGAGTGATCTCAAGTGCATTTGCTTGTGAGTTTGTATCTAGTTGGCACTTGGGTGTTCATTCGCTGCGGGATTCTTGTTTCTCTTGGTGGTCGCTGCCACCTAGACGGCTTGGAGCAGCGGTGGAGGTCTGGCACGTGTTGGAGATTGTTCGTGGCCGGCTCCGGTGAGCTTGTTGTGAGGGGTTGTTGTGGTTCCCCAGCGGAGCGCCGAATTCCAACTCTAGTGGATTGCTTGTGTCGGAACTTCTCGTCATTTGGTAGGTTCTTGTGGCGCCTTTTGAGAGGCTCGGTGTGATATCGATTAGCCACTGAACCACGTGGTGTAGGGGGACACAACGGGGACTAGCGTACCGGCAAGCACATGAACCTCGGGATAAATCATCGTATCTTCACTTCATTGATTGGGATTGATTTGTCTCGGTGGATTGGTTATCTTGAATATCATCACTTGGAATTATTGATTGGTTGGCTCAATTCATCGCCCCTCGGTGAAATATTTCTTACCCTACTCTTGTATTACATTTCAAGTACTTAGTTGTTTTCTCTAGTGCTTAGTACCTTGAGTAGAGTAGCCTTCTAGTTTTCCTCTTGCGGTTTGACTTGTGCGGTTGAATGAAATATATTAGAATCATCTTTTGGATAGGTGGCTTGCAACACTCCATAGGCTAGGCAAAACTCGCTTCTCGCTATTTGTTATTGCTAATTAAATTGTCTAGCACATTTTGTAGAAAGTTTTATTAGGCTATTCACCCCCTCTAGACATCAAGACCTTTCAAGTGGTATCGGAGCCGTGGTCACCGTTTGCAAGGCTTAACAACCTCGGTGTAAGATGGCTCAAGTGATGTTCAATCATGTTAATGGCAAGCCTCCATTCTTTTATGGCGTCTCTTCCTTTGATCATTGGAAAAGGAAGATGAAGCAATATCTAGGCAATATGCATGAGAAGGTTTGGGATGTGACCAAAGAAGGATACATCATTCTTGATGAGGAAAATCTCACTCCCAATGACCGCATCAACAAACAATGCAACATGGCGGCACTTGACACAATCTACCGTGCCATTGATGACAAAGTATTTGAGCAAATCAAAGATCTTGAAAAGGCAAATGAGCTTTGGATAAGGCTTGAAGAAACATATGAAGGTACTTCAACGGTAAAAAGTGCCAAACTATATATGCTCAAGGACAAGTTCTCCATTTTCAAAATGAAGGATGATGAATCCATCCTAGAGATGTTCTATAGGCTCTAAGTCGTTGTCAATGATCTCAAGGGGCTTGGGGAGAAGGTTGAGGACAAGGACTTCTCACACAAGTTCTTGATGTGCTTACCTAAGAAGTTTGCCACCTTAAGATGAATGATCTTTAGAGAGGGATTGGACAAGGTCAAACCAACCGATGTGCTTGGAGATATAATGACCGATGCCCAATATAATGATGATGAAGATGAGGTAGAAGAGAAGAAGGAGACCAAGGTCAAGCAAGAGAAGCCCATTGCATTCAAGGCTTCATCTTCTAAGAGAAAGAGCAAGATGGAGAGTGATGATGATCCATTTGATGATGAGACCATGGCCATTTGAAAGCTCTATGTTTGGTGTTGGTAATTAGTGACAATGCCCAAGTGCTAATCATGTGTTTAAGATTGTATGTAGCAAAGGATGGTTAGCACATAGCATGGTAAGCATGATGATTAAGTGTGGATGATGAAGTGCTTACCATGGTGATGGAGGAGGAACAAGGTGCAACCCTATGGAGCTCAAGGCAAAGGTATCAACAGGGTTTTTGCATTTTGGTGATCAAGACACCTAGAGGGTGTGATCACATTTAGGATCGATAGCCGTACTAAAAAGAGGGGAATTTCCGGGGCTATTGATCACCTAAGTGCCACTAAATGAAGATTCATTTGCATTTGCATTTAGATCTAGTGGAGAGCTAATTTAACGCCTCAAAAATGATTGTGAAAATGCTAACACACATGCACATAGTGATGTACGCTTGGTGATGTTAGCACATTTGCGATGGCGGTGGAGTTTGAGTGGTAGAGAGGGGTTTGGGGTCCTCTCTCCCTACGGGCAAGCTTGCGAGGCGGGATTCAGCGCTTTTCGGAAAATGAAACGCCTATTTTCCACTGTGCTGGACGCGAAGAAACGGAGGCGAACGGAGGTCACAGAGGTGACCGGACGCTGAACCAGACGCGGTCTCAGCGTAACCGGACGCATCCGGTCAGTGTCAGTGAGCAGCACGAGGGGCAGCTAGGGTTTCTAACCGGAGTGTCCGACGCCTCACAGGACTGACGCGTCCGGTCAACTTGGCGTGCAGCAGCATCAGCGAAGAGCTAACCGGACGCGTCCGGTCGTGGTGGGTGCTTACTAGACTCAAAGCGGACGCTGGGTGTAACACATTCGGTCAGTTTTGCAACGCGTCCGGTCGGTGCTTCGCGAGCACCGGAGCTGTGCGATCGGCGCGTCCAGTCAATTCAAGCTCTGTGTCCGGTCACTAGTGCATGAACGAGTACTTTTAAATTACCGTTACGATCAAACGAACGAAATTCAAAGTGAGACACGTGGCGTTCATCAAGGAGGTCGCGGTGGAGCGACCGGACGTTGTGCACGTCCAGTCAAGCCGGACTAGCGCGTCCGGTCACCCCGTGTGTGGCTATTTCGTGAGCCAACGGCTCTATTCTTTTAGGGGATCCTATAAATACTTGTTGGCCGGCTCTTTGGGGCCTCTCTTGGCTGGTTGATCATTCTAGCACTCCTTTGAGCTAAGCACATCCCCTCCCACTCATCTCCCTTGCTTGTTTGCCTAATCAAAGCGAGATTGAGTGATCTCAAGTGCATTTGCTTGTGAGTTTGTATCTAGTTGGCACTTGGGTGTTCATTCGCTGCGGGATTCTTGTTTCTCTTGGTGGTCGCCGCCACCTAGACGGCTTGGAGCAGCGGTGGAGGTCTGGCACGTGTTGGAGATTGTTCGTGGCCGGCTCCGGTGAGCTTGTTGTGAGGGGTTGTTGTGGTTCCCCAGTGGAGCGCCGAATTCCAACTCTAGTGGATTGCTTGTGTCGGAACTTCTCGTCATTTGGTAGGTTCTTGTGGCGCCTTTTGAGAGGCTCGGTGTGATATCGATTAGCCACTGAACCACGTGGTGTAGGGGGACACAACGGGGACTAGCGTACCGGCAAGCACATGAACCTCGGGATAAATCATCGTATCTTCACTTCATTGATTGAGATTGATTTGTCTCGGTGGATTGGTTATCTTGAATATCATCACTTGGAATTATTGATTGGTTGGCTCAATTCATCGCCCCTCGGTGAAATATTTCTTACCCTACTCTTGTATTACATTTCAAGTACTTAGTTGTTTTCTCTAGTGCTTAGTACCTTGAGTAGAGTAGCCTTCTAGTTTTCCTCTTGCGGTTTGACTTGTGCGGTTGAATGAAATATATTAGAATCATCTTTTGGATAGGTGGCTTGCAACACTCCATAGGCTAGGCAAAACTCGCTTCTCGCTATTTGTTATTGCTAATTAAATTGTCTAGCACATTTTGTAGAAAGTTTTATTAGGCTATTCACCCCCTCTAGACATCAAGACCTTTCAAGTGGTATCGGAGCCGTGGTCACCGTTTGCAAGGCTTAACAACCTCGGTGTAAGATGGCTCAAGTGATGTTCAATCATGTTAATGGCAAGCCTCCATTCTTTTATGGCGTCTCTTCCTTTGATCATTGGAAAAGGAAGATGAAGCAATATCTAGGCAATATGCATGAGAAGGTTTGGGATGTGACCAAAGAAGGATACATCATTCTTGATGAGGAAAATCTCACTCCCAATGACCGCATCAACAAACAATGCAACATGGCGGCACTTGACACAATCTACCGTGCCATTGATGACAAAGTATTTGAGCAAATCAAAGATCTTGAAAAGGCAAATGAGCTTTGGATAAGGCTTGAAGAAACATATGAAGGTACTTCAACGGTAAAAAGTGCCAAACTATATATGCTCAAGGACAAGTTCTCCATTTTCAAAATGAAGGATGATGAATCCATCCTAGAGATGTTCTATAGGCTCTAAGTCGTTGTCAATGATCTCAAGGGGCTTGGGGAGAAGGTTGAGGACAAGGACTTCTCACACAAGTTCTTGATGTGCTTACCTAAGAAGTTTGCCACCTTAAGATGAATGATCTTTAGAGAGGGATTGGACAAGGTCAAACCAACCGATGTGCTTGGAGATATAATGACCGATGCCCAATACAATGATGATGAAGATGAGGTAGAAGAGAAGAAGGAGACCAAGGTCAAGCAAGAGAAGCCCATTGCATTCAAGGCTTCATCTTCTAAGAGAAAGAGCAAGATGGAGAGTGATGATGATCCATTTGATGATGAGACCATGGCCCTTCTAGTGCAAAAGATGGGTCAGTTCATGAAGAAGAAAGGCTATGGTGCAAGAAAGAGAAGAGACTTCATGAAGGCAAAGGAGGTGCTTTGCTACAATTGCAATAGCCCAATCACATAGTGGCGGATTGCCCCTATGAAGATAAGAGATTTCATAATGGGGACTTGAAGCTCAAGAAGAACAAGAAGGATAAGAAAGAGAAGGAGAAGAAAGCAAAGAAGAGCTTCACATTCAACAAGAAGAAGAAGGGTGGTGGTTATGTGGTCACTTGGGATAGTGACAACTCCGATAGTGATGATGATACAAGCTCTAGTGATGATGAGAGGATCACTCGGCGAGCCATTGCAAGCCTCGCCCTCTCCAACAAGCCATCCATCTTTGACACTACATCAACATGCCTTATGGCCAAGCCTACCAAGGTAAAATATGATGATAGTGATGATGATTCTTGTGCTAGTGATGATGTAGGAGTGATGATGAGGAGGATGAGGACTACTCCAAGGATGATCTATTGGGCATAATAGATCAAATGAGAAAGGGCTACAAGAGGACCACCAAGAGATGCAAAATCTTGGAGGAGCTTGTTGCTCTCAAAAAGAGTAAGGAGTGCAAAGGAATTGAACAAGAGCTCAAAGCTCTTAGGAAATCCTTTGATGAGCTAGAGGACTCTCGTGAGTGTCTAAAGGAAGACCACGAGGATCTTGAAATTGCTCACACTAGGCTTAAGGAAGCCCACTCCACTCTACTTGAGCTCATCAAGGAAAAGGACCTCAAGTTGGAGAAGTTCATGAAGGAAGCTAAGGAGGAGCAAGTGATTGTCACTTGTGACATTGGACTAACATGTGATATTATTGATGATTCTTTATGTGTTGGTCCTACTAATGCTTCATGTAGCTCATCATCATCCACCACAACCAACTCTACCTCTACTACTAGTGATTCATCACTTGTGGTTGAGAATGAGACTCTCAAGAGAGAGGTGGATGATCTCACCCGCGCATTAGGCAATGCCTATGGTGGGGATGCCCGCTTGCTAAAATACTTGGGTAGCCAAAGGTTCTCTCTTAACAAAGAGGGTTTGGGATATATTCCCAAGAAAGGCAAGGCAGTCATTGCTACTCCAAAGCCTAGCTTTGTGAAGAGTAATGGTTGATTCTGTAATAGATGCAAGCAAGTTGGGCACCTAGAGCATAATTGCAACAAAATGAACAAGAACAAGAAAACTGCTAATATACCTTACATTCCTTTTGATTCTTGTTATGTGCTTACCAAGGGTGAGAAAGGTGTGCATGCTAGGTTTGTTGATACACAAATTGTAGGCCCAAAGAAGAAGGCTATTTGGGTACCAAAGAGCTTAGTGAATAACCTCCAAGGACCCAAACAAGTATGGGTACCTAAGAAACATTAATTTGTTTTATAGGTAAATTACAAAGCCGGAGGAAGGCATTGGGTGCTTGATAGTGGGTGTACTCAACATATGACCGGTGATTCAAGAATGTTCAACTCAATCAAACCCAATGATAGTGGCATTGAAAGTATCACATTTGGTGACAATAGTAAGGGTGATGTAAAAGGGTTTGGAAGGATTGAAATCTCTAATGATCATAGCATCTCCAATGTGCTACTAGTTGAAAAGCTCAATTTCAACTTGTTGTCGGTTGCTCAATTGTGTGATCTAGGCTTCAAGTGCATATTTGGTGTTGATGATGTGGAGATAGTTAGTGTTGATGGCTCCAATGTGATCTTCAAGGGCTTAAGATATGAGAATCTACACTTGGTTGATTTCAATGCTAGTGACACTCAACTCTCAACATGTTTGCTCACCAAATCAAGTATGGGTTGGTTATGGCATAGAAGACTTGGTCATGTTGGCATGAAGCAATTGAACAAGTTAGTGAAGCATGACTTAGTTAGAGGCTTGAAGGATGTCACATTTGAGAAGGATAAGCTATGTAGTGCATGTCAAGCCAGAAAGCAAGTGGGCAACACTCATCCATTGAAGAGCATTATGAGTACTTCCAAGGCATTTGAGTTATTGCACATGGATCTATTTGGGCCAACTACATACACAAGCATTGGTGGCAACAAGTATGGCTTTGTGATTGTGGATGATTTCACTAGATATACATGGGTATTCTTTCTTGGAGACAAGAGTGATGTATTTGGCATATTCAAGAAGTTCATCAAGAGAGTGCAAAATGAGTTTGAGACCACAATCAAGAAAGTGAGAAGTGACAATGGAAGTGAGTTTAGAAAAACAAGAATTGATGAGCTATGTGATGAGCTTGGAATCAAACATCAATTTTTGGCCAAGTATACACCTCAATCCAATGGCCTAGTTGAGAGGAAGAATAGAACCTTGATTGATATGGCAAGATCAATGTTGAATGAGTATAATGTGAGTCATTCATTTTAGGCTGAAGCAATCAACACGGCTTGCTTCTATAGCAACTGTCTCTATTGCCATAAGTTTCTAGAGAAGACACCATATGAGATCTTAAATGGAAGAAAGCCCAACATTGCATACTTTCGGGTATTTGGTTGCAAATGCTACATCTTGAAGAAGGGCACTCGATTGAGCAAGTTTAAGAAGAAATGTGATGAAGGATTCCTACTTGGTTACTCAACTACTAGCAAAGCTTATAGAGTTTAGAATTTGGCTAGTGGTCAACTTGAAGAAGTTCATGATGTTGAGTTTGATGAAACAAATGACTCTTAAGATGAGGAAGACAACTTGGATGATGTGAGAGGAACTCAATTAGCTAATGCTATGAAAGAGATGGACATTGGTGATATTAGGCCAAAGCAAGTGATTGATGTGGATGACAACAAAGATCAAGTGCTCCAAAGTCCAATTACATAAGCTAGTGGTTCTCTAATGCAAAATCAAGCTAGTACATCATCTCAAGTGCAATAAGATCAACAAGTGGCTAGTTCATCATCTTCAACTCATGATCAACATCAACATCCAAGCAATTAAGTCCAAGTGCTTCAACCAACTAACATTGCAAGAGACCATCCATTGGATTCCATCATTGGTGACATAAAAAGAGGAGTTCAAACTAGATCAAGATTGGCATCATTTTGTGCACATTCTTCTTTTGTGTCAATGGAAGAACCCAAGAACATTGATAAAGCATTGAGAGATCCGGATTGGGTAAATGCAATGCATGAAGAGCTCAACAACTTCAAGAGAAATGAAGTATGGGAACTAGTTGAGAGGCCTAAGGATCACAATGTCATTGGAACAAGCTGGGTCTTTCACAACAAGCAAGATCAAGATGGAATAGTAGTAAGGAACAAAACAAGACTAGTGGCTCAAGGTTACACACAAATAGAGGGTCTTGACTTTGGTGAAACTTATGCCCCGGTTGCAAGATTGGAAGCAATTAGGATTCTACTTGCCTATGCTTGTGCTCACAATATCAAGCTATATCAAATGGATGTAAAGAGTGCATTTCTCAATGAGTACATTCAAGAGGAGGTGTATGTGGAGCAACCACCCGGTTTTGAAGATGACAAGAAACCCAATCATGTCTACAAGTTGAGCAAAGCTTTGTATGGATTGAAGCAAGCACCTAGAGCATGGTATGAAAGATTAAGAGATTTCTTGCTATCCAAAGGATTTGTCATGGGCAAAGTGGATACTACTCTCTTCACCAAGAAGATTGGGAAAGACTTGTTTGTGTTGCAAATATGTTGATGATATCATATTCGGTTCAATCAATCAAGATTATTGTGATGAGTTTGGGAAAATGATGGCAAAGGAATTTGAAATGTCAATGATTGGTGAACTTAGTTTCTTTCTTGGACTTCAAATCAAACAAATGAAGGAAGGAACATTTGTGAGCCAAACCAAATACATAAAGGACATGCTAAACAAGTTTGGTATGGAAGATGCAAAAGGAATCACTACTCCAATGAGCACTAATGGAAGCTTGGATAGTGACAAGAGTGGGAACATGGTAGATCAAAAGCTATATAGATCCATGATTGGTAGCCTACTCTATGTGACAGCATCAAGGCCCGATGTAATGTTTAGTGTATGCATGTGTGCAAGATTTCAAGCCTCACGAAGAGAAAGTCATTTGAAGGCAACAAACAGAATATTGAGGTACTTAAAACATACACAAGATGTTGGATTGTGGTATCCCAAAGGTGCAAGCTTTGAGCTAGTTGGATATTCGGATTCCGACTATGCCGGTGACAAAGTTGAGAGAAAGAGCACCTCCGGGACTTATCAATTTTTGGGAAGATCACTTGTCTCATGGTCATCCAAGAAGCAAAATAGTATCGCACTATCTACCGCTAAAGCCGAATACATCGCCGCGAGTAGTTGTTGTGCACAAATCTTGTGGATGAAGGCCACATTGAAGGATTTTGGAATCAATTTCAAGAATGTGTCATTGCTATGTGACAATGAAAGTGCTGTGAAGCTTACCAACAATCCGGTTCAACATCAAAGAACAAAGCATATTGATGTTCGTCATCATTTCATTAGAGATCATCAACAAAAGGGTGACATTGCTATTGAGAGTGTGGGCACCGAAGATATATTAGCCGATCTATTCACCAAGCCACTTGATGAGAAGAGATTTCACAAGCTAAAGAATGAGTTGAACATACTTGACTTCTCCAACATGAGTTGATGCACCCCATATATGACATGCCTCTCCTTTGAGCCACAAGGTACAATTGGTTGACATGTCATACATTCTATACTAAGGACTTGGTTAGTGCATCTAGTCATAATTTGCATGTTCTAGGCTCATTCATGAAAATCAAATAAATTTGATGTTTATATGGTGCCACTATTTTTCCATGACTTCTATGATCTAGTGGTAGCATATAACTTGTTTGAGTAGCTTGTGATCCTAAGTGTTTAATCTAGAGAACTTGTCTAAATATTTGCTTCAACATGGTGCATGATAACCCTTCTAGTGAGGTGTGAAGAAGCTTGCCCTTGGATCAAACCGAAGCATTTTATTCATGCAAGCAATCTAGGTTGAATCACAAACTTGATCCTCACACCATAATATGTCATAATAATCTATCTAAAATTGGTCCCTTGTGGTCATTGGTGCCAAAGGGGGAGAAAATGTTGTTCACAAAGATAGATTCTAAAGGGGGAGAAAACCTAAAGGGGAGAATTGATAAAAGAAGGGGATCAACTAAAATTTTGAGCACACAAGTAGGGGGAGCAAGCTCTTAAACATGAATGTTGCATTTCCTTGTGCACTTCATATGTATGATGCATAGTTATGCATTTCTTTTTCTCCGATACATTGCTTGTGTGGTGACTTGCTAGTATAATTTGAATGGTATATTAGGTACTAGCATGAATAGGAAGTAGTTAGATTTTCTTGCTTCATGTTTTCCAAAGTGGTACTAGAGCCTTGCTTATAATGTTGATCTCACGAGGTTTCTAGTTATGTTTGTGCTTTTCTAAATGGTATCTAACTACATAAGGTGCTAAGATGGTGTTTATCGCTACTCCGATGGTATCACGCTTCAAAGGTCTATAATCTAAAACACTTAGCACCTATTGGTAGTCAATGTTCCTATATTTTCCTATCTAAACATGTATGCTTCAAAAATCCAAACATATAGCATACATGTAGGGGGAGCCATTGCTATCAATTTGAATTCATGATCACATGTCCATATAATTCTTACACATGGTAACATATTTGGGCAAAGTGACATGAAGTCAATCAAAATTTTATCATAACATATTTGTGAAAGGGTTGTCACCAATTACCAACAAGGGGGAGATTGAAAGCTCTATGTTTGGTGTTGATAATTAGTGACAATGTCCAAGTGCTAATCATGTGCTTAAGATTGTATGTAGCAAAGGATGGTTAGCACATAGCATGGTGAAGCATGATGATCAATTGTGGATGATGAAGTGCTTACCATGGTGATGGAGGAGGAACAAGGTGCAACCCTATGGAGCTCAAGGCAAAGGTATCAACAGGGTTTTTGCATTTTGGTGATCAAGACACCTAGAGGGTGTGATCACATTTAGGATCGATAGCCGTACTATAAAGAGGGGAATTTCCAGGGCTATTGATCACCTAAGTGCCACTAGATGAATATTCATTTGCATTTGCATTTAGATCTAGTGGACAGCTAATTTAACGCTTCGAAAATGATTGTGAAAATGCTAACACACATGCACATGGTGATGTACACTTGGTGATGTTAGCACATTTGCGAAGGCGGTGGAGTTTGAGCGGTAGAGAGGGGTTTGGGGTCCTCTCTCCCTATGGCCGAGCTTGCGAGGTGGGATTCAGCGCTTTTCGGAAAATGAAACGCCTATTTTCCACTGCGCCGGACGCGAAGAAATGGAGGCGAACAGAGGTCACAGAGGTGACCGGACGCTGAACCGGATGCGGTCTCAGCGTAACCAGACGCGTCCAGTCAGTGTCAGCGAGCAGCACAAGGGGCAGCTAGGGTTTCTAACTAGAGCGTCCGACGCCTCACGGGATCGGCGCATCCGGTCAACTTGGCGTGCAGCAGCATCAGCGAAGAGCTAACTGGACGCGTCCGCGAGTCCGGTCACGATCGACCGGACGCGTCCGGTCGTGGTGGGTGCTTACTGGACTCAAACCGGACGCTGGGTGTAATGCGTCTGGTCAGTTCTGCAGCGCGTCCGGTTGGTGCTTCGCGAGCGCAGGCGCTGGGCGATCGGCGCGTCCGGTCAATTCAAGCTGCGTGTCCGGTCACTCTAGTGCATGAACGAGTACTTTTAAATGACCGTTATGATTGAACGAATGAAATTCAAAGTGAGACACGTGGCGTTCATCGGGGAGGTCACGGTGGAGCGACCGGACGTTGTGCGCATCCGGTCAGGCCAGACCAGCGTGTCCGGTCACCCCGAGTGTGGCTATTTCGTGAGCCAATGGCTCTATTCTTTCGGGGGCTCCTATAAATACTTGTTGGCTGGCTCTTTGGGGCCTCTCTTGGCCGGTTGATCATTCTAGCACTCCTTTGAGCTGAGCACATCCCCTCCCATTCATCTCCCTTGCTTGTTTGCCTAATCAAAGCGAGATTGAGTGATCTCAAGTGCATTTGCTTGTGAGTTTGCATCTAGTTGGCACTTGGGTGTTCATTCGCTATAGGATTCTTGTTTCTCTTGGTGGTTGCCGCCACCTAGACAGCTTGGAGCAGCGGTGGAGGTCTGGCATGTGTTGGAGATTGTTCGTGGCCGGCTCCGGTGAGCTTGTTGTGAGGGGTTGTTGTGGTTCCCCGGCAGAGCGCCGAATTCCAACTCTAGTGGATTGCTCGTGTCAGAACTGCTCATCATTTGGTAGGTGCTTGTGGCACCTTTTGAGAGTCTCGGTGTGATACCGATTAGCCACCGAACCACGTGGTGTAGGGGGACACAACGGGGACTAGCGTGCCGGCAAGCACGTGAACCTCGGGATAAATCATCGTGTCTTCACTTCATTGATTGGGATTGATTTGTCTCGGTGGATTGGTTATCTTGAATATCATCACTTGGAATTATTGATTGGTTGGCTCAATTCATCACCCCTCGGTGAAATATTTCTTACCCTACTCTTGTATTACATTTCAAGTACTTAGTTGTTTTCTCTAGTGCTTAGTACCTTGAGTAGAGTAGCCTTCTAGTTTCCTCTTGCGGTTTGACTTGTGCGGTTGAGTGAAATATATTAGAATTGTCTTTTAGATAGGTGTCTTGTAACACTCCATAGGCTAGGCAAAACTCGCTTCTCACTATTTGTTATTGCTAATTAAATTGTCTAGCACATTTTGTAGAAAGTTTTATTAGGCTATTCACCCCCCCTCTAGCCATCAAGACCTTTCACCATTGGATCTGAGATGGACGCTCCAGATTAGATGAGGGAGGGGAGAGAGAAAAGGCAGATGCCGGAACAGAGGGAGACCACGACGGTGACCATTGCCGGCGGCCAAAAACCTTGCCGGCGCACCTAGAACAAGCGATTCCGGCCACCAAAATGCACGCGACTTGCACCGAATGAACGGGAAGCTCAATACAAACTCACCAACGTAGGATACAGAGACTGGGACGGACCAAGGGTGAGATGCGTCTCGGGAAGGCGGTAGTGTAGTCCCTGTGTTCAACAATAATGCGAGGTAAGCGAAACAAACCGATAGAATGGAGGGCGAAAGCTTCGGTGGGCTCGCAAAAACATGTTCCCAGCCTTATATTGCATTTAAATATTATAAAAGTATTATTTCCTTATGTTAAATATGCATAATTAATTGCATAATCAAATCAATTTAGACTATTTTTAAATCCTTGCAAGTTTTGGGTGTTACAATCAACACGAAGGGTTGCTGGCTCCCTGCTTTGGCTTCGGGACAGAAAACGAACGGACGGACTACAGTCCGCACAAAACAAACAGATGGACTTTGGTCGAACAAGACGAAATTTGCACCAGGAAATTTGGCACCTAATTTCGCCACGTTTCCAGTACCCAATCGGCCACATCAACACTCCACCCCTTAGTTGCACTAATCTAGAGTTCGGGTGACGGATCAATTAAGCCATCTGCCTTGATTAATAGATTAACGAAGATAGTTGCCTTAAGACGACTGCCTGTGTTAATGGAGCATTAACGAAGGCAGACGCCTTATGTCGTCCATCTTTGTTTAATGATTAACACAGGCGGGCGCTCGACCACAAGCCCTGCCACTGATTAACGGAGGCGGTCGCCTGTTGACACTAGCTAACACCACTTGAATACTAGGTTGTCATCCCTAGCATGGTGCTAGAGCGTACTAAGGTATTTATAAACATAAAGGCTCTCTAGAAAATAATCTATTCTATCAGCAAGCGCACAGATAAAATACCTCATTGTAGCATTTCACCAGGATAAGTATTCCAGGTATCGTTATTTATAATTTTGCTTAAGAGAACGGTGAAAGCGAAAACAGGGGTAAAATCTATCAAGGCTTAGACTAGAGATAAACTTGCAAGAACATGATTACTACTGAGAAACTCGTCACACAGTCACTTGCTTTGGCAGGGGGTAAGCCATAATAATAAAGATAATAAAATATAAGCTCATGGGTAAATAACACAGCGATTAGAAATAGACTACTCCACATAAATGTAAGGTGACGTCGGACTAGCAAGAGAATGGATTCTAAGTATCTACTATTTACTAAGTCATAATCTACTCTAAGCATCTACAAGATCATATATAGCACAAAAGACTCTTCATTCATGTATAAGGAACATTGCTAAAGTAAATCAGAACATAGCAAGACTTACTCCGCAATACAAATTCTGCCTGTCCTATCAACGGAGGGTGGACTATATAAGAATCAACGAAGCTATCACCATCGCGAACTACCACACGACCCGGCCAATAGGATACATTTGCAGGTAAATAACATCTAAGCACCACGCCTACATGTGATCTACCACTTAACTCCCACGTGAAAAGAGCTAAGCGCTTTGCAAACTCATGCATGAACTCATCATCAATCATAACTATATCACTTATAGAACTAGAGCAAACTAGGAACATAATAAATAAAGACATAATGCAATTAGAATAAAGTCGTAGAGAAAGATATGAAATAATACCAATCTTTATTGACGAAGATCCGAAATCCAGAGCGCTAGGCCCTACTTCTCTAATTCTATCTAATCAATCCTATAAAACTTGAAAGAATTGGGAGTAGCTAAATCTAATTCTCTACGGGAGAGAGAGTTTCTAAACCCTAAACTTGATGGCTTCCTCTGATAATGATTTCTCCTCCTCCCCTGGGGTGGAGAGGCCCTGCTTATATAGCCCCCTCAAATGATCGTGGGCCGTCGGATGAAACCGACATTAATCGCACGGTTTTCCTTGATCCTTTAGGTCGGTGGAGCATAATCCGCGAAGTTGACGCTGATTGGCCACGGGAGTAGGGCGGCCGCCCCAAACCCTAGGGCGGGCGCTCTAGGCTAGGCCCCGTTCGGCCTCCCGTTCGTTCACGTGTCTTCTAGAGTCTTCTAGATGATAGAAAATTAGCGCACATGTTAATATCTCTATGTAAACCCGACGTGTGGGCCTTCTCTCCGTATTTTCTGATAACCCCCTGCAGAAATAGACAAACACCAAAACTCGTGGAATTCTGTCAGATAAAACCCTAATTCTAGATGTCTAGTGCATATTGATCCTTTTCCATGTTTAGTTGACAATTAAATTTGATACTTAAGGATCGTCAACAAACTCCCTCAAGCTTACCCTTTGCTCGTCCCTGAGCAAACAACTAAAACTCAGATGGATCAGGAGTTGCTTTGATGTTTTCTTTCCTGACAGGCACACATGCTTTCATATAAAATTCTCCCAGATTAGAGTGAAGTGTCTTGGGGATTAGCACCTGTACTTAAGCCTTAGGTAATTGAAAGACAAAATAATTAAGCCAAGCACTATTCCTCCTGTCTATACCTCACCTTTGTTCTGGAGTTTTGCATAAGTTTTCAAAATAAAGCTCAGAGTTCCTAGACATGATTCACTTCAACAGCCCATACATATGTTTAATCGAACTGCGGATCCAAAGGAACTCAACATACAATTAAATCAAGATGTGCATGTGTGGTGGAGTAAATAATAGTGATGGTGATGATAAAACTTATCGCTCACTGTTCCTCATATTGCTATCTCTCCTCCTCTCTTGATCTTTTATTGGGAGAGAACATGGGCTATCTCTTTTTTCTTTTTTTTTTCTTTTTTTCAGGTGGGTAGTAAATACCCCTAATTCTACTGTCGGACACTTGTCCATTTTTTCCGCTCAGGTGGGTATCTTTGTACCCCTAATTCTACTGTCGGACACTTGTCCATTTTTACCTCTCGTCTCACTCTTTTTCTTTTCTTTTTCGAGGTTCCGGGCACTTGCCCCTTTTTATTTCCTCGCATATTTTTGCATAGCCCATGTCTCTTTCTGCATTTGATTTTTTAGGAGAGAGAATAACAATACTTTGGGACAGTGAGTGATAACAATATTTTTAACAGATTTTTAATGATTGGTGTAATAGATGTATGCAAGTGAGTATCTTGATTTAACCACATGAAAAGCTCCTAAGGATCTACACAGCTCAATGAAACTCGAAAGATACAGCAATTATAGCAAGTATGGCTGTGGTAAGAATGTTATGCTAGGAACTCATCATGTGATTTGCAGGTTTTTTTTTCAAAATAAATTTCCAGAACTTAGTGTTGTAAGAACAAGATAAACAGCAGCTCAAACTTTATATCATGTCTTATCTTTTACCTGGACTTTAGTTTTAGGCTCATGTTCCCACAGATAGTAAATTTCAGATTTTAGCAAGTCTTGGGAGAACTCTAATATAAAAGCTAGGCACTTGAAGGTAAGTAAACAGAGCAACTGTTCATCATTTCCATCATACATATTTTTGGATTTTCTTCATTTATGTCTAGAGATTGAACTAAACAGGAAAATAAAGCACACTTATCTACACACTCTTTTTATTTGGTTTTCATTTTTTAGGAATGCAGTAAATTAAGAAAGAAAATATTTATTGGGTTTTCTAAGTTTTTTTTAAGATATAAATATCTAAAACAGAAAAAGAAAAACTGAAAAGTAAATAGAAAAAACAATTAAAACTCACTCAGTAACTGGGGAGGAACTCCCCCAAGCTGGTTGTTGTCGTGGCTCTCTTCACTCAATGTTGAAGTAGCGCAGCATGGTCGTGACATTGTTGTTCAAGGTTGTGGTGTCTTCCCTTATTGCTTGCACTCTAGTGGCTTGCTCCTGGTTCCATTTTTGTTGCTCCTCCAGGAGTCTTCCGTGCTCTGCTTGCGTAGTGCGGATGTCGAGGAGAGTGTTGTCGGTGCGGGTGTAGAAGGCAGCAGTCTCTTGGTAGTAGTCCCCCGAGAAGGCGTAGGAGGCGTCGGAGTATCTTCCTGTATCAAACTGGGGCTGGGGCCTAGACCCTGAAGCTCCATATGGGTCAGTGGAGTACCTTCTTGTAAAAGGCGGGTTCTCCCACTGGTGATATTGTCCCTCCGGCCATGTCTCTTGTGGTGGTTCTTCTGGCTGGACGTGTCGCGCCCATGGGTCCCGAAGAACTCTGGGGTTGTAATCATTATAGTGCAGATGTGCTGCCTCTTCTGGCCCGGGATCAGCTCCTTGCCATGTATGTTCCTGATGGGTGGCCATCCTTGCGGATGCCGCGCGCTGTGGAGCTCTCCGGTTCACCGGTGCTGCAGTCTCAATCAAATAATTTCGAACAGAATATATGCCAAGGTCCGGGTTAGGTAACCGAACCTTGGTGTTGTTGTCATACAGCATGTACATTATCCCCGCTTCCCTTTTTAACATCCGTGCGTATCTAAAAGTGTCGTAGCCGTGATAAAATCTAGGTTCCTCAATGAATTCTAACGATGAATTTTCTAACAACTTAAGGCTAACGGCTAAACGAGTTATGAGTGAAGTACACCCGACAGGTCCCTAAAGAGTAGGTGTGCTAAGCCAATGGGCAACTAAAAGAGTAACAGGTGAAACTTGGATTTTGTTTATGGCGGCATAAATGAGTTGTAGATCTCCCACACGCACCTTTCTCAAGTCATCACGAAAAAAAAGATTGTACCCAAGCCATTTGTGGAACATCCGGAGTGTAGGATGCTCCATGTCGCTGGTTCGGGGTTGGTAAAAGAGTTCGTCCCTAGAGATTTCTCTCCAAAACTGATGTTTCTCAAAATTGGGCAAGCCGGAGTCAAGGTCCAGAATGCTCCGTGGAGGAAAACCGAGGTGATTACTCAGCTCTCTCCAGGACAGCATAATGTCCTACTTGAACATCCGAAAAGAAATTCCCCCCTCACAATATTGTAACGTGCAAAGAAATTCAATAGTAAGGAGACGGGAACCATGCTCAGTGATATTCCAAAAGTCCGTCCATCCTATCATTTGAAAAATTAAGTCAAATTCAGCAGCCATACCTGTCTCTTGGAGTAAGGCAAAATCGATGGTGGGAGTGTGAATGAATGTCTTGTTTTTCAACTGCTGGAGAATCTCCTTCTCCCTGCGATTCCTGAGCCCAAGGTCTCCTATCTTGAGTAGGACCTTGTTTGGTGCACCCGACGAAGACGATGGAGCTTGCGGAGGTGCCGAATCAACACTCATCTCCGACTGGCGTGAGGAGAGTCGAGACGAACTCCTCGTACCACTCCTGAGAGACTTGGCCGCGCTCTTTACTTTCTTAAACATCCTGCAGAATAATAGGGACAAACAGAAACTCGTGGAAATATGTGAGAAAAATATGTTAGTGGTTAGCTGTCCGAGAAGTCAGTCGTCCAGGGGTTAGTCGTCCGAGAGAATTATAAATTTTAGCAGCACTTCCCCCTAAACAACTTTTAATTCTGCTTGGGACAGCGGGGACACTAATTACTAGGTGATCTCACTCTCTATCTCAAAAATTTTCCAAACTCTCTTCCACTCTTTCTTTCCCTTTCCACTCTCCTTCTCACTCTCCCACTAGATCACTTCTTCTGAAAGTCGAGAGCTCAAGCTTGCATATGTTTTCTGGAATGTGTGTGGGATGAGAATGAGGTAGAGAGGTGGCCTTTTATAGTTGGAGCTGGGGGCAGGGCGGGCGCCCTGGCCAACAGGGCGGGCGCCCCACTTGAGTGCCCTCTGTGGCTGAAACTTTCCCACTCCCTCACATGCTTCACTCCTACGCCAAATAATGCTGCATAGGTGGTGGTTGGTCGGTGGAAGTTGTCTGGTTGAGTGGAGATGAGTTGGTGGGTGAAATTATGTGTTATGATATATGTGAGGTGTAGTGTATGACATATGGGACCAAAGGATGTGGGTCATGCTTCTAGAAGATTGCTATAAATAAATATAATGCAGGAAAAATTATGAGAATTGAAACTGAAAAAATGATCATGGAAAAATATTTTTGTGCCTCCACAATAATTAATAATTATGGGTTTTTACACACCACAAATATTATTTATATGGGACTTTTGATTTTTATAATAATGCTATGGATGAGTATGACTAATGCAAGAATTAATTATGCAAAAAATTAAATGATGTGGATAAATACCGAATTACCTCCCGGCGAGGGTTTGGGAATTTTAGGTCCCCCAAGCTGGACCTCCAAATCTTTTTAAACTTCTGAATTGCCTTCCTCTGGAGATGGTGTCTCCAGTGGTTTCTCTTCGTGAACCTCCTCCACTGTAGAGTCTCTCTCTGGTCTGGGATTGAATGTGAAGTGTTCTTCTTGTCCGTTTATGCTGAACTTGATTTCTCCCTTACTGACATCAATGTGGGCATTGGCGGTGCTCAGAAATGGCCTTCCAAGGATGATGGACACTTTTGAGTTGGGGTTCATGTCCAGTACCACGAAGTCTACTGGCACAAGGAAATCTCTTATTCTGACTGGGATATTTTCTGCGATGCCCATCGGGTGTCGAACTGATTGATCTGCTAGTTGTAGGCACATTGATGTTGGTTCTAGGGTTGTGTGTTCAAGCTTCTTGTAGACTGATGCTGGCATCACACTGACACTTGCTCCGAGATCACAAAGTGCATTGTTAAAGTGCTGGTCTCCGATTGCGCAATCAATGGTAGGACATCCTGGATCTTTCTTCTTCCTTAGTGGTTGGTTGAGGATGGCCGCACTACATTCTTCTGTCAGCTTGATTACCTCAGTGGTGGGCAGTGGCCTCTTTTTGTTAAGAATATCTCTAATGTACTTCGCATATGTGGGTACCTGTATGGCATCAAGTAGAGGTATGTTGACATATAACTTTTGAATGACCTCTACAAACTTACCAAACTGCTCATTCGACTGTAGTCCTCTGTTTCTTCTGGGAAATGGCAAATAGTTGGTGTCGTGAAAATCTTTCCTTATTTCTCCAGTTCTTGATGGTTGTAGCAGATCTTCTACTTCAACTGGTCTCTCTTCTTCTATCATTGCTGGTTGCACTGGAGCTGGTGTTTTTTGCTTCTCTCTTGGGTGTGGGGGATCTCTGGTAGATCTCCCTCCTCTAGTAGTTATGCTCTTTACCTGCTCAAGGTTAGTGGCAACAGGCAAGACAGCAGCTAGCTTAAGCTCTACCCTCTTATTAAGAGTGTTTTGCTCATCAAAGGCAGTTAATAGAAAATCCATTTTATTGTGTATATCTTTTAAAAATGATTCATTTGTATCTAGCCTTTGTTTGACTTCATCATTAGTTTTAGTTTGTTGAGCAATTATCTCCTTTAATGAAGGTTGTTTGAGAATATTACCTGAATTCATACCTTTGCTATTGGGTTGACTTGAGGTGGTTTGATATTTGTATACTGTCTCTATAGCCTTTTGATCTTCTTTGAACTTGGCCCTCTGGTCAATCCAATGAAGCAAATCTTCCATCTTAGTTGATAGTGCTTTTACTTCTTCTGGTATTTCTTCAGTTTGATGACAATGTTGAGTCTTGTCTTGGAACCAGCTTTGGTTTTCTGCTATCTTATCCAAAAGTGTCTCTGCTTTTCCAATTGTAAACTCCAAGAATGATCCTTCAGCAGATGCATCTAGGCACTCACGAGACTTTTGGGTTAATCCATGATAAAAGGTCTGCATAAGTAACCATTTGGCCATTCCATGGTGAGGACAATCTGATATGTATCCTTGAAAACGCTCCCATGCTTCTGGAATGGTTTCTGTCTTCTGCTGTTGGAAACTGACAATATTTCCTCTTAAGGCAGCTGTTTTGCCTATAGGGACAAACTTTGATAGAAAGGCATCTGACAGGTTCATCTAATTTTTGATGTTTGCTTGATTGGTGTAGAACCACTTCCTCGCCTTCCCTTCTAGTGAAAATGGAAAGAGGCGAAGTAGTATGACGTCTTTGTCAACTCCGTTAATGCTAATTGTGCTTCCAATCTCCAAGAAGTTCTGCAAATGTGCACTAGCATCTTCGTGTGCCTTCCCACTGAATTGTATAGCTTGCACCAAGTTGATGAGGTTTGACTTGAGCTCGAACTCAGGTACTCCTTCTACTTCAAATCTTGGACCAGTAAGAATGTTCTCAAGACTTGGGGCAGAAAATTCCTGTAAGGTCTTCTGTGCCATCACTTCAACAATTGGTAGCTAGCTTCTTCTTCCTTGATTGCTTTGGTTCTGATGATGAAGAATTTAATTCACCAGAGTCAATCCTGATATACCCTGTAAAAAATATAAACATAGGAAAACAACATGGTGAACCTGCCAAAGCAGAGGTGCCTTGCTATGATTTCTCATTTATATAGTAGCTGTTATGCAATTATTTCTCAATAGTCTAGTCTAAAATTTTATTTGAATAACCTTGATCGACTTCCTGACTTTCCTTACTGTTCCCCGACAACGGCGCCAGAAATGCTTGTTGACACTAGCTAACACCACTTGAATACTAGGTTGTCATCCCTAGCATGGTGCTAGAGCGTACTAAGGTATTTATAAACATAAAGGCTCTCTAGAAAATAATCTATTCTATCTGCAAGCGCACAGATAAAATACCTCATTGTAGCATTTCACCAGGATAAGTATTCCAGGTATCGTTATTTATAATTTTGCTTAAGAGAACGGTGAAAGCGAAAACAGGGGTAAAATCTATCAAGGCTTAGACTAGAGATAAACTTGCAAGAACATGATTACTACTGAGAAACTCGTCACACAGTCACTTGCTTTGGCAGGGTGTAAGCCATAATAATAAAGATAATGAAATATAAGCTCATGGGTAAATAACACAGCGATTAGAAATAGACTACTCCACATAAATGTAAGGTGACGTCGGACTAGCAAGAGAATGGATTCTAAGTATCTACTATTTACTAAGTCATAATCTACTCTAAGCATCTACAAGATCATATATAGCACAAAAGACTCTTCATTCATGTATAAGGAACATTGCTAAAGTAAATCAGAACATAGCAAGACTTACTCCGCAATACAAATTCTGCCTGTCCTATCAACGGAGGGTGGACTATATAAGAATCAACGAAGCTGTCACCATCGCGAACTACCACACGACCCGGCCAATAGGATACATTTGCAGGTAAATAACATCTAAGCACCACGCCTACATGTGATCTACCACTTAACTCCCACGTGAAAAGAGCTAAGCGCTTTGCAAACTCATGCATGAACTCATCATCAATCATAACTATATCACTTATAGAACTAGAGCAAACTAGGAACATAATAAATAAAGACATAATGCAATTAGAATAAAGTCGTAGAGAAAGATATGAAATAATACCAATCTTTATTGACGAAGATCCGAAATCCAGAGCGTTAGGCCCTACTTCTCTAATTCTATCTAATCAATCCTATAAAACTTGAAAGAATTGGGAGTAGCTAAATCTAATTCTCTACGGGAGAGAGAGTTTCTAAACCCTAAACTTGATGGCTTCCTCTGATAATGATTTCTCCTCCTCCCCTGGGGTGGAGAGGCCCTGCTTATATAGCCCCCTCAAATGATCGTGGGCCGTCGGATGAAACCGACATTAATCGCACGGTTTTCCTTGATCCTTTAGGTCGGTGGAGCATAATCCGCGAAGTTGACGCTGATTGGCCACGGGAGTAGGGCGGCCGCCCCAAACCCTAGGGCGGGCGCCCTGGGCTGGGCCCCGTTCGGCCTCCCGTTCGTTCACGTGTCTTCTGGAGTCTTCTAGATGATAGAAAATTAGCGCACATGTTAATATCTCTATGTAAACCTGACGTGTGGGCCTTCTCTCCGTATTTTCTGATAACCCCCTGCAGAAATAGACAAACACCAAAACTCGTGGAATTCTGTCAGATAAAACCCTAATTCTAGATGTCTAGTGCATATTGATCCTTTTCCATGTTTAGTTGACAATTAAATTTGATACTTAAGGATCGTCAACACCGCCCACTATGCCTGCCTATGTTAATAAAAAGGGTTGTGCCTCGTGAAATCATTTGTGTAGTAGGGCGACCTGAGAAAAGGAGAATGAGCTCAACTCTTTGGGAGTGAAGAAGCATGTGGTGACTCTATCAGTGGAGGATGTGTTGAATGTTCCTCCTGCATTTTGAAATAAAAAACTAAAATGGCTTTGCCCATAACAAATTGGGTTTTGAAGTGGGCTAAGCCCAAACAATGAAGCACATAAATTAGTCCATGGAAGGAGCTTACATAAGCTACTGTGGATTTATGATGATTACTCCCTTCATTCAAAGTTATAAGTCACTTTGACCTTTTTTTTACATAATTTGCTTTGTATCTAAATATACGTTATATCTAGATACATAACAAAATTGATGTACCCAAAAAGTCAAAGCGACTTATAATTTGGAACATAGAGAGTAAATTTGTAATAACATTTGTGCCATGGATGATTTTTATTACAATTTGAGTTCATAGCATAAGGTGCTTCGAGATGCACCTTCTATGAGGATCAGATTTTTGTCACAAGGACATTATAAATTCGTTTATTGACATAAAAATCCTTGTTTATGACATAAATTGAACATCATAGAAGGTCACATCTCTTGTGATGAGCCGAAGGGCAGCATTTGTTAAAGGTGGAGTCTTGAATGGCAATGCAACTGTGGTGGTGTTCTATCCTGGTGATAGTGCAGATGTGGGATCAGCCTCATTAGGCTGCTCAAAGTAAGCAGCGGAAAAGATGGCTCAAGTCTAGGTACATGGAGGTTCGCACATGGACGACTTCAAGGTGGAGTTTGTTACATGTGTCCAATATGTTTGCGTTATGCTAGGATTTGAGTTGTATTATGATTAAGATAAAGATGGAGTCTGTAACACCCCAGGTGTTTGTCACCACAGTGGGTTTGAGCTCAAACGTGACATGTTAAGTGGTGATGAAGGTGTCAAGGTCAAATCTACGAAAATGAGCCCCAACCTGGATTGGCACAACACACCTTTGCTTACATGTTGGCCCCCTTTCAGATATATACCTAAGTAATGTTGAAGTTGCTTCTTTTCTTGTGTCTCACATCCATATCTATCTATATTGACCATTAGAAAAGTTTCACAAAGTTTGAAATCGAAAAGTCACATGAAATGATAAGTTATATCCTTGTTGGAATGGTCTTATTAAGTGAACGAGAACATAGATCATCAACCAAACCTTGCAACCTTGCCCAAATGACTCTAGATGAACTCTACAACAAAAGTCAAGCAGGGTTCATGTTGAGCAAATGTCAAGAGAATGTCTCAATTGGCCTACAACCCTAGTTTAAGCTTTACCAGGATGTTACTTTGACCAAGGTGGAACTACATATTATATTCAAGATATGATGTTTGATCTTTAAGCAAAGTTGAAGATTAGGATGTGTATGACAAATGTTATTTTTGGACCAAGTCATGATTCAACTTCTAAGTGCCCCAAACAGTGGCCTCAGGTTTGGATGCAACACTATTTTGGGACCCCTGAAATATTTCTAAGTCCCTGAAAGAACAGCAGCGAGTTAACTTCTTTGCGATATTTTATCTTTCAAATTCACATGGCAGCTCACCTGGGTTCCTCAATATGAGTTGAAGTACCTTTTGTGGTAGAAACAATGAATCAACTCTCATCAAATTTGGAGTTTATTTGGATCTTCAAAAATAGCTACCAAAGCAGCAATGGTTCACTTTGTCACTAAACCGACATTGGCATGTTGGCATCCCGTGTTCTTGTGATTTTGTTAAGCAACTGGAGTTGGTCCTCAAATAAAAATTGGAGCACATGTTGTGGAGAAGATCATGCAAAAAGATGGCACTAGTTTGACGTTGTTTTGACCATCATTTTTTGATCCTTGTTAATCCACGTCAATAAGGTGACATGGCCATCTTGGAAGTTAATTAGATGTTAATCCAGTGCTCGAATGGTCACGACCCCTTAATGAAAATTATAAAGCTTCATGTCCTCCAAACTATGTTTAAGGCCCGTACTCCAATTCAGCCCAGATCTAGCCCAAAATGGCATCCCACCTTGCCCACTCCAGTGTGCGCCACGTGTTCGACGCAATGCATCCGTGGCGTTCATGCCGAGTCCGCACCCCACCACGGCCGACACCCGTCCCTGCCTCTCCACTCGTGATGGGGAGATGCCGAGCTGCCCCAGATGCTCCCTCACTTGCCATTCTCGCTGCCCTGCTCGCCCTCCTCACCTGCGCCAAAGCACGGACGCCGCTCACCGCCATTGCTAGCCGTCGCGCTACACGCCTTGGATGAGCCGTTGCGCCCTTCCCCGGCCCCGGTGGAGCCTTGCCACGGGTGCTGCATGGCCACCAGGTGCCATGTGGTCCGCCTTCGCCAGCCGTCGCGCCGCAGCCATAGACCACTTCCATTGAAGCTCCGCCAGTGCTCTGCTCCATGGCTGTCGTGGTTTCCCCACCGATGAGCCCCCCCAGTCCTAACTGGCCACACCTTTGCATTCCTCGAGCCACCTCGTGTGTGTCGCACCTCTCCCCCGACTTCCATCACCGCTGTGTGCTGCTGCCATCGGTGCCTGTCCGATCGTCGCCACCAGCACGCGCGGCTAGGCCATGCCAAGCCACTGTGGTGCGAACCACGGCCACCCACAACAGCCCCAAGGTATGGGCATGCTTCCCTGTCACTCCATTGCCGCTGGCGTGACCTCCTCCGTCTAGAACGAAGAGCTCCCAGCGATCCTCCTCCGCCTCCTCTATTTTGATTCGCGTGAGGGACCTCAGGTTCAAATAGAAGAAAAGTCAGGGGGTTAACTGCACACCTGTGACTCAGGGGAATAGTTCCAAGAAGGACCTGTTTGCTGACGTTTGATTTATATTTCCGCGTCCTAGTGCAAATTAGTTATCCTTTTCTGTTTCTTTTATGCATATTATGGCTGAAAACTTTGAAAATGCATAGTAAATCATAGAAAAATCGTAAAATAGCAAATGAGGGCTTTTTGGATTCCTTGTGAGTAGATCTATGCACTAGAGTCATAATATGGCATGTTTTAGCTTAAAATTTTTGCTGTAAAAATAGATTTATGCAGGTTAGGGTTTTAATGCTAGTCTTACTTGTCTTTTTTATAACTGTAGTAGTAGTGCTCAAATAAATGTGAAATTTTATGACATGCTACTTATGTGATGATTGATGGCTGTTAAAAATTTTAGGATTTTAGGATTGATAGTTTAGGAGCTATGAAAATAACAAATGCTTTGTGTTGCTTTGCTCCTATTCTGAACAGATTTGAAAGATTGTATTATTTGGCTCAGTTAAGTTTTGAATCATGCTTTGATGACAATAAAAGAGTTGTAGTTCTTTTTTTAAGCTTTCTGAAGTGTCTATGAACACCCTTTTTGGTGATCTAAATCTCTAGATACAACCGGTTGAAGTTGCATGGCAGAATCTATCCAAGTCTGGACAGAGGTGCTTAATTGTACTTGTTTGACTTGTTATCTGTAGAATCATCTTAAGATAATAATAACAAAAGCTTTCTAAAAGGTTAAGAATCACTTTTGTTGGATGGATGAAACTCTGGATATGCATCCCTGAAGTTCATATCAGTTTTCTGCCCATTGTTTGTGCAGATCTGATTCTTGGCGCGTTTTGACTTGGTTAGCTGTAGAATCAGCTCTAGGTGTAAATAACAAAGTTGTAGACAATTTCATTAGGTTTCCAGAAAGTCTAGGATCACCTTTATTGAGTGTCTACATCTCTATTTATGACTAAAATAAGTGACTATTGTGCTGATGTCCAGGCACTGTATGTATAGGTTGATTGCTTTAGCTTACTCTTGATGGTTAAATATGTTAAGTTGACATTGATTGATGAATATTTGCCATGGCTATACTCAAGTAATTTGGGTGTCATGCTTGATGTGCTTGTCATCTCCTATGCTATGCCTGAGTGGTGATTAAGTTAAATAGCTCTAAGTGCTTATATTAGTTTGGTACATTTTTATGAATGCTTTGCGTGTTGCACTTCCATGCATTCATACATATGCATTGTTGCACCTTATCTAGGTATACTAGATGAACCACATGAAGGACGTGATGTTGGAGCCGAGCCTGAAGATGGTCTTTGGTGGACATATCCTGAAGATGGAAAGACGAAGCAAGTGCAAGGATGGAAGATGCTCGCCAAGCGAGTGTCATTTAACAAACACTGACCTAGTGTTGGATCCCAGGCAAGTCCGGAGTATTATAAGCCACCTACTTTATGAAAGTAAATGAGTATATATGTTATATATCTATTGTTGCATTAAGTATAGGAGTTGTATGAAACCCTTGTTGCATATATCCTCTCCTTGCCTAGAAAGTATACCTTGAATCCTATTTAGGTTCAGGATCAAGTAAATGCTTAGCCATGCTTAGACCGGTAGAAGTCGGGTGATATCCTGTCACCTATGAGATATAGGGATCTATCTAGTCACAGGTGACTATATTTGCTATCGTGAAAAAGAACTATGGATAAAATGAATGAAGACCAGACGGAGTCTTATAGATGGGCTGTTATGCTTATAGTGATTATGTCTACGTCGATTAAGGACTGAGGCATGGAGCTTTTCTTGTCATTTTGAACGTATGCATATCACTTAGCTGGCCAGATCCGATGAACCGACCGTGAAGCCGAGTAGCTCAACTCAGGCCGGGACTCGACAAGTATAAAGTGCACACTCTGGAGGAAGTAAGGATGTGCAGGGGGCCATTAGCGCGAGTCCAAGGGCAGGTGTTATAATTCCTGAACGTCCTAGCAGAGTGGCAGCCCTGGGAGCGCGGCGCTGACGGAACCCGCGAAGTTGGTTCCTGAGTTGTACTAAATGTGACCTAATACTCCTCAACGGAGGAAGTCATGAGTTTGTGTTAGGAATAATTCCCTAGCTGGGTAGTAACCGATTCGTATCGCCAGCTCTCCCGGTTAGTGAGAAACTTGATGGGAGTATCTCTGTTGTAGTCACACTAAATTATTTGATGGTTCAGTAACGATGATGATCATAATGATCATGTTAATATGGTTATTAATGTTTACTCCTTAATAAGTGATTGCTATAGTACATGTGCTAATCTAGATGACTGGTTAATTATTATTAACTTGATGCTTAAGCAATAAATGATTACTTATGTTACTTAAGCTTTTATGCAAAATGTTATCAAGCGAGCTCCACTTATATATGCCTTGTGTCATGTTATTTCTTGTTTTTGATGGGTAAGTCTAGCTGGGTACCCCTCGTACTCAGGGTTTATCCCACCATGTTGCAGGTGTAGTTCTCGGCCTGTGAAGATGGTGGCTAACCGCCGGTGGGCTTGGTGACTCTATATAGTGTTCTCATCTATATCTTTTGTCAGGGGATGCCACTTATGCTAGCAATGTATTTGGAACTTACATTATTGTAATCTTTTGAAAGCTATGTTGTTTTCACTAATCGGTTTTGAAACCCAACTTGTACTATTTTTTGTGAACTCATTTATAATATTATTTCCGTTGCAACTCCGTGTATGTGATTTATATTTGCTTAATTATGTGATCTTGGTTGTGAAGTTGATTTACCGAGGTCTATCATGGGACTACCGGGTTTATATGAGTGAAAGTATGTGCGTGTCAACGTGTTAAACGAGTATAGTCGTACTTAAACTTGTATAAATTGAGCGGTTCTATCACAAAGTCAAACTCTATATCCTAGAGGAATATAAATATAAGACAACCCTTGTTGTATTTGAGACGACTGAGCTGCTGGGTTGGATGGTGATGAGAGTGCGGAAGCGCCCAGATATCAGGGTAGTTGTTGTTTTTTATGGGGAGCAGCGCACATAGTCATTACCTCGAGGATGTAGGCACTTGGGTGAACCTGATTAGAAAACATTGTTCTTCGGTGTTGTTCTACTTCGATGGTGTTTATACTTCTGCATTCTTTGGTTAGTAGATCTGATACAATCAAGATATAACCGTGCACTCGAAAAGGCTGGACCCCCAATTCAGGTAAATCTATGAATTACCGCCCAAGAGGCTCAATACATATCATTCATTTACAACCAATAATTCTAACATCCTACTGTTTTTCTTATCAAATTTTATCTTTCACTCAGACCTGGTAATGTCTGCAACTTCCCAATGGTAGTAGTGAATTGTTCACAATGACAGTACAAACCGTGTCCGGTTGTGGATTTACATGTACGACAATAGGAATAATATAAGTGGATGTTGATGTGAGGTTGCTGCCATTGACTGAATTTACGGACTATTCCAAGCTTGCTTGTTTGAACGAGGAACCTCGGTGGTCATTTTCCATGATATCTAATATGGTACTCTTATCCTCAGGAAAGACACTGTTTTATGGACGATAGTGAATTGCACAGCAAAGGAATCCATCAATGGCACAGTCTGATAATGCTGATGGGTGCCAGAAAAAAAACATAGACCAAAACTGAACTCTCCGCTTACTAAAATTGGATGGAACATTGAAAGAATAGAAACTGGAAAATATTCCATAAACCATGAGTTATAGAATCCTACCTTCTACTAAAAATACAAAATACAAGCTTGTATTTGCTGAAAGGTTTGATAGATGATAAACTGACAAAACGTCGATATCCACGGTGCATGAATGTGCAAGAACGACAAAAGGCTGGTGGTAAGGTCACGCCGCTAGTAGTACATATTTCTGGACCCCTGACATCAATTAGTTACGATGAACCCTCACCCTCACTTAGGCCTACTTTGGCAGCCCAGTTTCCCGGGGGGATCCCGGCCTTTTCCCTGGGCCATTCTGCCCCGTGCTAGCCTTCCCCGAGCCAAATTTGTGCGCCCTTTGGCAGCCCACCCAGCCGAGGATTGCAGCCCATTCCCCTGCATTTTACGCGCGGAAAGAATCCACGAGCGAGGCGGCCGGGAGGGTTTCCCCGTGCGCTCCCGAGTCGGGGAGCTACTTTCGTCTTCCCTCGCGACTCCGCCCAGCCGCCGCCACCATCCCTTCGACGCGAGGAGGCGAGGACCGAGGAGGCGCTGCGCTGCCGCCGCCCGTCATCCCTTCGACGCGAGGAGGCAGTGCGCCGCCACCATTCGCCACAGGTCTCCGCCGCGCCATCCCTTCGACAACCTCTCACGTCCGGTGACTCCTCGTGGTAACGATTCCACAGGCCACCATTGCCTCGCTTCACCTCCGCCTTCTCACCGCCTACATCTCGGTGCACGCTAGGGTTTCGGGTCTCTTGATCCCCTCCTCACATATTGTTTCTTGTATCTTGTAGATCCAGCACCGCCGGCGCCCGCCGACCCGACCGTGTCGTCGTCCCAAGACCCGGTGAGCCCTCCCTCTACCCTCCCCAGATCGAGCTACTGTGACTTGGGTGTGTAACTATTTTCTTTACTCGAGCAAGCTATTGTGGGCACAATAAATTCTGTTTTTATCAATGAAATAACTCGAGCAAGCTATTGTGGGCACGTTATGCACTTGGTGCTTGTGGTGTTTTGTTTTAGTCATTGTTAGTTGTCACTGAATGTGACTGTTCTCTGTTAGGAAACAGTAGTATGCTTCGTCTTAATGAATGCATTTTCCATGAATTGATGAATATAGATCTAGATTCATGACTCTGGTTTACTTATTATATGCTTGTCTGATATTTTGTATTGTTGCTCTCTGTGGCATGCGTTGTCATGTCGTTTGTTTTTCTTTCTTTACAAATTTTAGGCTGCGTGCATCCTAACTGTGTAGAATCCAGAAGTATCTCTGCTTAATTGTAGTATACTGACGTAATTATTGTTTATTTAAAAATAAAATAATAATATCTTGTGGAAAAATATGGCGAAATGAAGGTGCAAACTAAAATAATGGAGATTTGACAACGCGCTAGAGATAGGGTAAAGTGTCCAAGGATTATCTCTAGCTTATCTATTGTCTAATCACTCAAACCTCTCAATCGATATGTCTCTTAAATGTTGGGGATAGCAATGCCATATAATTTTAGTACTGTATTTGATAAGATGCTATCTTTTTAACGTATTTGATAAGATGCTAAAGCATGGTACCGACGCATTGTGGAATGTTTGTGATGAGGACATCGCCACGCTGGACACACCGACGCTATGGTCTTCCCCAAGTTGCAATTCGTCTCCAACTCAGCTGCCACGTCACCCTCGGATTCAGCATACATGTCGTCACTGTTTCGGTCATAACTCTCTCATACGACATCAAAACGGGACGTTATTGGATGCGTTGGAAAGGGGACGACGACGCCGTCGTTTTGGATCTGGTTCCAGCTCCAGAAAGTCCGTGGATCATTCTATGTGACCACGGCAAGGTGCTACGTCACCTATTTGGGCCAACTTGGCCATGTATCGTGTCGGGCCTTAAGCCCAAGTTGTAGACACCCAATCCCTGGCCGTCCTCAACCCTAGGTCGAGTCTTAGACTATAAAAATAGCCACCGCCGCTGCTAGACAATTGGGTTTTGTTTAGAGTTTAGTTTTCCATCGAGAAACTGAATCGTTCATTGTAACTGTAGAGACAAATCCTTTTACAGTGATCTAGGGCCCCTGTTCTTGATCTCCTCCACTGTGTCGATTAGTCCTTTGGAACCAAATTCTTGAACCCTATTGATATTCGCATCATTCATATTTGCAATTTTAGATTACGTGTTTTTACCTTCTTGCTTGTGTTCTTCGATTCGCTTGCAGGAAAAGCCTTCTTGGCGAGGTCAATCAAGTTGTGCTTGGTTGATAACCAATGGAGCAGTGGTGTAACGGTTGCAGGGTTCAAATCGTGTCTGATTTGAAGCCGGATCGCCAACGTCGAGATCTCCACAAATCGAACTTACCGGCTACCTCTCGGAAGATCGGGTCTGTATTTCATCAATTGGTATCAGAGATTTTAGGTTTACCGCGAGGTATATTCTCGTTTGCCCTAGATTCATATTTGTTCATTACCTAGAGTCCACAAAAAGTCCAAAAATATTTTAATTTCCGCTGTCCTATCACCCTTTGTGCCTTTGCAATTTTGTTTTAGATTCGCGTTGTTGAGTTTGTATCCGTAGTCGAGTCTTGTTGCTGGTTTAGGATTGTGTTCGTGGTCGTAGTTCAATCGCCTGTTGTTGTGATTTTTGTTTTCCGCCGCTATCCCATCCACCGTTTCCAAACAACAAGTCGAAGCCACCACATTCCTCGACTTGCCCCGCTAGCCGCCTTGTGTAACTTCTCGTCGCCGCGCAAACCCTAGATAGGTTGCAAGCCGCTCTTATTTTGCCTGCATCGCAGCCCTCCTTACATCATCAGGCGAATACCTACTGTCACTGTTGGAGTCACAGGGACGATCTTGTGATCGGTGTTGGCGTTTAGGGACGCTTTGCCCTAACTGCCGCTGCCGTGTTGTGCCTTCCGGAAAACATAACTTGAGATACCTTTGGTAAAACAGGCATAATTTTTCGCTCGTTTATCAGAAAAATCTGAAATTTTTACAGCAGTTTCTTGACACCATTTGGAGCCGACCCAAACTAGCTTCGCCCTGTTTGGTCTCATCAAAATTGTTAAAAAAATTCAGGAAAATAAAGAAAAAAATTGTCAAAGTTTTTGTATGCTTTTGAGAGAACGTGTTGTATTTCTATAGACCACATCCCACCTCAGTTGTAGGTGCCAATTTTTGTGGTTGCATCTTTTTTATCCTTGTTCAGAGAAAAATATATAAAAAATAGTGAAAAAATAAAAAAAAAGTTTGACTCCTACTAGTGCCTTTTGTAAAAATCAGGGAAAAATTCAGGAAAAAGGAAAAATCCGGGTTATTTGCTTGTTCTGTGAGTTCTTTCCATCATCCTTTGTTTTCACCTTGTTGCGCTACGTCTCGATACGTCTTAGCCTGCAGCTGTGATTTGTACTTTGGATTCGGATTGAACAATCGCTAATATGCATTTGTTAATTGTTAATCCTTGCTGTCATATTGTGTGCCTACCCATAGCTCCACATATTCTTCTGTCAGCTCAGGTTCATCTTGCAACTGTTACCCACGTTCAACAACAGATTGCTTCGCTACGTTGGTTTTGCTCTTGTTTGGCGTTGGTAAGAATACAGGTAAGACGGTGGTAAGCCGCTTGTGATTTTGCATTCCACTTTCACCACCACCACCACCACTACTTGTTTCCTTTTAGTTGATAGGGATAATATTTTGGTGTTGTCTTTTTCTATCTTCTAACAATGGCAGGATCTCCGACGGACTTCAATGAGTGTGTGTCCAAGGGCGAGCTTACAACGTTCATGACTGAACAACGCAATCTTATGACCGAGCTGACGCGCAATGTGAACAATCTGGTCACCCGTATTGAACAACTCGAGCAACGTCCTCCACCTCATCGTGCTGCTGATGACGATGCGGATGATTTTGGTGATGACAATGTGGATGCTGACGGTTATGCACGTCGATGCCTCAACTTCAACCGTCGCGGTATGGGAGGTAATAATCATGGTAATAATGATCCTTTTGCTAAAATTAAATTTAGCATTCCTCCTTTTGCTGGTAATGTTGATCCAGAGACTTATTTAGATTGGGAGCTTGCTATTCAACAAAAATTTGATTCTCATAATGTTCCTGCTGAGCAGAGTTAGACTTGCTACTAGTGAGTTTACTAATTTTGCTTTGTTCTGGTGGAGTGATCTTTGCAATGCTAATAATGCTGCTGCTGTGCCTCAAACTTGGAATGCTTTAAAGCAACGTATGAAATCTCGTTTTGTTCCTCCTTATTACCAACGTGATTTACGTTTGAAACTACAAACTTTAAAACAAGGTGATAAAGGAGTAGAAGCTTACTATCAAGAATTGCTTATTGGTTTAGCCCGTTGTGGTATAAATGAAGATGATAATGATGCTAGTGCTAGATTTTTTGGTGGTTTAAACCATGATATATAGAACATACTTGATTACAAAGAATGGCGTAATTTTTCCTAATTGTATCATCTTGCTATTAAGGCATAACATGAAGTACAGGGACGCAAACAACACCAGCCATTCAGGTCTAACAATGGGAGGAATTTTCAGCAGCGTTCAGAGCCGAATACACCCAAGATTCCTGTTGCATCACAGCCATCTACACCTCCATTGTCTTCTGGGATAAGTCAATTGTCTAATGTGCAGAAGAAAGGTGCCACTCCGGGTGCTTCTACTAGCTCCTCCTCGTCCAGTGCTAAAATCATTTGCCACCGATGCAAAGACATGGGACATGTCATGAAGGATTGCCCCAGTCGTCGTGCTTTCATTGCTACCGAGGATGGATATGTAAGTACTAGTGATGTTGAAGATGATTTAGCCCTTGCTGCTAACATTGATGCAGATTTCACCGAGGGCGATCAAGACAAGGAGGCCATCATCATTGACTCTGTGGCTGCTGCCGCGGATTACCCTAGCCTTCTTATGCAGCGTGTGTTGAGTACACGTGTGGGACATGCAGAAGAGATGAAGATCCAACGAAACAATTTGTTCTACAAGTATTTCATTGTGCAGTGTTGTCGTGTTCTCACTATCATTGATAGCGGAAGTTGCAATAACTTAGTGAGTTCAGATTTGGTTGAGAAGCTTGGCTTGACCACACGACAACATTCGTATCCATATAAACTTCAATGGTTCAATAATAGTGGTAAGACTAAGGTAACTAAATCAGCATACATTAGCTTTTTCACAGGTTCTTATCATGATACTGCTGATTTTGATGTTGTCCCTATGCAAGCTTGTTCCATTTTGTTAGGTCGTCCATGGGAATTTGATAATGATGCTTTACACCATGGTAGAACTAGTACATACACTATCATACATAAGGACAAGAAAATTATATTGCTGCCTTTGTCTCCTACGGATATTATTAAACATGCTAAAGAGATTAAAAATAAACCTCCAACTGACATTGCTAAAAGTAATGAGATTAAGTTAAAAGGAGGTACTTTTCTTGCTACAACTTCTGCTACTGCTGAGTTATGTAATAATCCTGATGCACCATGTTATACTATGTTTTGTCAACCTATTATGTCTGGTGCATTGCCTGCTGTCACTAACCTTTTGCAGGAGTTCACTGATGATGGGATGAAGTCGAGGACGACTCCAATTCTAGAAGGAGAGGATGATGAGGACATCGCCAAGATGGAGTCGAGGACGACTCCAATTCAAGAAGGAGAGGATGATGAGGACATCGCCACGCTGGACACACCGACGCTATGGTCTTCCTCAAGTTGCAATTCGTCTCCAACTCAGTTGCCACGTCACCCTCGGATTCAGCATACATGTCGTTACTGTTTCGGTCATAACTCTCTCATACGACATCGAAACGGGGCGTTCTTGGATGCGTTGGAAAGGGGACGACGACGCCGTCGTTTTGGATCTGGTTCCAGCTCCAGAAGATCCGTGGATCATTCTGTGTGACCACGGCAAGGTGCTGCGTCACCTATTTGGGCCAACTTGGCCATGTATCGTATCGGGCCTTAAGACCAAGTTGTGGACGCCTAACCCCTGGCCGTCCTCAACCCTAGGTCGAGTCTTAGACTATAAAAATAGCCACCGCCGCTGCTAGACAATTGGGTTTTGTTTAGAGTTTAGTTTTCCATTGAGAAACTGAATCGTTCATTGTAACTGTGGTGACAAATTCTTTTACAGTGATCCAGGGCCCCTGTTCTTGATCTCCTCCACTGTGTCGATTAGTCCTTTGGAACTGAGTTCTTGAACCCTATTGATATTCGCATTATTCATATTTGCAATTTCAGATTGCGTGTTTTTACCTTCTTTTTTGTGTTCTTCAATTCGCTTGCAGGAAAAGCCTTCTTGGCGAGGTCAATCAAGTTGTGCTTGGTTGATAACCAACGGAGCAGTGGTGTAACGGTTGCAGGGTTCGAATCGTGTCTGATTTGAAGCTGGATCGCCAACGTCGAGATCTCCACAAATCGAACTTACCGGCTACCTCTCGGAAGATTGGGCCTGTATTTCATCAGTTTGCCTGTTTATTTTAAAACTGCATGTGTAAGGATTCACTAAACAGTAATTATATTGCAGTTACACAAACCGTGATTATATTTCAGTTACACAAATCGTGATGCAACCTTTCTGATTATTACTCATCGTACTATGCACATTGCAAACGTTCTACTCCCTGTTAACTTTTTTGACTTGGTGCATATATCAATGATTCCACTTAATTCGATGTCCAACTTATATATATTTAGCCTAGATTAGCAAGGTATCCCATCGCCAATCACATTGACAAAGAGAGCTTCCACTAATAAGTTCCTTTTATCTCATATTGCAATAGTTTACATCCGTGTGGTTTGCTCCAAAGTGCTAGTGGATTAACATCCTGCCAGCACCAATAGCTCGAAACTGCTAGTGTTTTTTTTTTCTTTTCCTTTGCGAAAAATTACATAGTTTACTTCTAATTTTTCTGGGTGTTTTTAGTTTACTTGAAACACAGTTGACAGTGAGAATATGTTTTTTTTGCCTTCTAGGTATAACCAAAAAAAACTGACAGAAAACTCTTGAGATGCATGGTTTGCCCTTTCTTTATTTCTTTCTTCTTCTTCTCCCTCTTCTTGGTTGTCGAGTGACTTGCTTGTCCTCCACTGAACATCTTCGCTTCTGATTTCTCAGGGATGCATTTTTGTATTCTTTATGCTTATTTTTCCCCATTGTATTGGCAGGAAGGTCCTCCCCACGCCCGGCTCCACGTGCTGCTCCAGTGAGGAACCCACCACAGCCAGGTACTCAAGTGATTCACATTGACGAGAAATATCTGTATTCCCATTGTATTGGCATGTTTTCTTTGTAGCTATGTTCTAATTGAATGCTTAAGGCCTTAAGCTTGTTAGATATAGTTAACTGGTACTGAACTACTAGCTTGTTAGATATAGTTAACTGGTATTGAACTAGCTTTCAGTGAGCTGTTGTTTTTTCTTCGGAAATGATTAAGCTGGTCTTAATCTTTCCTCTAAACTGTACTGCTTGCTGCCCATCTTGAAATTTCTTCATGTTTATAAACAGTGCTATAACTATACTGCTTTGTATCTGAAATTTCATGTTTGTATTACTATATGTCTTGTACAGACTTGAGTACTAGTTTGCATCCATTTTTATATATATGTAATAATATAATTTCATATATGTAACACTAGATGGCTTCTTGGGAAGAGCTTGCTAGAAATTTTTTGTTGGAAGAGGAAGAAGAAGATGAGGAACTATTCTTTGTTCTTCTCCCTGCTGTAATGCCCTTTCTTGACGAAGAGAAAACACCTGAGCATACCTCTTCTCTTCCTGGTGCTAAAAAGGTTGAAGAGATCCTCGAAGGACACGAGAATTGGTGCAAAGTAGAATTTAGGATGGATGCTGAAATATTTAGAGCTATTGCAAACTTTCTCAGGGCTGAAAACTTGCTACATGACACACGTGGTATGAAGATTGAGGAGCAACTTGGACTTTTTATGTTCATGCTCTCTCATAATGCAAGCACAGAGAGGCTAAAGAAGGAGTTTCAACATAGTGGTGAGATAGTGCATAGGAAAGTAAATGAGGTCTTCAATATCATTCCAACATTAACTCAAAAATTCATCAGACTTCCGAATCCAAGCCGCACACACGTGAAGATTACAGCTGACCCTAGATTTATGCCATTCTTTCAGGTTGGTTCATATATACAGTACACTTCCCTTAATTCCATTCCTAAATACAATCCAAATCTTTAGTAATTTTTCTTACCTGCAGAATTGCATCGGCGCTATCGATGGTACGCATGTCCCAATCACAATTGGACAAGACAAGGCCAGTCCCAATAGAAATAGGAAAGGGACACTATCACATAATGTTATGTTTGCCTGTGACTTCGACCTGAGGTTCACTTTCATCTCATCTGGTTGGGAAGGATCCGCATCTGATGCAGGAGTGTTGCGGTCTGCTCTTGGCAAGGGATTTAATGTGACGGCAGGCAAATTCTATCTTGTAGACGGTGGATATGCAAACACACCATCATTCCTTGCTCCCTACCGAGGAGTTAAGTATCATCTCAGTGAGTTCAGGAAACATGGCCGGAGGGGAAATGCATATGCCAACTACAAGGAATTGTTCAATCATCGGCATGCGATTCTTCGAAATCACATTGAGAGGGCCTTTGGGGTTCTCAAAAAGCGGTTTCCAATTCTGAAAGTGGGGACGCATTACCCAATTGAATCTCAAGTTATGATTCCAGCAGCTGCTGCTGTGTTTCACAACATCATTCGAGGGTTGAATGGGAGTGAAGAGTGGCTAGACTTCCTAACTGATAATATCGACCCATCAACTTATGTCGACTTGCCAGAGGGAGACACTAACTACCTAAGTGAGATGGAATCAAACCATGGAAATGCCCTACGAGACCAGATAGCCCATCAGATGTGAGATGCCTACAATGTGTAGGATAGTAGTGTTTGGAATGTAATTTATGAGTTATGAGTTATGTATTTGTGATGCAACATTCTATAGTAATATGTTATGAGTTATGTATTTGTGTGTGATGCAACATTCTGTAATAATTTCTGTGATGCAACATTCTATAGTAATATGTATTTAGTAGTGCCTACAACATTATGTGATACAACATTCTATAGTAATATGTTATGAGTTATGTATTTGTGTGTGATGCAACATTCTGTATTTCTGTAACTGTTTCTTGCAGCAATGTCGAAGGTAAGGGCTACATGGAACTCTAGATATGAGAAAGGGCTTGTTGACATTATGAGGGACCATGTGAACATCCCCTTGTTCAGGGGTCAAAATGGGTGGAGTGGAGAGGGCTGGAGAAGTATCTCAAAGAAGTTTACCCAAATGTATCCTTTATCACACTTCACAAAGCAGCAGCTACAAGAGAAGGAAAAGGAGCTAAAGGGTAGCTGGAAGGCGATACATTTAGCGTTAAAGGATAGTGGTGTTGGTTGGAATGACTCATTGGCCATGGTCATTGCGGAACCAAACAAATGGAAGAAACTGATCGATGTAAGAATTTTTCACTGAACCAAAAATTGTTGCCATATTCTGTCAAGGGCTTTAAGCCCTAGAACGGGCGGACCTCGGCTACGTAATTCGTAGCCATGATCCGTGGTAGCCGGCAGGGTTTTGCCCCCACGCCGATGAATGTCGCCGGGTTATGCCCCCTGGCGGCTGAAGAGAAGAGGGAGGGGTTTGATAGGTTTAATCTTGCTTGATTAGATTGATACATCTCCTCTCCTTATATAGAGAGGATTTCTTGACTTACAAGCAAGGCTTACTTGACCCCTAAGCAAGCAACTAATAATAGAAAGATAACAAATAATAGAAGGCTATTAATCAACTAACAATTCCTTCCTTATCAGCCACTATCGTGACTTGCGGCCAGGGCTGGGCCTGGGCCCTGCTCCGCCTGAGCCCACTGCTCGGCGCGTTCCTGGGCGCGGCGCACGTCCCTGGCTCGGCGACGCCTGGTGTACGTGCGCCCGAACATGACATCTCCCTCCCCGCCGAGAATCAGCTCGTCCTCAAGCTGGAACGCCGGGTACTTGGCGCGGAACGCCGCCGTGTCTTCCCACGTAGCCGAGGCAGCTGAAGCACCCTGCCACTGGACGAGGACCTGGGGCACACCCCTGGCGACGCGATAGCGCACCGCACGCGCAGGTTCAGGGTCAATGGCGCCATGTCGGAGAGGAGGCAGAGGCGGTGCTGCAGCTGGAGGTTCTCCTTGGAACTTTTTCAACAGCCCCACGTGAAAGACGTTGTGAATGCGGGCGCCGGCTGGTAGGGCAAGCCGCACAGCAACGTCGTTGATGAGCTCGATGACCTGGTACGGACCGCAGAAGCGGGCCTTGAGCTTGCCGCTGGTGTTCTGTGGCAGTGAGGAGGCCGCGCGCTGGCGAAGACGAAGCAACGCCCAGTCACCAACTTGGTAGCTGACCTGACGATGATGGCGGTCGTAGAACAACTTCTGAGTGGCTTGAGCTTGCTCCAAGCGGGCACGGACATCAGCCAAGAACTCCTCGCGCTCCGCCATGGTCTTGGCAACTGCCGGCACCCTGGTGTCACCGGGCTCATACGAGCGGATGGACGGCGGATCGCGCCTGTAGACAACGCGGAACGGCGTATCACGCAGCGACGACTGGTAGGCAGTGTTGAACAAGTACTCCGCCCACGGCAGCCACCGGAGCCACTGTCGCGGCCGATCACCCGTCAGACACCGCAGGTACATGATGATGACGCGGTTGGCCGACTCGGACTGCCCATCCGACTGAGGGTGGAACGCCGTCGTCATGTGCAGCTTGGTACCCATCTGCCTCATAAGTTCCTGCCAAAACAGAGACGTGAAGACAGTGTCCCGGTCGGAGACCATGGACTGCGGTACCCCATGGAGGCGGACGACTTCACTGAAGAAGGCCTGGGCGACGGATTCGGTGGAGTAGGGGTGGGCCAACGGAATGAAGTGGCAATACTTGCTCAGGTGATCCACCACGGTGAGGATGACTGACTTTCCGCGGACGCGCGGCAAGGCTTCCACAAAGTCAAGCACGACGTCGGTCCATATGCCCTGCGGCACCGGAAGCGGCATCAAGAGGCCCGCCGGGTGAAGATGCTTAGACTTGTAGCGCTGGCAGACCGCGCAAGCCCGCACCAGCGCCTGCACCTCCTCCTTCATGTTAGGGAAGTGGAAGTCACGTCGGAGGCGGTGCAAGGTACGCTGAACGCCCTCGTGCCCGTCCTCGTGGACCGCCCGTAGGAGCTCCTGGAGCAGTGGCGACGCTGTCGGGATGTAGAGGCGCCCCCCAAACAGCACCATGCCGTTGACGATGGTCCAGGTCGCAGGCCGGCTCCCGGCAGCAATCTCGGTGTGCAGTGCCACCAGAGCCAGGTCCTGGAGCTGTGCTTGGCGGAGTCGGTCGACGAAGTCGAAACGCGGCCCGGAGATGGCCAGCAGCTCCCCATCCTCAGTATCCCGCCGGGACAGCACATCTGCAACGGCGTTAGCCGCTCCCGGCTTGTACTCCACGGAGAAGTCGAAGCCCAGCAACTTGCCCACCCAATGGTGCTGTGGAATGGTGGACAAGCGCTGGTCCAGCAGGTACTTTAGGCTGTAGTGATCAGTCCGGACGACGAAACTACGCCCCCACAAGTAAGGTCGCCAATGGCGGACTGCCTGGACCAGCCCAATAAGCTCCCGCTCATAGGCGGCGAGCGCCCGGTGTCGCGGCGCCACCGGCCGGCTGTAGAAAGTGATCGGGTGGCCGTTTTGGATGAGAACAGCCCCGAATCCATGGGATGACGCGTCGCACTCGACAACGAACGGCTTGGCGAAGTCTGGCATGCCCAACACCGGCGCGGTGGTGACTGCGGCTTTGAGCTCGGCGAAGGCCGCAGCCGCCTCATCACTCCAAGCGAAGCCATCCCGTTTGAGCAGGGCGGTGAGGGGCGCCGCGATGGAGCCGTAGTTGTGGATGAACTTGCGGTAGTAGCCCGCCAAGCCGAGGAATCCGCGGACCGCCCGCGGGGACCGGGGCACCAGCCACTCCACGATGGCCTGCACCTTGGCCGAGTCCATAGCCACGTCGGCCGCCGAGATCGTGTGGCCGAGGTAGGCGACCGACGGAACGCCGAACGCACACTTGGAGCGCTTGACGAACAAGGAGTGGCGACGGAGCTCGGTGAGGACGATGCGAAGGTGCCTGAGGTGGTCCGCCCACGACGTGCTATAGATCAAAATATCATCAAAAAACACCAGCACGAAGCGACGAAGGAAAGGACGGAGCACGTCGTTCATGAGCGCCTGGAAAGTGGCCGGGGCGTTGCACAACCCAAACGGCATGACGAGGAACTCGTAGAGGCCGTCATGGGTGCGGAAAGCCGTCTTGTGGACGTCGTCGGCCCACATTTGCACCTGGTGGTACCCCGACCGTAGATCGAGCTTGGTGAAGAACTGCGCGCCATGGAGCTCATCCAGCAGCTCGTCGACGACCGGGATGGGGTAGGCATCCTTCACCGTGATGGCGTTCAGCTCGCGGTAGTCAACGCAGAAGCGCCACGAGCCGTCCGGTTTCTTGACTAGGAGCACCGGAGATGAGAAAGCTGACTCGCTTCGCCGCACGATGCCCTGCGCCATCATGGCCGCGCACTGGCTCCTCCGGCATGGTGCGCTGCTGGCGGAAATAGGACTCGCACCGATTGATGAACAGCAGCGGATCAGTCTTGCCGTCAAATCGGGGAAAATCCAATTTTTGGAACCGGGGTGGCCGATCGGTATGGTGTTGGCCGTCCTGGTGGCCACTCGCCGCGGATGAGGCAGCTTTCTCCTTGAGGCCCGCCACTTCGGCGGAGAGGTGCTTCAACATCTGGACGACGTCTGCAAGGCTGGGTTCGCCGTCACCCATGGCTGGGTGCACAGAAGAAGGCACAGGCGATGATGGTGGCGCAGATGGTGGGGCTGGTGGTGGTGCGGCAGAGGGGCTGGAGGCGGCTGATTGGGAGGATCGACGCGACGCTGATACCAGGTTGTCAAGGGCTTTAAGCCCTAGAACGGGTGGACCTCGGCTACGTAATTCGTAGCCTTGATCCGTGGTAGCCGGCAGGGTTTTGCCCCCACGCCGATGAACGTCGCCGGGTTATGCCCCCTGGCGGCTGAAGAGAAGAGGGAGGGGTTTGATAGGTTTAATCTTGCTTGATTAGATTGATACATCTCCTCTCCTTATATAGAGAGGATTTCTTGACTTACAAGCAAGGCTTACTTGACCCCTAAGCAAGCAACTAATAATAGAAAGATAACAAATAATAGAAGGCTATTAATCAACTAACAATTCCTTCCTTATCAGCCACTATCGTGACTTGCGGCCAGGGCTGGGCCTGGGCCCTGCTCCGCCTGAGCCCGCTGCTCGGCGCGTTCCTGGGCGCGGCGCACGTCCCTGGCTCGGCGACGCCTGGTGTACATGCGCCCGAACATGACATATTCTAGTTGCAAGCACTAACTATGCTGTTGTCTTGGTATTAAATAGGATAATGGAAAAATGGCTAGGTTCCAGAAGAAGCCGTTTCCTTTATATGAAGAATGTACGTCATTGTATGCTGGTATGTTATTTGAAACTTCTCATGTCAACTAATGCAAAACCTATGCAACCCTCTCATGGAAACTTGTTTCCTTTTTTGCATAGGAAGTGTTGCTACTGGAGATCTAAACTTCACTTCAACTGCTCTGGCTGCTCTAGCAGCTCCAGTTGCTCCGGCTGCTCTAGCTGCTCCAGTTGCTCCGGCTGCTCTAGCTGCTCCAGTTGCTTCTTCTGTAGTCTCTGATAGCACAAGTCTATGTGCTACTTATGATGGGCTTGATGTCTCAAGTGTACACATTGAAGCTCAGTCTAGAGGAGATTCTATGCAAGGAGCGAATGGTGGGAGAAAACGTAAGCAGAGTCACATTGGTGCTGCTATTGATGGTTTTGTGCAGTTTAAGAAGATGCAAAAAAGTAAAACAATGGAAGCACTCAATGAAAAGAAGAAACAAGACGAAGCATTTTCAGTCGACAAGTGTCTCGATGAAGTTGATGCAATGGAACTTACTGATGTGGAGAAGGCGTATGCTATGAATATCTTCAAATCTGAAATTGACAGGGAGGTATTCATGAAAATGAAAAACAAAAATGTTCGTTTGATTTGGCTCAAACAGCAGATTAGGTAATGCTTAGCTGCCACTGGATTAGTTTACTTTGGTATGACTTAGCTGCTAATGCTTTTCCTTGTGCTTACTTGCAGTGCTATCAGTGGAGGCAATGTTGGTGGAGGCAATATTGGCAGAGACAATGTTTGAATTGAGAAAATATCAGGTATATTATTTGAATTTGCCCTTCTACTATCTGAAAATTGATATGGCTCCAATGTGAAAATTGATACGGTCTGCTCTTGGCTGAATGGGCACTGTGGTCTTGTATTGTCATAAATGTGTTGTCCTAGGACTAGTGCCCTCCTACTTCTCTTAATCGAAGGTTGCATGCTTGTTCTGTACTGCTCGGCTTGCATAAAGATGAAGTGAATCTTGTCTTTTCTTGAGATACATTCAGTTTAACCTAATATACTCTACTAGTTCTGTATACATGCCATGTATTTCGAAGGAAAGGCCATGCTACTAGTCTTTTTTAGTCTGTCATACATGCCATGAAGAAAGAATTCAGGTGACTGCAGCCAAGCCATAACTAATATACTCTACTAGTTCTGTAACAGGATATCCTGTTTTTTTTACTTTGACATTACCAAGTATAATCTGTATGCTCATCTTTGTTCACCGCCTATCAGGTCATGTAGTTTCCACTTTAATTATGTTTGGTGCTGGGAATCATAGCAAGCTCTTGCAGCTGCAGTTTTGCCTTAGTAATGCCAGGTTTCCTTTTTAAAAAATGTGCAGATTATGTTTTCATTGAATCATACAAAAAAGCAAACTTAGTATGAAGTATAGCATTCCTCTCTTTTTTTTCCTGTGACAGCAGTCTAGCCATGGTTGGTTACTTGGTTTCCTGAAGCTATCCAGAAAAGTAGTTGAACCAACTATTTTCACCCTGTCTTATTCATATCGATCTGTAGGTCCTTTTCTTATTCATATATATACTATAGTATTGTTATTGTTTCCTGCTTTCTTTTAATTCTAGGAATCACTAGATAAACGTGTGCATCGTCTCTGTTTTAATGATAATGCAAGGCTGGGGTCTTAGGAATTGCTTCTAATTATACGAGATACTTACTTGAGTACTTGACATACAACTCGAGTGACTATTGGAACTGCACTGTCTCCTCATGTTTTCTGAAACATCAGTAGATGGTGGAATGGTAGTGTGATGATGTAGTTTTATCATTACAGATAGCTGTTGGTGAGATATCTCCTCGCAGTTCAAGATCTTCCATGATATGATATATGTGGTTTGCTATTTTTCGGTTAACTTCCATCGACCCACCAAACTTGCAGCTTTAATACAAAGTACTGCTCTGTTTTGTTATTATTGAATGTGTAGCAAGCATGTCACTACACTGTTCTGCTGCGTATTCTTGTTATTATTGAATGTGTAGCAAGCATGTCACTACACTGTTCTGCTGCGTATTCTTGTAATAACTCACCATTTCCTTTGTGTTACTTGTAGAGGACTTGGCAGAAGCAACACATGATCAGAGAAAAATAAGTTTGTTCCCTTCTTCATCACAAGCATCTGAGAAAATGTTCAAGCTCATAGCGAGATTTGGCTCCTCTTGATTGTCAATTTTTATATACATGCACCTACTATTTGTCCATTTTGTTATGCTACAGGCATCTATGTAATATATATAATATTGGTGTGTATGAACTGGAGGACCATAATCTATTCTTGTGTAGAAGTTTATGGTCAAGAAATTAAACATCCTATTTTATTTTTTTTATTACCTGTCTAGATGTGTGGATGGAGATGACTACTGATATTTCTATGGAAGCCACATATTAGCTTTGATGGAAGATGGTACTAGTACTTGAATAGAACTTCTGTATTAATAGACTAGCATTGTTTCAGTTCAGTGCAGCAACAATCTGCAGTGAACAGGCTAGCTTTGTTTCAGTTCAGTGCAGCAACAGCAGCTCTGCAGTGAACAACCTGTTGCCAAACGTTGCCAAACGGCAACAGGGAAACCCCCCACGACGTGGAAATCACCCCTGGGTAGAGGCGGGAATCAGATTTCAAAAACTTTCCCCCGTCGGGGGTTCCTGTCCCTGGGCTAATCGGCACCTGTTGCCAAAGTAGGCCTTAGTTTTAGTTTTTCCTCCTGGGTTGATAAGGAAACACATCACAATTCACAAGAACTAATACTCGTGAGTGGTTGAAGTGAAGCAATGCCCTTCCGTCATGTGAGTTACAACATTAGCATGCTAAGATGGATTATTTTGATTACACAAAAAGTATGTGAAATGAGTAGCTGTAGCACTACAAGTGCTGTTCTAGTTATATATCTTACAATTAAAAGTTTTGTTATGCATGGAACTGTATAGAATTAGTGGATTTTTATTCAGATATAAATATAGAACTAAATCTTGAGAGCCATGAAACAAATTCTAAGCATTTATAACTCAGGTCAAGCAACTGGCGTTCAATGACTGAATTCCATCTGTGTTGTGTAACTATGGGCATATATATATGTGTTGTAGAGGAGCTCGAACGAAACGGAGTTCGCGATGGTCTCCCATTGAGCACATAAGTGGAGTAAGCTAACCCCTCGATCCAAATATGATGGAGGCATGAATTAGTAAGTGCGAACGGATGGTGCAAACTTCGCGCTCAGCATTATCATTCTGAGATGACATGTAAAGACACGAAAGTCACACAAAGCATATTGGGATAGATATTCACTTTGTTCGTCAAAAGGTAGCTTTAGGACAAGTTCGAGTGATGCATGTCCATTCTTCTCACGGTTCGCAGATATCATGATTAAAGGCTATCCTCCTGCTGAGACTGCAGGCAAGTATTATTTTAGACATATATGTGTTGGAACATATTGGTCATGCATGTAACATGTAACACAAGCCGTTCCTGGTCTATAGATATGAAATATCACCCCACTCAAGGGTACGACGTGTTCTCCTAATTCATTGTCTCCAATTGTTTTACCTTTCTAAAATTAACAAGCTTGCAACATGCTTAGGCCAAATGTATGACTAATGAAACAAACGAAGATCAACACAGATGTCCTCAGTAACAAGTCATCTGCGTGACGGATCTATTTATTAGTGTGAACCAAGTATTGTTGTCAGTTGTCACAATCAATGCGGCAATGCATGCTTTTCTCTTTTTATTATCATTTTGAAAAAGGAAAGGCAGTGTTGTTCAATTTCAGGATCTTGACTAACTTTGCTTCTTCTAGACTAATGCACTCACTATGTGACAATGACAAATAACGGGTCCAGGGTATAGCCGTATATATATAGGCCAGATTATATGCGGGGATAAGACTGGAAAAGAAATGAAACTGCATGTCTGTTCTGTCCATCAGGCAGGCGGTAGAAACTGACTCGAAAATACGACCATAGACAGCCAGCTTTGCAGGGTGATTTTGTAGTAACATTTACACAATATAATTAATGAGCGAGGCAGGTGAGGTGGTTATACTAATTTAATTTTTTCTTTCAATCAAACATGCATGGTTGTCTTCAACTGCCCAGAGGTATTGGAACTGTTCAACAAATTGGAAACCATATGACAAACCGAATCCAGTTGGATGGGCATGTAGAATAATGTAATATAACGATGGGAATATACAGCGTGCGTGATAAGCAATACTGCTCTTCTGGTTTGAATTATTCTTCTTGATGACTGGCCGGGTGCAGAATGGGTTCAATGATGAATCAGCTTTAAGAAAACCTAATGTTGCTTCCTTATGTTTTTATCACTCATCATCATGGGTCATGTGATGTTTTCAGTCTTGTGATGGACACTTGTAATATAATCGGACGGTGCAGTGCTCTGAAAGAAGCAAAAACTGAAAAGTTTAGTTGCCTCTTTATTAATTAATGACCATAGTTTATCTTTCAATCAAAATTCGAAAAGGGTTTTGTGAGGAACTGCTCAGCCACAGCGGTAGCGGAATGGTCGGAAGTTTGGGTAAAGAATAACAACTTGACAAGTACTATAGGACAAATGGATCTAGTTTGATTGACATGCACAACAATAGGAACAATAAGTGGATGTTGATGTGATGACGTGACCATTGACTGGATTCTTAGCGGACTATTCCAAGCCATTTTGTTTGAACGAAGAACAGAACATCCGTCGTTATCTTCCATGCATTTGAATGTCGTTCGTAGACGGTAATGCCAGTCTGGTAGCGATGATGGGATGCGGGATGCCTGCTGCCTTATGAACATAGTAGACTGGAACAACTGAACTTTCCGCTTACTGAGACTGGACTCCAAGAATAAGAACCGGAAAAAAAACAAAACTATGAATAATAGTATCTTATATATCTTCGCATCACAAAATAAAAGAAAAAATAAACTTGACTGTATTTCTTGAAATCTTTGATGACAAACTCACAATATGTCAATACCTACGATGTACCAATATGCAAGGATTACAAATATGTCGTGTTTTTTGTTCTATTCTAATTTATGATTCATATGGCAATTCTCATGCCGTCCATTACAAAACAAAACAAAGGCTCCTGGAGTAAGGACAAACATCGGAATCGTGCCAATGAACTCGTGCAAATGCTTGTCCATTTTGTACACTAATCTTCAGAGGGTGTTTAATTATAATTTTTCATATATTTTTCCCAGGTTATACAAGAAGTTGGATTTCTCAGGTCTTCAATTCTAGCAGGTTAAAGAACATTTGGTAGCCATAGCCATTACTATATATATATATATATATATATATATATATATATATATATATATATATATATACAACTTCCTTCATTTGTGATATGTACATATAATAGGACATGCTGTTTCCTAGCTAATAATATATATGTATATATATAAACCTGTTTTCTTATGCCATATATATTCACAGAAAACTAACTATCCTGTCAAAATTGCAGTCTCTCTCTTGATCCCTCTCAAATCCATGGCGTCCACGCAGCACTCCGCTCTGCCCTGATACCTGACCATCAACCTCAGCAGCTCAGTAGCATTCTCCTTCGTTTCCTCTCTGCACCCAGCCTGCAGAAGCAACAGCACCTTCTGGAGGACGCCCAGCTGCAGCGCCTCGACGATGGCGTGCCGCCTAGCTGCCCCCGCCACCGCGTCGTCTTCCGGGCATTTCTTGCAGATGCGCAGCAACGCGGACACGACGAGCGCGGTGGCCGCGTCGGACACCCACAACATTTTCTTGACCAGCACGGGCATGGCGAGCGCGTCGGCACGGACACACGCTCTCCCGTCGCGGGACGCCAGTGCCGCATCGAGCGCGGCGAGAGCCTTCTCGGCCGTGCGCTTGTCAGCGTCGACGAGGAGCTCCACGAGCACCGTCACGATCCCGGCCGACGCGAGGCGTGCCGCGGCGCTCTCGCCGGTGCACGCCAGGTGGTACGCCGCGACCAGGCACGCCCTGGTCGCCGGCGGGCAGATGCCGTCTCTGATCGTCTTCACTAATACTTGGGCGACGGCCTCGGCGTTCGCGCTCATATCGATCGTAGCACCCGCGGCACCACTGTAAGCTGAGAGCGAGACGATCTCTCTGATTACCACCACGGCTTGCAGCCTCCTGTGCAGGTCGCCGTTCGCGGCGACGGCGACCAGCCGCGCCACGGACGCGCTGCACGAGCCCACGGCCAGGATGGCCTCCTCGTCCATCGGCATCACGAGCACCAGCGCTGCCAGCACGACGTCGAGGACGTCGTCAGTAGCGGCGGCCGCAGCATCGGCGGTGCCCGCAAAGAATGTGAACGCCGCGGCGAGAGCGCGCGCCGCGCCGGCGGACTCGAGGCGGCGCCGGTTCTGCTCGGCTGCCATGGCGAGGCGCCGGACCCCGCGCGCTGCGGCAGCGCACCGCTCGGCGTCGCCTGCGCGCGTGGCGCCCTGGAGCTCGGCGACGGCGGCCTCCTCAGGCGTTGCGGAGACCCGATCGACGCTGCAGCAGCAACGGTTGGTGGCGTACCAGTCCTGGATGAGGCGGCGGAGAGTGTGGTTGGGGACGAGGTCTCCCGCGCTGAGCTCGCCGTGTGTCAAAGGACATGTGCGCTGGCCGCCGGCGAGAAGCCAGGACTCGATGGCGGCGCGGTCGTAGGTGATGCCAGTGGGCGCCGCGACAGGGTCCTGCATAAGGTCTAGCGTGATCGGGCACAGGAACTCCGGTGGCGCCTCCGGCTTGGCGGGAGCCGTCCACAGCTGCTGGGACGACATGGACGACGAAGGTGGAGACTGAGGAATAGTGGGTGAGCGTTCTGTGGAATGGTATCAGTGAAGGAGTTTATTTATGGAGGCCATTCCTTACGTAGTTACGTGCCACTAAAAAGTTCTAAATCTCATATCTACTATCGTCACTAAAAAAAAGTTATGCCATATAAATTATTGCTCTAACTTTTACGACCCTCGTGTGCCACTTGATTTTACGCTCACCATTGTCTTCTCATCCCACCATATCTCCTACGGATTCAAATTTCCTAACTTACCAACGTAAAGTCGCATTATAGCTTTCTCCTCATCTCTCTGCCCTCCAAGTCAGATCGAAAGGTTGTCTTTCATCTCAGCTTAGAAGGCATCTTTCAATCGTTGCCTTTGGACCATGGTATGCAGTGAACAAACACTGCCTTAGACTTGGTATTCAGCCTGCAAACACGTTTTATTGCTGCACCCGCCTCAACACTGCATTGCTGCGCCAAGCTGCCCTCCTGCGCTATGTATATATTGGCTGTATTTCAAGCGACTCTAGGCTTGTTGCTTTATTTTCTTACAAGCATGCTGAAACATTTGTTGTTGCACCTTGGCCAAGGACAAAGAGCACCATCTTTGTTGGAAATACTCTACTCTTGGCTTCATATTTACTTGCAGCAGCTCCTACTTTATCTTTTTCCATAAAGGATTGAGCTAGATTTTCAACAACAATCGGCTCATCAATTTCATTAACCGGCACTTACATAGAGCCCTTTATAATTAATGTTTGCTTGACTTAATAGGATCAGCAGTAATCTCTTTCTTAAGCACATAAATTTGCTTCGGCGACCATCAGACATTTTTTATGGGTTGATTCATCTAATCCACCTTTTGCTTAGTATATTTGTTCATAAATCGGTCAAAAGCTCATTGAGAGCACCTCCTTACTAGAATTCTTGATATTATTGGCCTTTTCAGTTCCAACCTCTGATTGCCTTGATTTGTGCGTGCACAATGGTCTTTGATCCACCTTAACTAGGCCGATAACCTTATTGTTTTTTGCTATTTAATTCCCTAGACAACAACAATAACATCTTCGTTTTGCTTTCCCACAGTAGTTTTTGTTTCACCCGCGAGCCTAGAAGACTTGATTATCATTTTAATATTCTCCTGGCCATCCATAGGCCTCTCGAGCATGGTTTGTCGTCCTCACTAGGATCATCAATTATCATACTTTTTTTTTCTAGTAGTAGATTCAGATTGATTGGGCTGAACTGGGATAGTAGGATTTTTCAATTCTAAAGTGTTGGTTAGGAAGGTCCTTATATCAACCTGCATTTCTAATAGACTCAATCATCCTTTACTAATGGTCGATTGAACTTGCCATGGAAAAACATTGTGGTCATTAGTAGCATGAGAAGCATAATTATACCACTTACAATATGCATGGTGCTTCAACTCACCAAGTGGCTGGAAATGATGTGACAATTTAATGTACCCACTGTTCAACATCTCATCAAAGATACAATCACACTAGGATGATAAAATATAAATTTCATCTCCACTTTGCGGATTCTTGTGAATCAGCTTGAGGAAGAGCATCTAACTAAATTAGATTGTGCTAGCCATATAAATTCAGCAATAAAAAATATTTAGTTTCATCATTGAAGCTATCAGAATGATTGAAGGACCGAGAAAGGCGACCGAAGGGGGGGTGAATGGGAGAAATTTCTTCCGATGTCCACTGTCCTAAACAACCCTCCAAAAACTCCAAATCTTACAAGTGAAATACCATCGAGCCAACTAGTGACTTTATGCCCTTTGGGATGACCAGAAAACATAGCAGGACACTCATCACAGCAGAAAACCAGGAGCACGACTGAAACTCTCTGAAACCCGAAAATCAAGCTGCTCTCCGCTTCAATCAAAATGAAGCAAGAGCCCAACGCAAAATCACCTTAACCAACTGGTGGTTTGATTACTTGAAAAACTTCCTGACAACCTCAGAGAACTCACGAAAGAAGCAGATCTGAAAATGGACACCCGGAGCTCAAAAAGTCCTTGGAGAAGCAAACTCTACATGAAAGTCAGCCTAGCCGGGTAGCGGGGTCGGGCTGGCCTAGATTACCACCCCTACACAGCAAATCCAGCCTGGCCTAGATGCAAACCAAGCCTAGCCAGGATGCCAACCTGGGCTAACCTAGATGGAAGCCTAGCCTACTTTAATTTGGCAGTTTCAGCACCCCAAAATCAAACTCCAAAAATATAAAATCCATTCAGATGAAGTTCGATTGAGCTCAAAATTTGTGGAGATGTTCCACGCATGTTTATAAATTATCCCAAAAAATATTAATTCCAAAAGATCAACGAAACTCCTCAAATCGAAAAAACTCTGTCCAAGATTAGGGTTTTCTCAACTTTCCTCAAAATCCCTTAAATTCATGCTCGTGAGGAATTTGACCAAATCACTTAGTAGATATGTTCCTCTAAGGTCCTAGCATGTATCCATCCGTTCCAAATGACCTCGAAAGCTCAAGAAACCAAAATCTATCAAAGGAGCAAAGAGAGGGAACCAGAAGGGAAAAAAATCCAAAACCAAGCAAATCCAAAGATCTTGACACAAGGATAGCAGAGGTCAACTTTTTTATTGCAGCAAGATCAAGTTGCACAAGGTTTGGTCTTACACTAATGAACACAGACAGAGGTATCAGGCTCTCATTTGTGGATCTCTCACAATACACAAAACTAGATCTGGAAACAATCAACCTGACACCTAAACATAAGTGCAGAAAATGAAATGCTTGAGAGATGGCTGGGTTGGGGCAGCCTCCTATCTTATTTATAGGCTAATTACACATTCCCAACAAAGCCCCTAGATATTTTGGCTGAACTACTTAACCGAGGGGCAAGGTGGTCCAACTTCAGATTTGTGCATCAAACGGCCACGAGCTCTTCACGACTTTGCTTCACCTCGATGCAAGCTTTGTGATGACACCACATGCCACCTCCAAGTCCATACCTTACTCTAATCGGGTTTTGAGGCCCAAACCCAAGAAACCGTCTGCCGGTGATTTTGAGGCCGAACCTCCAAACCCCTTGGAGAAGTGTATCTGCTACGCCTCCTCCGCGATCTCGACATGTGTCACCTTCTTACTTGATCGCACGATCACCATGTCCTCTTTCACCTCCGCTTGACTTAGTCAACCGTTGTCTTGCCTTGATCAACACGGTTTACTCCTCCACTTGTGCTCTTGCTCGTCAATCAATGTCCTCAAGTGTCAGCCACCTAAGGTTAGTCTTCTGACCACCATGGACCCTTGGTCCAAGCCTGAGTCCATCCTTCACCGCTCTTGGTCCATCGGCACAACACATCTCTACTGACCTTCTCCTTAGCCGTCGACCGTCTCTGTGCGCCACACCTGCACACCAACACAGCCGAGAGACATGTTGCACACAACCTCATGCTTGGTTTAGGCTCAAACTCAACCGAAACCTACCTAACAATCACTCATCACAACTCGACATACATGGGCACATATGAACCATGTGTTCGCAATGATAATCAAAAGCATGCATAATGGTATGATGTTAGTCGTGAGATTCTCCAGAATTATTTGGGCTTTTAATGGCTGAAACGTTTTGCAACAATTGATTAACAAACAGAAACTCAAAGTGCTCTAGCTTTTCTTTAATATTAGAGTGCACACCAACAAAAACAAAATCAGCAAGATCTTTTTCAAAAACTTCAGATTAAACCATAGGATTTTAATGTCTCTAAATCTTTTAATGCAATCAAGGATGGACTTGTCACGCCCTTGCTTAACTAACATCCAATTAGACAATTTAAACTCATTGTTTCCGTTGTAAAAATGTTCGTAAATTTTTCTCTGAATGTGCCCAAGAACCAATGGAGCAAGGTTGCAGAGAAGAAAACCATGACAAAGCAGGAACAGTAAGAGATAATGAATAGTTACAAATTCTTGTATGTTCCATGGTACTAGCTTCACTGAATTGAGTAAGAAACATGCTAATGTGCTTTCTTGTCATTTGTATTATCCTCACCATTGAATTTAGAAAATAACACTGACGACATCCTAACATATGGATATGTTAAGCCTCGGGATCAATAGTTTCTGATCGAAGGGACCCCCGACCGACCCCGCTAGGATTACCCAAGGGCTCGAGGGCTATACCCATCGGGTATGCTTGCACGCACCCTCCGATGAAGAAACCTGACTGAGCTTGGGCACGGCGCAGCCCCCGCACAGGGCTCGGGGGCTCGCTCGGGCCTCAGGCTCTTGATCGACGACACACTCGAGCTCAGGCCTTGGCTCCTACCCAGCTTGCAACGCCAGCCAAAGCCCGAGCGCAAGTAGACAAGCCCCATGCCATCGAGGCTCAGGGGCTCCCAGACGCCGCACTCTGGGCATGGCCTTGTGGGGCCAGTTCTGTGATAGGGTCACGCACAGGGCGTGACACAAGAAGACAAGCTTCCCATGGCCTCTAGGTACTGGGTGGCTCTTGTGCCCGCGCGTTAGCCCCTGAACCCGACTTCATTCGTCTCCAAGAATACTCCAAAACATCCACCTAAGGGAGGTGGTCCAAGCCGACATAGCCTAACATGTAGAGTGTTAGAACAAAGCATCCGGACAACGCCCAAGGCTTCTTCGGCTCCACGACACCGCCACGGTCCATAGAGCATCGCTGCAAGACCCTCCTGGACTCCAGCACATGTAGACCATGGACTTGTCTCCCCAAACTGCCATGTACCCAACCTATCTCGTTATATAAGGGATAAGGTCGGACCTAGAGGGAGAAAAGGGAGAACCCAAGACATTGCATTCCATCTGCTCCTACTCAGCACCGAGAGTAGAGCAACCTAGAGAGGGGCACCAAGAGGTCCTCCACCGCATCTCATCGTCTTCCTCCTCTTCGATGAGGGAAAGACTCCACGTGCAGTGAGGCAACCTTGGGATTAGCACCAAAGCTAAGGCCCTACCAAATCTCTCTCTACACTCTGTTGTAACCCCCCTCCCCAATTTTGGGCGCTTTTAAGTATAAGGATCAACAACTGCTGGACGTAGGGCATCGATTGGCCCGAATCAAGATAAACTATTGCATCCTCTCTGTGATTCTTGTGTTCTTGAGTCCACCCAAGCCACTGGATACTTGTACTGACACCGACTCGAATAATTATGCCTACCATGGTTCTGACCCCGTGACAGCTGGCGCGCCAGGAAGGGGGCAGCGTCAAGTGCAATTCAGGCTCTACGGTGGGCCGCCTCGTTGCCAAAGCAAGTGGTGCTGCCCCAGACGGTGGTGTCTACTTCCCTGATGAGTTCTCTGTCATGGCCAGCACCTTCGCTCTGGCCCAGGTCCTGAACTTTGGGAGCCTAGCCTACGTCACCGACTACTGTGGCGAGCTTCATCCACTCCACGGGGCCGCATCGGCGGGCAATGAGCCCCCGACGTCGCCCCCTCCGAGGGGACTTCTGGGAGCAGATCTCAAGGTCCTGGCCTAATAGATCTGATACGGTCAGGGCCCAAATTGACCGTGTTAGACCACCGCCAGATGTTTTACATGTTCGCCAATGTCCACCACTAGATCGCCACCAATGAGGTGCTCCCGCCACCTAACTGCTTCTGTTGGTACTGCCTCCTGGACCTACCTTTTGGGATCCAAAATGTAGCGGCATCCTTCTAGGTAGAGCTAGAGCACCTCATTAGCCGCGATGCGCTAAGGAACACCATCCTCTCCGGCATGGCCGGGACTGATGTCCCCTCACTACGCACCTTCCTCGAGATACTTTCAGGGAACGGCCCGAAGAATGACTCCGACGACATCAACTTCTACGCTTCGCCCTGCATGTGCTACCACATTGATGGCGAGGTTCTTGCCAAGGAGGCACCTGGGCTCATGCCACCGGACGACAGTCCACGTAGTCGACTAGCCTACCTTCAGAAGAAGGAGGAACACCTGCGAGCTCGGTAGGTGGACCTAGAGACCACCGAGGCAGAGCTTGAGTGCCAAAGGTAGGACCTTGCACAACAACGAGCTGCGCACCCTCTCGGTGACGATGATGATGCCCGCACGGGGGCTCCTAGTGGCCTCTGCTTTCCCCATGCGGCCTACAACATGGCGGCTGCTGCCTACCAGCTGGAGGACATCTCTAACACACTGGACCTGAAGACCAATGAGTGGCTGAATGAGGTGAAGCGGCTCCTCCGCATCGCCCTCCACGTCGCGCTGTCTAGGCCATCCTAGACGACGACTAACGCCAACAGGGACCACTCCGACGCTCATGCCTCATAGGTAGGGTGGGGAGCAACGGTGACACCTGCGGTAATAGCTCCGACCGGCCACGCACTTGGGGTGCCAAGCCTCACCAGAAGAGAAGGCATGACCTTTCTCCTCAGCGTCCCCCCACGCGCCACCGGATTGGCGACGACCATGACGTCGACACCATTGAGGCCAGGCACCACGCTCAGGCGTAGTCCCGTACCCTTGAGCAATGAGGCGGGGGTGCCACCCCAGATCATTTTGGCCCCCTAGCATTTGGGGCAGTGATCCAGGCAGCTCCCTACCCCAGGCATTTTCGGCCACTGACGCACATCTCCAAGTACGATGGTAAGACCAACCCGGACCATAGGCTAGAGGACTACCGCCTCGCCATGAAGGACATGGGTCAAACAATGACTTTGCCATCTAGTACCTTCCCCTACTTCTGTCGAGCTTGACTAAAGCTTGGCTTGAGCAGCTCAAGCCCGGTAGCACCCGTTGCTAGGCCAATCTCCGTTCAGTCTTCATCGGCCACTTCTAAGGTACCTACACCCGCCTTGGTAACTCCTGGGACCTCCATAACTATAGGTAGAGGGCCAATGAGACCCTTCGAGAGTACATCTAGCGCTTCTCCAAGAAGCGCAATGAGCTTCCCAACATCACCAACGCCGACGTGATCGATGCCTTTGTCTTTGTCATGACCTGCGAGGCTCTCGTCCATGCGCTCAGCCGTAAGACCCTGCACATGACGTGGGAGCTCCTGGATGTCACCACCCAGTACACCACCAGTGAGCAGCCTATCAGGGCTAACTTCAGTGATAAGGCCAAGGCCACCAGCCATCTCAGTGGTGGAGACAGCGGTGATGATCCCACCTCGTCCCAACGCCACCGCAACAAGAGGAACAAGGACTGGAAGCACCGTGGGGAGGAGATGGTGGCCGTGGTAACCCTACCACCAGACCTCAACCCCGCGGCGCAGTGCACGCCCCGAGCACTTTGAGAAGGCGCTCGAGAACCCCTGCCTGTTCCATGGGGGATAGCGCGAAGCACCTCCTCAATGACTGTGCCACCATCAGGGGATACATCCATGGCACCCTCGGCCAGTAGGGCAAGCCCTAGAAGCCTACCCACAAGGCCAGTGAGCCGACGGACGCCGCCCTAGAGGATGACGCCGAGTTTCTTGAGGCTGATTGTTGCCACATGATCTTTGGGGGCTCCCAAGCATACGAATCCCGCTGACAGCGTTGCATCATCGAGTAGGAGGTAAACGTCATCCACACCCTAGCCGCCTCGACATGGCTCTGATGGTCCTAGACGACCATCACCTTTGACCAAGAGGATCATCCCGATCGCGTTCCACATCCAGGGCGCTACCCGCTCGTGGGCACACACGCCTCACTAAGGTGCTGATGGATGGGGGTAGCAACCTCAACATACTCTATGCCAGCACCCTCAACAAGATGGGCATCCCATGGAGCAGCCTATGCCCCAGCAAGGCACCATTCTATGGGATCATCCCAGGGAAGGAGGTTGTGCCCCTCGGGCGCATCCGGCTCAACGCCACCTTTGGCTAGCTAGACAAGTTCCGCAAGGAGACGCTCATCTTCGAGGTGGTTGACATCCCTGGCATGTACCAGACTTTCCTAGGCCAGCCATGCTTTGCCAAGTTCATGGCCGTCCCCAACTACACCTACCTAAAGCTCAAGATGCCTGGCCCGAAGGGGATCATCACCGTCGAGGGCAGCTTTGAGCAAGTCTACTACTATGAGCAGGACTACGTCGACCAAGCGGCCACCCTCATCACCCCCTATGCTCCCAACGGCCCTGGCTACAACGCATGAAGGGCGCCGATGAAAGGAGTAGCCAAGGTGGCAGCAGTGCTCGACTAACCGAGCATCAGCAAGGCGACCAAGACTCCTAGTGGCGACAATGGCTCGACTGGCCCCTCCATCTAGGCGCTCGACCCCCCAGAAAGGGTCAACCCGATCGAAGTGAGGTCTGACCTTTCCCCATGAGGGAAGTGTGACAGCGCCCAATTTATACATGTTCAAGTACAACTATCCCTGTTTAACTCCGCCGAGTGTCACGAAGGACCTCAGTAAATCAACTTCACAACCAAGACCATAATAGATTAAGTAAATACACATCACATACATGGAGTTACAGTGGAAATAATATTACAAATGATTTCACAAAAGATAGCACAATGAGTTCACAAAAGATAGCACAAGCTCCGGTATCAAAACCAATTAGAGAAAACAACATAGCTTTCAAATGATTACAATAATATAAGTTCCAAATACATTGCTAGCATAAGTGACATCCTCAGACAAAAGTATAAGATGAGAATACTATATAGAATCACCGAGCCCACTGGTGGTTAGTGTGGCAGAACCTCCTAATTACTATAGCCCACATGTACTTGTTATTATCTTAAAGACCTTTAACCACTGGACATGTGTACCACAGAACTTAAGAAGCCTGTCGGGTGTCCTCGGGAAACCCGAATCATCCACAATCTTCCGAGCAGGATCACATTTCAGAGGCATCACAGTATTACAACAATTTATATAATAAATTACATCAGAGTACAAAAGCGGAAGTCTTACATAACATAAGTTTACAAACCCGATGTTCCAAACTTACAAAACTTAAGTTTAGTGTTACAACCATAGTAGTGGAGTAGCATTATTAACATTATTACAACACAAAAACGCGATGCTCTGCCCAAGAGTCAAACATCTTACTCGCCGTCGCTCACCGCAAAGACGGTCATGCAACAGGGTCCAAAACACACCTGCTCATGAGACGCACCTGCAACAGGGGTTTAACAAACCCTAAGTACGAAAGTACTCAACAAGACTTAACCGACATAACCAGGTGAAACGACTCAGGAATGCAGGCTCAGGGGAATCAAGGTGAGGTTCCAGCAAGAATTCAAGTTCTTTTGCATAAAAGCAACTAATTGTGAATCCTTAAGATCGTGATTTTATTTCAGTATTACTTATTGACAGAATATAAGTGATCCTAATCTAGATCATATATCTCATTCAGTATCTTTCTGATTCTCCGACCAAAGTTCCATTTCTTAACTATGATGTTGAACAGAGAATTGAGTCTCCTTAATCGAGGAGCAGCGACGATTTGAATCGATTAAATCCAGCTAGGGATTCCTAACCACATGACATATGTAGGACTTTAACCGACATATATCAACCTTCACTCGGATCCTCCAATGCATGACCGGGTCCAGTGCCACCCGAGAGTACAGTACACCTCCAATCCAGCCAATGGCTATGAGGGTACACACTACTCTCACCATCTCTCCAATCCCAGTGCGCCGTTGGCCGTTCACATGTTGGCATTACCGAGGTCTTAGGCTTACCGGAGCATGTGATCAGTTACAAAAGTCTCGACGCACACAATTCAAACAACGGTACGGTCCATAACTGACTCAGTCAGAGACACTACATGGGGACTCCTTTCCCGATGCAAGTCCATCGACCGGTCCCAGATTATCCTCATTAATATTCATCAAGTGGTTGTCCAACAACCCTTCAAACTTTACTTAAAAGTTTTAAAGTTTTCTCATTAAGCATGGCTAAGCATACTAAGCATTTTTAAATAAAAATAGTAACAAGGATGGTATTGGAATATCAAGGATGATAATGCAGTAATTAGGTTATCACTCAACTCCTTGCACTTAATGCAATACAGCAGTAATATATGTGAAGTAAAACTTTTCAAATCGCAAGGAAGGGTTAAATGTAACCGGGGCTTGCCTTGGTCGGCGGGAAACTCAGGCTCTGGATCGGTACCACAGATGTCAAACCCTACTTCCACGGACGTCGGCGCTTCTTCGGGAACGGGTTCGGCTTCGGCAACCTCCTCATTCACGGGGACTACACATGACGATAATGCATGCTTTAAGATGATGAAGTAATAAACATGATGCTCGATGGATGCATAACAAAGTTAACACCCTGAGTATAACTTTCCTTCGCGGTACAGTCGAATGACAAAAGATTCTAACCTAACCCTAACCTAGGGTCCGATTACGCTAATCACTTCATTAAAGAATTTCGTTAAACACATGAAATAACACTAATTAAGCCTTAACAACATAATTAAGAGAGCTTAAACAACTAATTAGGAATGCTAAAGGTCATTAAGGTTTAATGACCTAAAGTCAACACTCAACCATAAAGTCAATCAAAACTAATCATTAAGCGTTAATTAATTGATTACTAATTAATTAATAAAGCATAATTTAAGAATAAAATCAACTTAGTCTAATTAAGCTAAAATTTTTAATTTAGGAAGCTTATATCATAATTAGGTGGTAAAACAATTCTCATGATTTTTGGACAATTAATTAAGCCTAGAAAAATTATGTAAAAGTCATTTAGTAATTAAATGAGCTAATTAATTAACTTACAAAAAGTAATTAAAATTGACATTTAATATTTTTCTTACATAATACACAGTACTTAGAGGTTACTCAAAAATTTTCACTAATTTTGGAACCCTAAATAATTTATAACAAAATAAACAAAACTGGAAACTATTTTATATTTTTGAAAAAGAAAAACAAAAATCCACCGCGGGCTTGCTTCCCTTCCCTTCCTCTCTCCCGGCCCAGCCTGAAGCGCACGCGACCTACTTCCTCAGCCCAGCCCAGCAAAGCCAGACCGGCCCGCTCGCTCGCTCCTCTTCTTCCTCGCGCGCGCGGACGCTGTACCGCGGTGGCCGGTCATCGACGAACTCGCCGGCGACGTGCACCCGACCGGTGGCACGATGCCAAACGCTTCACCCGACCCCCACGAACTTGACCACGGCACTATTAGAACCCAGCTCGGCTCGGAGGAGGCTTGGCCACGGCCATGGCGCCGCGGTGGCGACCCATCCGGTGACACGAAGAGTAAAATGTGCCTACGGTACGGTAACGACTGAAACGAAGGGAGCATCACGCTCAGTAGCTCACAACGATCGCGTTGGGCAACTTGGTGAAGACGAAGACGCGCTGAAATGGCCGGTACACGGTGAGGCGACCACGGCGGTCCTTTGCTCGGCAGCGAGGAAGACGACGGCTGGTAGGCAGTGGCAGGCGATGCACGGCGCAATTAGCGACTCCCGTAGCTGCGCACACGGCTTGCGGAGCTGCAGGCGAGAGGAATTGAACGGTGGAGCAGCCACGACGGTGAATTATGGCGGCGGGTGGTGGTGGCCGGTCGTGGCGAGAAATGGAGGAAGAGAAAATGGTTTGGCCGGGGACGGTGGTATTTATAGGGACGACCGGTCGACGCGGGGGTGACACGCGGGGCCAACCGACCGTGACAAGGCGGTCGTGGAACGTCGCGGGCGCGCCTGGAAGGAATTCGAAGATCGCCGGCGTCGGCAGGAGGTGGCGTCCTACGGTTGGCAACGATTTCATATAAATTACAAAAATGCCACTGCCACGATTTTGCAAATTACTCTCAATTTTTCTATAGAAGTTGAAAATCTGTAAATACAAAAGTTGTTCAATTTTCAATGTTCTACAACTTTCTCAATATGAACATTTTCCAATTCGGCTTAGATTTTTAAATTTGAATTTGAATTCAAAAAGGGACATTTTCTAGAATTCTGTAAATTCAAAATTACTTTGAATTTTGTATTGAAACTTCAAAAACTCAAAATACCAAAGTTGTACATCTAGGAAAGACCTACAACTTTGCTATTCAAAATATTTTCAATTTCTGCCTCCATTTTGAAATTGGATAGGGGAAATGAAAAGGGGTCAAATTTGAGATTTGAATCTTTTCAAAATTACTTCAAATTTTATACTGAAACTTTGAAAACTCAAAACATCAAACTTGTAGCCCTTGAAAAGATCTACAAACTTGGTTTTACACCTTTTTTCCAAATTTTGCTTAGATTTTGATTTATTCAAAAAGGGGTAAAACTAGGGTTTTACTTTTCTGGGTTTTCGGAAAGATTTTAAATTGAAACTTGATACTCTATTAATTGGTGATTACTTAGTGATCACACCATCACCCTAGGGCATCATTGAGTCAAGCATCACATGGTTGACCAAATGGCACTCTAGGTTGACAAGTTTGACTTAGGAAATTCTTTTTATAATTCCTCCAATTTGAATTCGAATTCGAATCGAAAAACTTGCAACAAGTTTTGGATTCCAAATCCTAACTCAAACTTGAAGCTTTATTTTATAAGTTGGACTTGAGCTCATACCCTACACTTGGCACTAGTGTATAACACAGTCATACACCTCAAATTACGCAGGGCATAAACTAAGTATTTGCGGTGACATTCAAAATTAGGGTTTTCGGATTCGAGTCACACAACGAGAAACACATCCAACCTAAGAAGTTAAACTCATTTTTGTTGATGCATAATATGGTTAACCTAATCATGGATGATTTGCAGTGCAAATGATGACATGGCAGGTTTTTAGTTACAATAACACCAGGGGTGTTACTGCTAGTCACCATCTTCAATAGGCCAAGAACTGCACCTGCAACATGGTGCAATAAACCCTAAGTACGAGGGGTACTCAGCTAGACTTACCCGTCATAAATCAAAAATAAATGACACCAAGGAGTATGCAAGGCTTCCTGGGTGGAGCTAGCTTGACAACATTTTGCATAAAATCTTATGTACATAACTTGCATATTATAGCTTTAGCATCAAGTTAAAACTTATTCATTTAGGCATCTCTAGATTAGCACCTGTACTAGAGCAATCACTTGATTAAGCTAAACAAGCATTAGTAACCATATTCAGTGTAGTCATTAGAGAATACATCATCATCATAACCATAAAGTTCCATTAGGTGTTTCTACGTTGCCGCTGCTTAGTCAAGTTCTCACTATCCGGGAGAGATGGTGACTCGAATCAAATCCTACTCAGCTGGGGAATTATTCCAAACACAAACCTAGGCATACCTTGTGAAGGCAGCCTTAGGTCACCTTTGGTACAACTCAGGAACCAAATTCATGGGCTCGATCAGCGCCGTACCCTCAGAGATTCAATCAATCTACTAGGATATTTAGGACTACCCTGTCGGCTCATGCCATTGGCTCCCCGCACATCCTTACTACCAACCAAGGTGCGCACTTTCACTTACCGGGGCCCGGCCTGAGTTGAGCTACTCGGCTTCGCGGTCGGAATGACTTATCCAGCCAACTAAGTGTTAGGCATGCGTTCAACATGACATTAGGACGTACAGCGAATTGGTCCTTAACTGTCACACCCGGTTTTGCAAAGAACAAAACCAAGCTAATCATATGTGTGCCCAGGAAGTCCACACATATGTCAGAATGAAAAAGTATCAGAAACAATGTTATTATATAATGTATACATAGCTATATTAACACTTACATCAGAGTATCACGGAACGGTGACTAAACTTCAGGCTCCATTCTTCTCAGGGACGGCTGACTGGTGGCTCCATATGCCAAGCACTTCTGAAAGATTCTGAAAACTCCACTACACTTTCCTCCTTCTTCTAAGTAGCACCTTACTACACACTGGAGTGTGGTGGAAATAGCAAGAGTGAGTCCATGTCGAACTCAACAAATATAACATGAGGTTCATGAGGCTCAAAAGGATAGACACTGGTTTACAGCATTTAGCTTTTAGTTGTCACAATTTTATCATATGAGTAGCATCAGGTTTGCATTAATCCCACAATAAACATATGATCAATGTAAAGATGAATAATGAATAGCAAAAACACATTTATAGTCATTAGTGATCATCTATTCCGTAAGGGTCCAAGGCCACTCGTGACCGTGAGCACGACTGTTATAACAGTTTTACACTCTGCAGAGGTTGTACACTTTCACTGTGAGTCGTGATTTACCCTTTCGCCCGAGGTGATCAGCCTCTTGACCCACTACCAAGGAAGGTCGGCAGGGTTCACTATGAAGTCTTTCAAAGGTTCGTCTAACAAGTTAGGGCCATTAGATTCACTCGGCAAACAGATGTAGAGCCCCCCTTCCAAATGGCACAATGACGCGCAGCCTATACACATAAGGACAGAGGCCGCACTATACCCGATTCGTCAAGCCATTCTTACGCCATGAAGGTTACCACTAACAAGCTAGAAAAGGTCCTCATACTTGACTAAAGCCAGAGCCATATAGCCCTCACAGTTGTACTGTAAGTCCCGGATGTTCGCTTACAGATGAGTCCTTATGGAGAGAAACTAGAGCACCAAAAATAACCCCATGCTCTAGCCCTCTTTAAACAGTAATCAAAAAGTCATCTTTTAGTGTTGTTGCATATTCCATTAATCATATTACAAGATCATAGTTTATGTTCAGTGCTAGCAAAAGCTACCCAATGCAAAATCCCATAGGTGACAAGGTATAGATCAAAAACTAGGAAAATCCTTAATGGCATTCAAGATAGACACATGAAATATGATTTTATGTGATTAAAGTGAATAGGACAACAAGGAAATCCCATGTTATACTTGCCTCAAACATGCTTCAGACCCAAAACAACTTGCTTAGAGAAGCATCAACTTTATCTTTCATTCTGCAACTTTCGGGCGCTCAGCTTCTGATTCTCCAGCGCCCACAAACGGTCCTTGTGCTACTCGTAACAAGCACCACACATATGCAAATATACAAACAAGAAAAACAACTAAGAACAGTACACCACACAAGGAAAAACAACGTACTAAAATAATGCTAGGTGCTATGGTCACAAGGACGCAAGAAACGCCGAGATCGAAGCTACGATGCAAAAGAAACTATTATCAAAAGATCTATTATATTATAAAAGAAACAACTAAAAACATGATTTTATATTAACTAGGAAAAACTATCTGAGTAGTATTAGTCCAGATTAATTTAATTTCAAAATTTGAGTTAATGCTAATCATATTATATTTATAAATATTTTGACATTATTTATACCGATAATAATCTTTGACTTGCAAATGCAAATTGACATCTAAGAGCATCTAACCGGATTTAATATGCGGGTTTAGACTAAGCAAGTTTATATTTAGAGGAATATTAATATTACCAATTAATCATTTTAATATTTCTATACATATCTCTGACGAGATATAAAGCTTATGTTGCTTTTAAATTAAAGAAGCTAGCGGTTGATGCATATATTAACCAAAATAATATTCGTTCAATTTGCATTGTTCACAAATTTATGACATGACAAACATTATTCAAATTGCATCTAAACCAACCTTATATGAATCATGTTTAAACCAATCAAATTGTAATATATTTTGTCCTATGTTGCTTTTGTTTATAAACATTAATATTATTTAAGCCACTTTAACATTTATCTTTTTAGAAAACATAAATCATGTAAAGCACCTGATTAAATCATTATATGTTTCATGCATGAATTAACCAAGTTATAACTAGTAAAGAAATATTCAAGTTGCTATTGATCAAGTTAACATTTGTTTATAGAAGACCAGATATAAAACCTTAAATTACTTTTAATTAGAAATTCGGTTGCGTATATATTAATCAAATCAATATTTAACTTATAAAATTTAGAGGTGTGAGACATGCTACATGTTGCCACTAAAACGTAGCAGGCATTAGCTTGACTGCGACATGTCAAAACAGAGTTAATCCCTTGGTTGCTTTTAATTAAAAGGTCATTAAATAATCATTAACTTAATTAGTATTTAAGTAAATAATTTTAGAATTGGGTGACATGATAAAGGTTACCACTATTGTATAGAGCGCGACGACGCGAATCTAACGCAACTAGAATGACTCGAAACAGAATTAAAACGAAGAAACGGGGGAGAGCGATTGATAACTATGGGTGATGTATTCCTATAGTATTTCTGGATTTATTTTTCTAAAGGAAAATGACCATAGGGTGTGTGTGACGTGATCATGCCATTAATGTGATGTCATCAAGCTAACATCAACAAGCTAGCAACAGAAACCACGTAATTGGAGCAAACTAGAGCTAAGGCACGACCACGGTTTTGCAGGAACAGGGCCTAGAGACCTTGACTTCTCTAATGAAAAAAAACATTGGAGGATATAGTGAGATGGCAAACTCACCGAGGGCTCGTATCGGGCGGAGATGTCTTAGAGGCGAGCAGCTCGATGGGGGCAGCGGCAGCTACCTTCACGGAAGCCTCTTCGGAAGGACGGGCACAGACGTGTGAGTCGTGCCAAGCTATATCGGCGTGCCGACTCATCAACGGCATCAAGGTCGATCATAGGGGGCTGATTAGTGGCGGCGCCGATTGTTCTTATCGACATCTGCATGGACAGCAGCAGCTAACGTTCATACAGGTTCAATGGAGTCAGCAGGCCGAGGCAGATCAAGCTAACAGGAGGCGTGTGGAGGTCCTTACCGATGTCAGAAGAGAAACAACGATGTCATGTTGAAGCAGAGAGCGGCGAGATCAGGTTTCAAAAGAAGGCTCCTCCGACGATAGATCGGCGACGATGCATCACTGCTTGACAAACCATTGAGAGGATGAGCAGCTTCATACGATGGTCCGAGGCTCGCGGCTGGAGATGCCTGATCAGAGAAGATGAAAGCAACAGCATGGGATCTTTGGCCTGCTAATGACGGCGGATGAACCGGGCTTGGGCGATGCCTTGATATGTATATATATGTAGACCGAGAGTCACGACGTGTGCAACCTGGACTCTCCACACGGCTGGAAAATAAGGTTGAGGGAAAGCCTGTTTGTGATGCGGGATCAACCAAGTTAGCAAGAAACCTAGACTTGCATACTTCCTTATTTAATTGTTTCTCCTTCCATGTATATACATATATATGTTTGGCAGCCATATACGGAGTATATACTTGCACAAATCTAAATTCACGTGCTTGCCAACTACCAAGTATATACGTGTATATAGCTTGCTCAGGTTTACCGCGTCTTGGCCAGCACAATTTCCTTGTCTAGATCTAATTATTCCTTAAGAGAAAACAGATGGTATTTCTAGATTTCTTTTTTTTTAAAGGAGAGCGGCCACTAAACAAATCCATGTATCATGTGACGTCATCTAGCTAGCAAGAACAAAACACACGCCTGGTCAGATTGCTCTGCTAGCTCCGCTCTAGCGTGGAGTTGGACGGAGAAGAAACTGGCAGCCCCGGTGACTTCAGCGGATGAGCTCGGCTACTCGGCGAGATTCGATCGAGCGGTGGTGAGCTGCTAGAGTTAGGGCAAAGCTAGGGTACTGGCATGTATACACAACAATATTGTTAACCCTATGATGAATTTTAATTTATATAAAAAAAATTGATTTCCTATGTTTTCACAAGCACCAAATATAGAAAATTAATTCATTTTACCTCTAATTCAAATGATGCAAATTTTAGGGTGTTACATTAACCGACATAGACAGGGATAGATAGGCGGCCAGGACCTCCATCCTCTGATGTGAGAAACCGACTACCCATAGACAATGCCTATGCCGGTCATAGTTGCTCAATCACTCAATTGTCAACTGGTGGAAAGCTACATAATGTTTCATATGTGCAGTTCTCCTTCTCTAATAACAACACTGTATTATCTGAGTCTGTTGAGTGAATGGTGAATATGATAGTTGACTCTATCGGTTTAGCATTTTTTACAATCATTACTTAAGGAGATTCTCATATCCAAAAGGCAACAATTATCGGGTTGAATCTGATGCAACCTCTTGGGTAAAAACACATGAAAGGTACTAAAGGGCATGTCAGCATTGGAAACATTACTCAAGAAGGATGATAGCGAGGCCTGGAGGACAAGAAAGGTTGCAACTATTCACCAAACTAGAGAAAAAGTTTACTACCAAGCAGGTTGAGTACAATTTCCTTCATGGTGTAGTTGCACAATAAGTTGGTTAGACTTGCACTGTAGCAAAACTAGCCTTGTTGGACTACTTTTTACATTGAGGCTTCCTTTCTAAGGTCAATCAATATCTCAAAATCATAATCTAAAATATGTTGTTTGACACCTTTCAAATTGATTTCGATTCGCAAGGGTACAAATTGACTTGTAGAACACCTTGACTGCTCGAACATTGTTTATAGGAGAGGCAAAAGCAAGGCACAAAGGGGTGCAAAGAGTCTCCTCTAGGCATCTAAAGGCTTATCTAATGGCAATACATTGACCGTGTTGCTAATCTTGGCATCAATTACAAACACAACCTTCTAATATGAGGGATGATCACAGTCAATAGAAAAATTATAGATTCTGTACAATTCGATTTTCTATTCATATCTCACAAAGCACTACTCAATTGTGCACAAATTTTGGTAGGCCTATATATCCAAGAGTCCTCTAACTACTAACAAAAATTCAGCTCAAACAGACGCTCTTGACTATCCAAAGAAAACATCTACCAAAATTGCTCTGTTCTGAAATTGCAGTGAACCAAACTTAACAAAACATCTATCAAATCCGATGCTTTACTCAACCAATCCTCAAACCAACTTAAGACATCAAGGTGTCCTAAGAAAGGAATGAGATTACCAAGTTTGGGGCCAGTCCAACCATGTTTGAGTCACTAATCACTGGCTTGAAGATAACTAGTGTTGTGTCATGAAATTTGGACGGATTTCTTGTTCTTTTTTCTTTGACTCACTCATTGTGGTGTGTGTTCTGCACTCTCTCGTTCTTCGTATAGCAGCAGCTTTCTTGCTGAGGATGGAGGCTAGGGTTTTCCTCACATGTTTCTCCGTGAACAATTTTAACCGTTGATCTAGACACCAACTTGATGATGCACAAGCATTGGACTTGTGGGCTGTTTTCGTGGGGCACAAAGTATACTCCATGTGGGGGGACCATCCTATATAGATAAGGAACCATTTCTAACTATCCTTTTGTGCTTCATCACAAAAGAGTCCTGAACAAATGCTTTGATAGCACTAGATACATAATGATGTTGACCGAAACTAGGGACATGTTTTCTCTAGTTCTCTACTTAGCTGATACAATATCTTGTACTATCTGCATGATTGTCCAAGATGGATTTGACTTGACGACACAAGGTCTGGCGAGGAAAGTGGTACTTGCATTATTGAACGGCTTTGTTGTTTCCTTGCTTAACATTGTTCTCTGAGACATAGCCTTCATAGCTACCAAAGAGTCGTCACCTAGCTAGAGATTAACCTTCCTCTTGGTAACTAATCAATTGTCTCTCAACACTAAAAGTTCCAATTCTTCACTCTTGATGACAACAATCGTGGTTGATGCATAACAAATGGTCGCCATCGAAGTCAGTAGACAAGGGGTCACACCAAAGATAGTTGATCTCAATTGTGCGATACGCATGCACATAATGATCAAGACATGGATAGCCAAGCCAAAAAGACCATGTGATGATCAATTCTTATCCAACTAATAACTTGTCCAACATTAAGTGTTGTGTGCTCTTTTGATCCAATAGTGGTGACACCACTAGAAGGCTGACGTCCTTATAGGGATAGTCAAGCAGAGTCACGGGTCTACCACCTCTTGTAGTCTATTAATGTTTACATTTGTGACCTATTCTTCAAAGGTTATCCTCTTCGCAACTTTAGAAAGAAGCTCTACTACTCTTGGTCAGATATATGGATCTTCTAATAAGATGTGGGGAGATAACCAAGGAAAAAAGATCACAAGAAGATAACACATTGGTTGTTGTTTCCTAATGGATCATGACTAGCAACCTCGATACCAGCACATGCTGAGAAGTACTACCTTTTGTGCGCACCTATAGGAGGCTCTAGGTTTCATCACGGCACCGTAGAATGCTAATCGTGACACCATTACTAAAGATACACCCAATGGGAAATTTTCAAGTGTATGAACAAGTATTATGCAAAGGATGGATAGCAAACAAAGGTAGTCACAAGGTTAGGAATCAACAAGGAGGCAATCCAAAGATCAAAACATAGCATAAGAGAACATAGCTTAATTGTCGAAGACAACTGAGCACGAGATTCTTGCTTTAAATTTCTCGCATGCCTTGCGTCCACCAAGGTGATTACCAGACGGAATAAGATTCGGTCATGCTGGGAAACAACATGAGATCAAGACTGATAAATATTTAGAGACTTGGGAAGTTAGAGATGAATTTCGCAAACTTCAAGGGAAAAATTGATATACCGATTAGAGATTAAATTTATAAGGTAGCTACATGAATTGCAAGTAAAAGATTCTTAGGCCATGGCAAAGAGAGATTATATTGCACTAGCTCACCTTTGGGATAGGCAACTGGGAGGTCCAACATGGATTTGGGTATGGTCTCCATACTTGGTAAACAACAACCTTGGTCACAGGCATGCGTTGACGAGGACTTAACTTGGTTGGTCAATCAAACAAGGGCATTCACAAAAAGGGTGTGGAATATCCATGGCATAGGCAAACATTTAACGGTCTAGCAACCACGTGTATAGGCTTAGGATTCTATGGGAGAGAACCTATTTGGAGACACAACCATGGGATTAACGTAACTTGAGTGTTGTTCTAGGATAAGGCTCTTCAACACTCGTATGCCCACCGAGGACAAAAGAGGTGACAACTATGGCACTACCTAGGTAATAACACACCCACGTATACATTATGGCCTTGGGCAAGCATTTGAGAAACTTAATCAAAATAGCTTAAGCAACTATTACTAAGCACAAAGCTCACACATCACAAGCATTCATTTGCAGCAACACAACACATTTGTTCTACATAAAAGGATCACAATGCGGGATGTGCTACTAAGCATGTGGATATGGTCAAGTCTTTTGGGACAAGATAATTTTTTTAAGATAGGTAACAAAGGGGTCCAAAGGGGTTTTGGGCAGGGCCTCACCAACAGGCACATGGACATACCATAGGCAAGAGTTAGCATTCGAGAGAACTCAGCGGGGTGAGGTTAGCAAACCCACACATAGGTTCATGTCTTTTAAGTAAGGAGGACTACTTAAAGGCAACTATGAGATGAGCACAACGATAAGGATTGATAAAAACTCATGCACTCACAGAGGGTAAGAGGTTACACAATGCATGATAACACCTAGAAAGCAAGCAAGCAACCACATATATAGCTAAGGACCCAATGTGAATATAACTTGAAAGGAAGAACCTAACATTATATTTAAAAGAAAACATGTACAAGCTTCTAACAAGGTATCACTACAAGTTTTAGTTTCTAAGAGGTTAAAGTTTTTGCTAGCTACTAACTTGTCATCTAATTCCTTTGTAAGCAAACATACAAGGCAAAGCTAATCACACACTATCTTCAAGCATAGCTATTCAAGCAGCATGGAACAAGGTATTTTGCCTAGCTTCACACAGAGAAGATAGTAACATCACATCGATCATAAGTTACTTATTATTAGAACAAATGGAAGGGAAGCATAGTTATGCATAAAGCAACACTCGTGATGGTGCATGCTTTGTCCTATTCGTCCTCACAACATTGCCAGCCTAAGGTGACAATCACGTTTTATATTGGTGGCATAACACGTACTCTCTCGATATATAGCTAGTCATCAGCTACTTTCAATCTACGCATTCGTGGTTAGCGTACTTGCAGAAGAATTTTATTTCAGCTCAACCCCACATGATATATGAGTAGAAATAAAGGTCTGGTCTATATGTCGAATGTCCAAGAGCAACAATATATTGGAAAGTAGTAAAGTAAATACTTTCATATATATATATATCCCAATATATATGCTTATGTACCAAAGCTACCCGATCACTAAATTTGCTACCCACAATTAAATACGCACCATACACACATGCAAGCATGCATATACAATCGTATCAAAGCTAGCTTTTCCCTGACCGCACGCTCACATTTGCGGTCATGCCACTCATCAACTTATCTTCTTACCTGGGCATAGGTGCAACGTTGTAAGAATTAAATTGCATAAGTAAAAACCCTCAAGTCAGTCTTACTTTAAAGCCACCTAGTAGTCCTTAATTGGGCTTAACTGGAGGTTGTCGCTAGCATAATTTTGCAAATTAGTTTTGATAAATTTGCCTATAGCTAAAGTTTTAGTCAAAATAGGATTTTTAAAACCAAAACTTTGTTTTTAAAACTATGTACATAATAGTATTATGCTTAATCTTGCTCTGACGCTAGCTGTGATAGAACCGCCCAATTTGTACAAGTTCAAGTATGATTGTCCCCATTTAACACGTTGACACGCACATACTTGCACTCATATAAACCCGGTAGTTTGCCGAGTGTCACGAAGGTCCTCAATAAATCAACTTCACAACCAAGACCATAATAGATTAAGTAAATACACATCACATACATGGAATTGCAACGAAAATAATATTATAAATGAGTTCACAAAAGATAGCACAAGCTCGGGTGTCAAAACCAATTAGAGAAAACAACATAGCTTTCAAATTATTACAATAATATAAGTTCCAAATACATTGCTAGCATAAGTGACATCTTCAGACAAAAGCATAAGATGAGAATACTATATAGAATCACCGAGCCCACCGGTGATTAGTCACCATCTTTCAGCAGGCCGAGAACTGCACCTGTAATATGGTGAGATAAACCCTGAGTACGAGGAGTACTCAGCTCGACTTACCTATCATAAACCAAAAATAAATGACACCAAGGAGTATGCAAGGCTTTATGGGTGGAGCTAGCTTGACAACATTTTACATAAAAGCTTATGTACATAACTTGCATATTATAGCTTTAGCATCAAGTTAAAACCTATTCATTTAGGGATCTCTAGATTAGCACCTGTACTACAGCAATCACTTGATTAAGATAAACAAGCATTAGTAACCATATTTAGTGTAGTCATTAGAGAACATCATCATCATCATAACCATAAAGTTCCATTAGGTGTTTCTACATTGCCGCTACTTAGTCAAGTTCTCACTATTTGAGAGGGACGGTGACTAGAATCGATTCCTACCCAGCTGGGGAATTATTTCTAAACAAAACCTAGACATACCTCGCGAAGGCAGCCTTAGATCACCTTTGGTACAACTCAGGCACCAAATTCGCGGGTTCAATCAGTGTCGCACCCTCAAAGATTCAACCAATCTGCCGGATGTTTAGGACTACCCTGCCCTTGGGCTCATGCCATTGGCTCCCCGCACATCCTTACTACCAACCAGGGTGAGCACTTTCACTTACCAAGGCTCGGCCTGAGTTGAGTTACTCGGCTTCGTGGTCAGAATGACTTATCCAGCCAACTAAGTATTAGACATGCGTTTAACATGGTTATTTCCATGATATTAAATATACCCAACCGTGACCAGATATTCTCCTATATCTCATATGTGACAGGAAATCACCCGACTTCTGCCGACTAAGCATGGCTAACCATATATATTCGATCCTGGACCTACATAGGGTTCAAGATATATATATCTGGACAAGGAAAATATATGCATCAAGTGTTTTCATTCAACTGCTACAACCTAATGCATCAAACATAAATAACTCAATTTGATAATTCGGGGCTTGCCTGGGATACTACACAAGTCAGTTAAGTTACCTTGCACCGCCTTGGGAAACATCTCCACTTTGTGCATGCATCCCAGGGTCCTTACATCTTCGGGATAGGTCCACCAAACACTGTCTTCGGGTTTGGCTCCAATATCATGTCCTTCACGTGGTTCATCTAGCATACCTAAATAAGATGCAAGTGTATGAATATGAAGAAAAGCAATATGAGATGCGTCACATAAGAGCATTCAAGACAAGCACAAGATTATGTAAGACATAGCCACTTATAGTTATTTAACTAAACATCACACAACTTATTATAAATAGATAGCAAGTATATTATGCATGACACATAAATTTCACAAGGTCTCAGGTGTATTAACTCAATCACCATCCAAGGCATGAGCCACACTTAGCAACACACAAAGCAAACAACTATAGCTAGAATATGTCATTTTCTGAACTGCAAACAACAGCTATATGTTTTGGTCATAACTAGAGTTATACACATCCAACAAACATGAAACAAGGCTTTCTAGAAAGCTTATGAAATTGTCTAAAATGTTATTATAATCATCTTAACATGATTCAATAGCTATCAGGGCCAAACACCACCATTTCCCAGATCTATCTAGAAATTTCAGAGAATAAACATTTTTGAGGACCAACATTGAACTGCCATATCTTACAAACCATTTGGACAAATGCTAAGAAATTTTAACACAAGTAAGATAAATAAGTTATCTACAACATTGTTATAAACAAGATTCACAGCAAACATAATTTTCATCATGTAATTTGCTTAACAACAGAAACTGTCCAAAACAGTCACTATAATTGAATTATAGAGCAAAATAATATTTAACTACATATAAGAAATGGAATCTGGACACAACCAATGTTACCAATAGTTTGTACCCATCACCTATATGCTAGAAAATATCATGGTCAGGCCCAATTCATTTATTTAATTGCCTTTATTAATTTATTTAGATAATTAAGTGAAATAATAAACATATATCAAAAGTGCACAGTAAATTCTAACAAAATTACAGTAGCTTATATATACTCCCAATAGTCTACTGTATAAATTTGTTCTTAACCTTTAAACAAAGTTTGTTCTACTCAAACTTAACTACAACTTTTATTTAAGGTGCAGCTTCATGCAAGCACTCTAAGTGATAGGTCAACACAGGTCAAACTAGCATCACGATAAAGCTTAAATTATGCTTTTTGGTCCATTGAAGCCTTTTCTTGGCACTTGCTCAATATGAACCTTTCATAACTTTTGTTGTAGAGTTCATCTAGAGTCATTTAGGCAAGACTGCAAGGTTTGGTTGATGACCTATGTTTCCCTTCACTTAATAGTGCAATTCAAGTAAGGATATAACTTATCATTTCATGTCTTTTTATTCCAAACCTCACGAAACTTTTCCAGTGAGACACATGAAAGAAACACCTTCACATTACTCAAGCATACCTTTTGAAAGGGTCTACATGTAAGCAAAGGTGCATTGCCCAAGTTCTAGTTGGGACTCAATTTCATAGATTTGACCTCAACACTTCCCTCACCACTTTCAAGATTATGAACTAGAGATCATGATCATCACTTAATGTGTCATATTTGAGCCCAAACCCACTTGCTTAGCAAGTGGCTAACACTTGGGGTGTTATAGGAAGGCCATGGCCAAGCCATCCACCTAGAAACACTGTCTCCCAAGCTAGTATATGTCTGCTGACCTCCTTCCCCGACCTACCTCTCCAACAACAAAAACCAAGATATGTCCCGTCCCCCGACCTTATTGCTTCGCTTGACTTCACTGTTGTCTCCTGAAACCCGAGTGACTCTAGTAGTGGCTCGACTATGGTCAAAGGATCGACTGAGTTAACCACCTGTTACCCTTTGTGAAGGTGGACCGCAACACAGGGCCTTCGAGCGAGGCGAGGACCGAACTGATGGAGCAGGAGGAGCAGGCGAAGGGTCAACAAGGTGCTAATGGAATGGACCCGGCCGCTGCGTTACCAACTATGTCCCCTATCCCTTCTCTTGCATTCATTTCGGTTCGTTTGTAGCTATCTCTGTCTCCTGATCCTTCATTGAATCGCGCCACCCAACCGCACGTCGGTGCGAGACCCCTCAGAAGAGGCATCGCCAAGGGTTCTAAGGCTGGCCCAAGGGGTTTCAAGGCCGCCTGAGGCACCTAAAGTGCGAGGGATGCTGATGGTCAGGCACCAGAGGCCCTAGCCGGACGCTCAGAAGCAAAGCTAGCCGACCATCACGCGATGTCAGAGTACCAACCTAGAGCCGCTCGTGGTGACCCACAGAGGGAGGAAGCGAGCCCTCAAGCACCGACAGATGGGCTTAGGAGCTATACGAGTGGCTCTCCTGGGAAGCCGAGGATCTTCCCACTAGGGGACATGATCAGACCATAGAACGACCGTAAACCTAGGGTTCTCATGGACTTACCCATTAGCAGCCTGGGCGCGGCGATCTTGGCCACCGAGGCCATCATCGTAATAGCCCATCCCAATGAGGGATCTAAGTCTCCGAGCATGACTCACGAGCAGTGAGATTACAAACAAAAGTAATTTCATTTCACTAATTGGGAACGACCCGATTACAATATACGGTGGCAAAAACCGCTGCCCCATAAAACTGCCCATGAGGTGGCGGCAACCGTGCCGACCTACCCGACCCTTACCGATCTACGGTGGGGGTCATGTAGTTCGTTGACAAGCGTGGAGAGACCCAGGCGGTGCTCCCCCGACCTAGGGGACGGGAGCAGCTCTGCAGCAACAGTGATGACGAAGGGCAAAGCAGAGGGGTATAACCCCGCCCTATCCTCATCCACTCCACCGCTAGGTTCTAGCTCTGAGCCGAACGGTTGCCCCAAAGGTGACCGGGGTGCTCTTCCTCTGATAAAAGAGGGAAGCCCTAGCGATCCATATCGTTGGAATTCTCTCACCCTCCAAAGGAAGGCAGCGGGAAAGAAACGTGGCAGCATAAACGGTCGGGGAAGCGTCGAAGGTGGCAGTGCATGAGGAAAGGACAGGGTCCCTTCGCACTGACCCTCTCACCCCCTCCACATGACACCATCACCTTCTCTTCACAGGAATCCTTCCACCCTCGTTTGAGCGATCGCCTGGTGAAGGAAGCCAGGCTCACTCGGAGGGAAGCGTCACACTTCATTGCCATGGCTTCCAGAAGTTGGATCTGAGAGGAAGAAGAGAAGGAGCCGAAGAGGGGATAGAAGGCGCCATGTCCCCAGGGCCCCTCTTTATAGCCCCAGTCGATGCGCTAAGGGTCGCTCTGAGCCCTTCGATTAGCCATCGAAGGCTAAAGACGCTTCAAGGTACCGGCCTGGTGTCCCTTCAATCCCCGCAACACGCCTCTGAGCGGTTGCATGATGGTGGCGGTATAGTAAAGGCAAAGTCAGGAGGGCATTGACAACGAGTCAAGTCACCACTCCACTTTCCACCAAGCACGCCGCCCACTCCACGCATGCCTCCTCGTGGGACTTGAGGGGATCTGAATCCCCTTAGGCCCACTAGTCTTCATCGATGGCCCGGATCCACGTTTATCAAGGCTCCTCCTCCGCTAGATCCACTCCACATGGCCCCAACGTCCCATCTCCTAGATAAAGTGGGATGGTATGGGAGTGCACGCCTTAACTCCTCAGTTAGGCAAGATGGCCCAAACACCATCTAACCACCTACACAAAGCGTCAGTGGACCAGACATGCCCAGAAGCTACCACACTCACTGATAAGGAGGCCCCATGACAGCCTCGGGGGCTGTGTTGGCTCCCCAAATAGAGCAACTCGACCCCCCCGATCGACGGGCGCTCGGGCGGAGCATCCACCAAAACCAACCAACTCCTTGGAGTTAGGTCGGGAGCCGCTGAGCGATGGACCCAACAAGGGTCCCCCACCCAAGCTCAGTGCGCTCCCCACGCCCCGACCTATGGATGCAGAATTAAGGTCGGCCCCAGAAAGCCTTCCTGAGAGGATTGGAGCCTGCTATCGAAGCCCCCAGAAGAGCGTGGCGCGTCAGGTGATCAGGTGGCCTTGAGCCAGAGCCCAAACACTCTCGATCACCTGACTCATGATAGGTCTCAACCAGAAGGGAGGTGCCCCTAGGCCTAAAGTCAGTAACTCCCAAACGAGTTCACTGAACCCTCGCTCGAGTCACAAACCTATGTGACATAGGAACAGAGAAAGGGTCAGCGCCACTACCACTTGGCCCCGATAGCCAAGCGCCCCTATCACACCAAGGGGAAAGGCCCCACGCAGGGCAGCACACTCCTGTCAGCAGGAACCGTCCCCGCCATGGCTAGTTTGGTCACCAGAAGATCGAATTCAGCCCTCTGTCGCCATCACGAATCAAGCCAAGTGAGGCCACGAAGGGCTCAGAGGCTCCTAACGAGATCCTAACATATAGGTATGTTAAGCCTCGTGATCAATGGTTTTCGACCAAAGGGACCCCTGACCAACCCCCCTAGAATCGCCTAGGGGCTCAGGGGCTATACCCATCGGGTACGCTCGCGCGCACCCTCCGATGAAGAAACCTGACCGAGCTTGGGCATGGTGCAGCCCCCACACAAGGCTCAGGGGCTTGCCCGGGCCTTAGGCTCCTGATTGACAACACACTCAAGCTCGGGCCTTGTCTCCTACCTGGCTTGCGACGCAAGCCAAGGCCCGGGAACAAGAAGATAAGCCTCGTGCCATCGAGGCTCAGGGTCTCCCAAACGTCGCTCTCTGGGCATGGCCTTGCTGGCCAGTTCCTCAATAGGGTCACGCACGGGGCATGACACAAGAAGACAAGCTTCCCACGACCTCTAGGAAATGGGCGGCTCTTGGGCCCACGCATCAACCCCTGGAGCCGACCTCCTTCACCACCAAGAGGCTAGTCCAAGCTGACACATCCTGACACGCAGAGTGTCAGAACAGAGCAGCCGAACGATGCCCAAGACTTCTTCGGCTCCACGACACCATTGCGGTCCATAGAGCGCCGCTGCAAGACCCTCCTGGACTCTAGCACATGTAGACCATAGACTCATCTCCCTAAACCACCATGTACCCAACTTGTCTCGTTATATAAGGGATAAGGTCAGACCTAGAGGGGGAAAAGAGAGAACCCAAGACATTCCATTCCATTCCATCCACTCCTGCTCAGCACTGAGAGCAGAGCAACCCAGAGAGGGGCACCGAGAGCTCCTCCACCACATCCTGTCGTCTTCCTCCTCTTCGACGAGGGGAAGACTCTACTGGTAGTGAGGCAACCTAAGGATTAGCACCGAAGCTAACCCCGTACCAAATCTCTCTCTACACTCTGTTGTAACCCCCCCGATTTTTGGTGTTTTTGAGTATAAGGATCATCAGTTGTTGGACGTAGGGCATCGATTGGCCCGAACTAGGATAAACCATTGTGTCCTCTCTATGATTCTTGTGTTCTTGAGTCCACTCGAGCCACCGGAGACCCGTACTCTAACACCGACTCGAACAACTATCGCGGTTTTGACGCGACAAACATTTCAACCATTAGGAGCTTTTATGTAATCAAAATGTAAAAGATATGGCTTGTTGTAAGTAGTTGTGGTTAAATTTATATGCATGGCAATACTTTCCGGTAGTAATTTTTTCAATTCCTTGAATTGGCATATAGATTTATCATGGGGCCAAATTGCCGATTTGCCAAGTACTTGCATGTGCATTAGCTTGTTGACTCCTAAAAGGTATCTTAGGATGGTTCAGCAACGCCTTGTTATGAGGAAAAGTGACATGTGGTGCTAGTGCATTGTTATTGGCTCACCTGGTGGAAACTGATGGCTATGCAATGGTACTACCAAACTCGCTAATTTGGCCATATTGGTTTCAGTTGCCGAATTGGCCAAATTGGGTTGGTAGCCAATGCATAACTCGTCTAGTTTTTGAAAAAGCCGAATAATATCCCCATATTGAGGTTGGCTAGCAACTAGGATCAATCCACTAGCAGATGCATCCTAAGAAAGAACAAGAATTTCATATCTCTTTTCCTCCCTTTTATTATGGCTATCCATAAACTTGCTAAGATTCTCTTGTTCTTGGGATTCAACAAATTTAGGTCATGTTTGGTTGAGCTTCTGAAAAGTGTTTCTATTGGCAAAAAGTAGAAAACCAACCAAACAGGTGAAATCAAGCAACTACTTTCGTGTAGTACAGTTTTGAAAGCATCGTGGACCCTGCTTTTGGCTTTACTTTTCGAAATGGGTGGAAATAGAGAACTGTTTTTACCTTAGATGAAGATGTAGCAAGAAGATGATCGAAGCTGACATCATGGATCTTCTTGATAGCTCCCAACCGATCCTCCTCAAAGCATGCGAGGGCATACTCCTGTTAGCATCTCAGACCCTTGTCCTCTGCTCTAACATCTTGTGAATCTCCTCATTAGTTGATCGACTAGGATTGGTGATATTGCCCTAATTCTTTGGACCTATAGGACTATCATTCTTCGCATCAGCCATCACAATATATTGATTTGCTTTCTTCCACAATACAATCACCAAAATGTGTGTTCACATTAAATCGTTAAATTCGACCAACACACTAGTTGGGGATAGAGCCCAAAGCCGCACACAGCCTAGATACATAGCAAAAGTAGATATGAATGGTAAGAGCAATTCCAGCAGGGCCCTTACTTAAGCCCCATAGCTAAATATGAGGTCTCAGGTCAAGAAAGTGCTCAAGCAGGGCCCCTAGTCAAGCCCCAATTCGGGGTGGGCACCAAATCCACCCCCTAGACCCCATTCCTGTGGGAGAATGGTGGAGCACCCCTTGGCCCCCATCCGCCCGTTTTCTCCCCGCGTCGTGTATAGACCGTAGCTCCTTCCTGGTCGCGGTGTACCCCCTCTCCTCCACCGCGAGTGGGCCCTCCGGTGAGCGCGGGAGCGGCCCCCTTCCATGGTCATCGTGGGAGCGGCCCCCTACCATGGTTGTCGTGGGAGCAGCCCCTGTGCCTCCCTCCGTCGCGCCGTAGCAGCATGGACGTGCCTCCCTCCGCCGCGCCGTAGCAGCATGACCACACCTCCCTTCGCTTCGCGGGCGCACTTCCCCAGCCGCAACCATGGCCATCCGCCTCCCTTGCCATAGATGTCCGCCTCCCTTGCCATGGCCGTCGTAGCCCCAGCTGGCCACGCCTCCCTCCGCCCTCCACCGAGCCGGAGTAGCATGGCCGCGCCTCCATCCGTCTCACGGACGGGCTTCCCTAGCCGCCCGGGCGCACTGCCCAGCCACGCGGATACCTTCCTCCGCCGCGCCAACGAAATCTGCGTGTGAAGGATGGTGAAGAAAGGTGTAACTCAATAACATGTGGGTCCCTCGTGTCATTGTGCGCTGATATGGATTTGGGGCCTTCATTTGGGTGCTAGAGTGGAATGAATTTATTGGGCCAACAAAATAGGGGAAGGCACCTAATCTAAAGCAGGGCCCTGATTTGGATGCCCCCTGCTGGAGTTGCTCGGCCAACCAACAGGTCAACGAGGCCCAATTTGACGCTAGTTCTTTATTGGAAAAAAATCCGTGAATGCTTTCTAGGAAGGTCTGTCAGCGAGACGCACAACGGGATTGTCCTACAATTGTCAAGGTCACCTACAACGCTAGCAAATCCAGTTGAGAGAAGTGTCGATAGTAGAGAGGTTGGAAAAGGTAGAGTTTAGAGGTAGACATAAAGGTAGAGGTGTTTTTTTATGATTAAATAGATGGATCTCTCAAGGGGCTGTTGTCTTCTTGTATAAATAGGAGTGATCTTATCCCTATAAAAAAAACTTATTCCACAGGTAATTTTACAAGTTCTCATGAGATCGGATCGGAAAAACACAACATAGGCCGATTTTTTAAGGGAGTTTGTAAACATGCCCAATTTTATCCAAATTCGATTTTTTTTGTTTCCACATGATTTTCCGGTCCATCTTCAAGTCTTTTAATCCCATTTTGGCTGTTAACAACAATAAAATATTGTCTAAAACTGAAATCAATATAGTCCGTGATCATTCTGTGCGCAATAAGTCTACATTCTTCTTGCTGTCCTGCGCCAATATTTTCTCTTTAGCAGGTGTCATCTGATCATCTGTATGTGGAGATTTCATCAGTGGTAGGTTCTCCTTTCGTCCCCATTCCACGATTCTCACTTCTGTTAGAGCGGCCTGTAATAGTTACACCCACTTTCATACATAGTTTTTCAAAACACACATTCACCAGGTAGAAATTTTTTAAACAGGGTTTCCTCAAAATGAAATTTTTAACAGGGAGTAAATGTAGTAGTACCTGTTTATCCCAGTTTGTTGTGAGGATAACGGTAAGAAGTATAACCATTTGGAGAAACGTGCCTGTCAACATGCCCATCCATATGCCCTGCAAAGTTGAATATTCCACAAAGCACAAAGAAATGAATACAAACATTGCTGCAGCTGATCAAACAGCGTTGTGGTTAATTCTGAAATAGATACTTATTTTTAACTGAATGTTAGTTTACCATTGTGCCATGTTTTAGCTTGATGCCGAACAGGATACCCATTGGAATGCCCACTAAGTAGAAGCAACCGATGTTTATGAATGCCACAGACACTTGCCACCCTGCTCCCACTGCGACGCCTGAAAAAAACACTGGACTTTCATATACGTACATCAATTTGCAGGGAACTGTCTAATTTAGAACAAAAACGAAATAAAATTTATTGACACCTGCCATGCATGTGAAGCGGTACTACCTGATAGTACAGGACAGATGCTAATCATGCATACGGTCAGAGCGAGAAGAAGCCCCAATTTGGAAACTCCATGTATCACCTCCTCACTGTCGCTGAAAAGCTTCGGCAAGCTTGTCCTCCAAACAAGGATGACGCCCATGAAGATTGCTCCCATGAACATTGACGTTGATACTGACACAATCACTGCAAACTTTGTCTCCATGGGCCTCTTTGCACCCAGCTCGTTGGACACCCGAATGCTGGAGAGGGTCCACAACATTTTTGTTATTCAAATAGTGTAGCATGTCAATAATGTATTTGAACTTAATAATATCAAATGTGGCATATATTAATTGGATCTATTCTTGCATACCCGACTGCTGTGCTGAATCCCAGTGCAACCAGTATTGCCATGAACTCGTAGTTGAGGCTGCAGTGTTTTTTTTTTGTCACACGAAGACATTGAAATAAAATTTATAAATTATTTTATATAAGCCATCATTGGTATCTCCAACAGATTTATGATGTATAATTGAAAAAAAAAACACTTACCAGACAGACATGATATCGAGTTGAAGTTTGGCATGTTTGAGGAGACCCACGAGAATTAGAAGTGTTGTGTTGTACCAAAACTCCAAGCTATGTAATGCATGCACAACAGACAGTAGTGGTTGATTATAGTACTAGTGAAAAACATGACAAAGGAACCATTTCCAACAGAGCACAACAGACAAAACAAGGAAAAGATGTAAAATCTAGAAAGATGCAAGCCGGCAAAGACCACAACTACTATAACAATTTTCAGAGGCACCAGTTTTTTTCAAAGACCACAACTACTATAACAATTAAGAACCACCTCAAGAGAGCCCCAGCTATGTTTTCTGAAAGATCCGGATTGATTACCGGCATATATTAATAATAAGCAGAAATTGGACAAACCCAAACTGGCCAACATATCCTTTAGGTGGCAGAGAGCCACCTTAGGTTTGAAGGAAATAAAAAACTGCCGATTAAAATCCTCTCATTTCTTTGCTTCCATAGTATCCAGATCACCAATACTTCTAGGATGTGCGCTTGTTTGCTCCCTTCCTGTAACCATTTCAACAAACCAACTGATTATGTTTGGGTTCAGATTTGGGTTGTTGGTCCACATGCTGATTTGGGTTGTTGCTCCACAATCTATGATCTTTTACTGGCATGCTGTCTTGGTTGGACACAGTAGATTTTTTTGTGCTACCTGTTCCCATTAAGTGTTAACGCACTTTTGAAAATCGATTTACAGAGTCTGTTACATAACGTGACACAAGCTGAACAATTTATGAAGTAGCGCATGTGTATCAACGAACCAGATCATGACAGCCGATCCAAGCGACAGCCTGACGAAAGCGCCGATGTTGTTGAACGCATGCATAGTGAACCCCTTCCATGTGTCGGAGAAGCGGCCGCTGGTCAAGTACGTGAATTGCGCCACGACAATAAGCCACTGCGAGATGTCGCCGGCAACAGCCGCCCTGGGCAGGCCGTACCCGAGCTGCCTCACGGCGATGTATGTGAGCATGGTGTGCACAGCGAGGGCCACGCCGGAGATGGCCGCCAAAGTCCAGACCCTGCTCTGGGCCCGGAAGAACATGAGGAGCGGGATGTCCATGGCGTGGGCGAACAGTCTCGGGATCGCCCACCTGGCGTACTGCCCGGCGGCGCGCGACACATCGACTGGCTGGTGGAGGAACAACCGTAGGATCGGCGTGGCAAAGATGTACACCGGTGCAAGAGCCAGCGCGATGGCGCCGCAGATGATCAACGACTGCTGCGTGTAGGTGCCCAGCGTGTCCAGCTGCCCAGCGCCGACGGCCTGCCCGATCAGCGTGTTCAGTGCGCTGCCCATGCCAAACTACATGTATATGTTGCATATTAGCATGCAAGTGGAAATCAATAGGGAACACAATGCAATTCCATTGCTGACAGCGGAGAACTCACCAGGAGTCCATAGGCAGAGGTATCCAAGATGTTCTCAGCGACGGTGACCGCTGCGAGTTCCACCTCTCCGAGGTGCCCAACAAAGGCGGTGGTGACAAATTCGATGGAGAACTGAAACATCTCCGCGAGGAGCACGGGGAAGGCAAGGCTCCACAGCAGCCTTGATTCCTCCAAGCTCCGGCGCACAAGCCTCTTCATGATAAGCAGCCCATTTGATTTGTTGCTCATGCTGAAGCTCAATCATGCTTGGACTCGATGTCATGGGCATATCTATCTATTCTATAAATCTATCTATCTATTCTATAAATCTATCTATCTATCTGTCTATCTATCTATCTGTCTATCTCTTTGTCTATCTATCTGTCTGTCTATCTATCTATCTATCTATCTATCTGTCTATCTATATGTATCTATCTATCCATCTATCTATCTATAACGAGCATTGACTTATGCTGCTAGGCGAGCCTATGCCGCTCATCACCGACGTCTCTCGCCTATCTGGCGGCGCCTGCCCGAACTCGTCTGCATCCCCCTTCTCCGACGCCTCCTACTCCTCACGCAGCAAAGAGCCAGTGACCCTCTCCCTCCCTCCACCAACGATGGGGGCAAATCCCGCGCATGCCATGGCTCTCTCCTAGATCTCACGACGGCATGAGGCGGGCCCACGGTGGGGAGCGGCGCTAAATCACATGTGGCAGGTCCCACAGGCAAGATCCTTCCTCTGGTGAAGATAGCCCACGGTGGGGAACGGCGCTATAACAATTCGACTCTAACAGGATCATTTTTTTTTAAACTTCTTTTTGAATATACATGAGCTGCAAAAAATTCAACAAGCAGTATCCCAATTTTATTTTGGCAGATGATTATATATTGTGCTGGCAGCAATGAGAGCAATAGCAAGAGGCGGCAACTTCAAATGTGATATTGATGAGATCTAATCTATTAACAAATAGTGAGACACCTACTGTAGTGCAGTGTTACAGCATACATAGTGCAATATGAACAATTGTAGATTGAGAACCATAATAGAAGCAATTTAACTGCCAATAGATTTTTCAGTGGCTTAATTAATTTAAAACACAAAGTGCAATATGAACAATTGTAGATTGGGAACCTTAATAGAAGCAATTTAACTGCCAATAGATTTTTCAGTGGCTTAATTAATTTAAAACACAAACTTGGTTTCAAAAGCATGCATACCTTTCAAACTTAAACAAAGCAGAAGGATGGGAACTACATACAGTCCACTATCTATTGATAACCTAAGCAGAAATGGACCCTATTTATATGCAATGATATTGAAACATGTGTTAGAGGTTCACTATCTAGTTGAAACATGTGTTGATTAGCAAAGGTGCAGACATTTTTTTGGATAGGTGGCTAGTTAATTTTGCCTACATAAAACATTTCAAGTAGCACATGCCATTTCATCGGAGTACACATGAACGCAAGACACAAGAAGCACTTGGAAACAAACAAATTTGTAACACCCTAAATTTTTGAATATTTTTAAATAGGGAATTTGAATTACTTACGCAATTTTGTGAGCATTTTAACCTAGTCAAATGATGTTTTGTTTAAAATAAAATCAAATATAGGGATTAAATAAGTGTTTGTGCATACATGCCGATGCATATTTTTATTTGTGTGATTGGTTTTTATTTCAAGAAGAAAATGATTTCAAAAATCATTTGAAAATGTATTTGAAATATTAGAAAAAGAAAAGGAGATAGGAATTTATTTTTCCCTGAATTCGGCCCGAAGGCCGGCCTCCCCCTCTCTTCTTCTTGGGCCGTTCGGCCTCCTCACCCGCGGCCCAGTCGTTGTTTCTCCCCCGCGCCGCGTATTGGGCCGAGCCCAGCTCGTCCAGGCCCGCGAGCCGAACGCTGCCGCGCCTTCCCCCTCTCCTCTTTGGCTGACACGCCGGGCCCGCGTGTAAGAGCCTTCTTCCTCCTTCGTAACCGAGCCGGACTCGTTGCATGGAGTCCGGTGCCGCCCCGCCCCTCCCCTTTTCTTCGGCCGCACGTCCACAAGTCGCCATAAATAGCGCCCGACAGCACCGCCTTCCCCCACGCCGCCACAAGCCGCAATCCGCCCTCGGTTAGGGTTTTCGCCGCCGCAAGCAAGCCTCCACCGCCGAGCTCGGGAACCGCCCGCCATTGGAGGTCGCGTGTCATCCACCATCCCTCCTCGCCTCCGTGTTCAGCTCGAGTGAGTCCGCGTTTCCCTCCTCTATCTCCCGGTGTAGTTTGCGCGTTGATTGGTGCCCGGAATCGCCGGATTGGGCAGCGCCGGCGAGAAATCTCGCCGCCGGCCATGTCTCCACCGCGCCGGGCTACAGTGCCGGCCGGTTTCCTCTCTCTCTCTTCCCCGGTCAGATCCTGGCCGTTTAGATCTAATCCGACGGCTTATATCGCGAGATACCCCTTCGTTCGGTGTTTTTGCTAAAGAGACCCTGGGTTTTCTAAAGTCTTAACCCGCAGTCCAAGGCGTATTTGATGGATTACGCTTTGATAATTAGAAAACGTAAATTTCGTCGGTTTAATTGAAAATACGCTTTCAGCTATTTACAGAATTGCCACTAGGTCTATTTAGGTCATAAAATCTCCGTTTTAACTCCGATTTGATCCGTTCAAGTTGCGTTAGGTTCATAATTTCATATTCTATCTATTAGTACTGCTGTACAGTAGATTTTACACTTTTAAAATTTGAGGTTAGATTTAATCTATTACTTTAATAAAGTAAATCTTGTTTAAATCATAACTTTTCCGTTTTAGCTCCGATTTGCGTGAATTTCACGTCTGTGTGATCCTAGAGCGATGTAGATTTGTTTTAAAAACTTTTCATCTTATTTTACTACTGTTGGTGTACTGTTCTAATTGTGGCTTTGTTTGCTTTGCATGATTGCCCTTGGATGATTGTTGTTGACATGTTAATCGAGAATAGACGGTGATCAGTTCGTTGGTGATCAAGAGTACTTTTACGAGTCGGATCAACAGGATCAGCTAGATCAAGGCAAGTATAGTATGGGATCATCCTGGTTACCTACTCACTTTAATTCACTTAATTCATGCTGCATGTGTCTCCTTGTTAAGGATGCCGTAGTATTGATCTTGTTCCTTGAATCCTATGGTTATTGGCATTGGGTAGTGGCTAGTGCTTACATAAACAATGATCTTGTAATTTGACTAATGATATATGCAATAACTCTAAAAGATGCTTTTTAGCAACAGGGAACAAGAGGGCTAGAGTTATCTCTAGATTCCTCTCCGTAAGGACTTATCTGTAAGCGAACATCCGGGACTTACAGTACAGCTGTGAGGGCTACATGGCTCTGGCTTTAGTCATATAAGAGGACCTTTTCTAGCTTGTTAGTGGTTACCTTTATGGTGCAAGAGGGGTGTGTTCCGGGTTGGGTGTAGTGCGGCTCCTGTCCCTATGAGTATAGGCTGCGTGTCATTGTGCCATATGGAAGGGGGGCTCTACATTCGCAGGCCACAGAAACCTAGCGGCCCTAACTTGTTAGACGAACCTTGGAAAGACTTCATAGTGAAACTTGATTGTCCAATGGGGAGTCATGACCTCGGGCTTTTGGGGATCACGACTCACAGTGAAAGTGTACAACCTCTGCAGAGTGTAAAACTGGTATATCAGCCGTGCTCACGGACACGAGCGGCCTTGGACCCTTACGGAATAGAGATCACTATTAATTTACTTGTTTTTGCTATTCATTATTCTCTTTACATGATCATATGTTTATTTCGGGAATATTACCTACTCGAAGCTACTCAATTGCCTAAAACATGATCAACTAAAAGCTACATGCAGTTGAACCAGTGTCTAGCCTACTTGAGCTACATGAACCCCATGTTACACTTGTTGAGTACTTTTGTGCTCACCCTTGCATTCCCCCACCACAGGATGGAATCCCGAAAGTGCAAATAGTGACTACTACTACTACTTTCCTGAAGATTACTAGACTTGTGGTCAACCAGTTGACGTGCCTGTGCTATGGAGCTAGCTACCACTATATTTATATTAAGTTTCTGCTTATTTATGTGAAGACTCTGTGATTCTATTCGTTATGTAATAAACATTTGTGATGATACTATTTATATTTGTCAACTTATGTGTGATTGATCTCTGGGCGCACATAAGAGTATGCACTCCATTTGTTCCTTAAAAATGGGTGTGACAAAATTGGAGAAGAACATTCCCAGATTAAACAAAGTAGGTTAGTGTACAACAGAAGAGGATTAAGGGTGTGCATGGACAATGGACAAATTCGTCTTGCTATATTGAGGGGACATATTGCTTTCCTGCTTGCCTCACTCAACTAGGCGCTTCTGATTGATCTACTGGTATACTTATCTTGATGTCTGCGGAGATTTAATGGGGAAGCAAAATAGTGTTAATTTCTACAGGGATCCGCAGAGGGATTGAAGTCCCAAGCGCCCAACAAGAACCGTGATCGCTTACCTGTGCAGTGGAGCACTGGAGCTCCATCCACCACACAACACAGAAGGGGATCTCAAATCTATTCATCTTCTTCCATGGGGTTTGAGCCTTATCATTGTATCTCAAATCGATTCATCTTCTTCCACCACGGGTTGCCACATGCTCACCTGGTGCACGATCACATCTGGAGGAGTGGAGGATAGCAGATATCGCACGCGCCGGCAACGGTCTCGTGGTAGGGACGGTCCACGCGCGGGCGGCCGAGGGCGGTGGCCACTTTCCCGCCGGCACCGAGGCCACAGGTGCCGTCCCGCGGGGGCGAGTGTGGTGGGCGGGCGTTGCCGGAGGCAGTTGCCAGCGTTCTGCGGCGGGCGGGCGAGCGTCGCGAGGAGGAGCTGAGCCCAGGCTGCGAGATGGTGGATAAGGGCGGCGCGGGCAGCGGTGGCGCGGTGGGTGCGGGAGGAGAGCGCTGGGAGGGGGCGCAAGGAAGTCGGCGTTAACCCAGGGACTGTAGCCCCGACAGAGAAATTTTTTTGGATTCAATACACATGATTTTTTTTTTGCGAAAATCAATACACATGATTGAGAAACCATGTCTTAAAAAATCAGGAAAAATCAAGAAAAAACAAAAAAGAGGTAAATAATATAAAAAGTCACACAAAGCCACAAAATCATGAAAAATCTCAGGAACAAGTCTCTCACCATGCAAATACAAGCATATCTCAGACTTTAAATCAAATCTAATTAATGCAAAAGTATTATCTGACATCTAACCAACTACTAGTAGCATTCATACATATTGTTGTACATCCTTGCATCCAATAGAAAATGGTGTAGAATAGTGATCAGTCCCATACTTCAATCATCTCGAAATTGACCGTCCTTACATCCAATGTCTTCTGGCATCTAGCCAAGTACTAACCAAAGTTAGTAGACTTATTTCAAATCATGCACTGCTTCCACTGAGACATCTGCATTAACACAAAATTAATGAAAATGGTGATCTCTCATGACACGTCTGGCTCTGGAAAATGCACTTGTATATGGACAAAATACATATAACATAGGTAAAAGAAGATTGTTCTCATGATGTCCATGGCTATCTATCAGTTCAGACTAAGATAAATGAAATACACAACTAGCACAGCACAATCATACTATCAAGTTAGATGGTGCTTTACTAGCAACCCTGATGGCGAACAAGTTAATAAAAAAACTGAATCACTATTATGAAAAACTGAATGAAAACTTAAAAAGAAACAAAGGTAAAAAAAAAGTTACTACTACTTGAATACTGAGCAGAGGACAACTGTATGGGACTGGTCACTATTATACACTGAGATCAACTGTATGATAGGACAACAAAGAAACAGAGCAGCGTAACAAGGACTGCCAGAGTTGCCAGGAGACTGAAAGAACAGGATAAAAGATCTGGCCTGAACTCTAATAACAGATTGACCTACTTACAAGTTACAAGAGTAACAACAAGCATCTTGATACACAAAAGGAACCGGCTAAACTAACAACTACAAGGGTTACTCCAAGAACTGACAATAATAAAGGTTGCATCATTTGAGATGGAAGCAGAGAGCTCAAAATTAGTGTGACAACCTTCATGATAATGAAGCCACAGAATTAGCTTTCAGGTTTTAGAATAATAAATTATTTAATATATCAAACTGCTTGACTCAGTCAGTTCTGGAAAGAGGTTTGCATGACTCAGTCAGCTTGACTCAGTTCTGGAAATAGAAGCTTGATAAATAATATAACAGGACATTCTATCTCACATTCAGTAACCTCAGAGCTACGCCCTGCCAGTAGCAAGCCTTTGCCATTCAGGCCTCATTTCACTGCATGCAACAGAGTCCAGCAAAGCCAGCAAAGGCTCCTGTTTGAGAACAAGGTAGCATCATCAGGGTCAAGATCCATTGCCCGCATCCAACTAAGTCAAATCGTGAGAATGTAGAAGATTTGCTGAGTTGATGACTACAAAAGAAAACATATATGAATATGCAAATATTTGGACAGAAAGCTAGATCCTATAATTGACTCCTCGCATCAGAGAAATGGAGAGAATAGTTAAAGTTCTCTAAGCATCTACAGAGCCCACTCGCTTTTTTTTTCCTGAGAGCATTAAGAAGAGTAACATAGACAAGGGCTTGTAAATCAATAATCCGAAAGCAATCAGGGAGCTTGCTTGCAAATTGGCACATTCTAATTAATTGGCATCTTAGTAGACAGATATTTATTACTAGGTCCATCCCAAATTATAAGACGTTTGACTTTTTTGACACCAAGTTTGACCACTCGTCTTATTCAAAATTTTTTGCAAAATATCACTTCTTTTATCGTGGCTTGCTTTATTAATAAAAGTTCTTCAAGAATGACTAAGATTTGACTATGTTTACACAAATTTTTTGAATAAAACGAGTGGTCAAACTTGGTGTCAAAAAAGTCAAACGTCTTATAATTTGGGATGGAGGGAGTAATAAGAAGGAAGATGAACAGATCAGTCAAAGCACCATTTCCATTATCATCATATTCCTAGACTTCTTCAGCACGCCAATTTCTTGCAGGCTAAACAGACGTGAGAAATTCAGTTAGATGATAGACATCAACTTTTAATCAGATAGATGATAGACACCAACAATCAGAGTATTGTCCTGACTACAAAGCCAACACAATGGCTCAAATCCCACTCCTACCGCAATACTCAAAACCTACTCCCAGTCTCTCGCTGCGAGGTGCATATAGTGACCAAATTTTCTAAACGGTTCCTTATATAAGTAGAAAATACACTTGTTCATGCCTCAGCTTCCTAACAAAACACAAAAATGCTGAGTTAGGAAGCTTGGCTAAACTTTTGGTCAGAGCATCGATTCTTCCAAATATGAAAAGGCATGTTATCATTTTATCTGGATCTACGCTGGAGATTTGTGACTACTTACGATTGAAATCACCACAATAAACACAACTGTGCAACAGAACATAACAAATCATCACCATAGGGAACCGAAAGGAGGATATGGTCAGCACCTTTGCCTTGGGAATGACTACTTTGTCGGAGACGTCCTTGTCCTTGAGCTCGACCTCCTTGGCTGGGTGGGGCGGGGGGCTCGACCTTCTTGGCCTTTGGTGGCGCAGGTGAAGCTGAAGCGGCTGCACCTCACCTCCGAACGAAGGTCTTGTCGGTCAGCTTGCCACCCTCGGTCCTCGGAGGCGGAGTGGGGAGGAAGATGCGGCCGTCTGCAGCCCCAAGAACTAGAAACACGGTGAAGATAGGAAGAGAAGTCGAGGCGAGGGCGAAGGGGCGGCGACAGAGGAGAGTCGAGGCGAAGGGTGGAGGGGCGGCGACGGAGGAGAAATCGAGTCGAGGAGGCAAGTTGCGAGATGGAAAGAGACGGGAATGCCGCCTGGTGTCACGAGGCCAGGCAGGTTTCCCCGCGAAAACCCGGCCGCGGGGGCGAGACACCCGTGTCACGGGCTTCCAAATTCACCTGAGAGGCGGCCCGTGGAAAACTGCCACGTGGAATTCCACCGCGGGGAAAAGCTGGGTTCCCGGAAAAGCTGCTGCCCAAAGTAGCCATGATTGTGCTCTATTCCTCGGGAGTCTTTTCCCATCGTCCACTTCTAAAATTTATCATACCAAAGATTTAAGCTATGATTTTAAATAGTATTTAGTTTATTACCAAACCTTGTCAAACTCTCATATTTGGCTTGCCAAATTTATGATAATTTTTTTTGCCCAACTTTTGGCTTACCAAATTTTTGGCATGACAAAATTTGGAAAGTGAACCAAGCATGCTCCATCTCTTTTTGTTAAAGAATAATTTAAAGGAATAGAGAGTTTTTAGATGAACCATAACCACACAATCTAGCAAACTCATATCAAATTAACTAGCAAGAACTATGGAAAACAAATTGGAGATCAAAGAAACAATCTGTAGCAGCAACAGGTGATGTGCATAGACCACTGCACGACGAGGGAGAGTCGTTAGCTCCGAACCAAAAGAGTGTGTAACTCAGTAACGGGTCGACTAGCGTAGCATACAGAGACCGCGAGAGACAAGCGCTGAGATTGTCACCTCGTTGTTGGCTAAGCTAGCGTTTGGTTGGGAGTGAAGGTGGGACGGGATGGTCCCAACTTAGGTTCCTGGAACGGGATGGTCTCGTTCTCTATTTGGTTGAGAAGAGATGTGACGAATCCGTTTTCTATTTGGATCAAGGACAACAAAAGTGGGATCAGCTACTGATACGTAGGACCCAATTGTCAGTTTGTTTATTTTTTCTCCTTTTGTTCTCCTCTCCTTATGTCTTCATCTCCAACCGGCAACCGCCTGTCCTCGCACACGGACACGGTGCACCTCGTCTCCTCCGCCGGTGCCTTCTTCCCTAGCAAGCGTCTGGCGTTGCAGCAGGGCAGTCCTCGTGGCGACGTCCGGCTAGGCTAGGGCTCGCCCGCGCGATCGACGGGGGTGGGGGGGAGCTCCAGCTCGCCTGCGTGGCACCGGGTCAAAGGTCACCAGCAGGTAGGCGACAGTGGGCCCATAGCTCCCCTACGAACTTGGTGAGATTGGTTGTGTAGCGGAGCCCGGTTCTTGTCGCGCGAGCTCGCTCGTGTGGCCGGCCTGGAGATCCCCCACGTGACCAAATCTTGTCGGTGCGTGTGGCGGGCGAGACCGTCCGAGTTGGACCTAGCACTTGCCCGCACGACGGCTACGACAGAGCTCCACGCCCGGACCTCGCTGACGACCACCTTCTCTCTTCTCTTCCCTCACTGTCGGCGTCGTTCTTCCATGCGAACAAGCCCGCATCCCAAGAGGGACGTCCCCGTCCGTTGAAATTTGGGGGATAGGGTTGCTGAAAGTCCAAGTTTGGTTTTGGAGAGTTGATGAAACCCTATGTGCTAACCTATTTGATCAAGTGTGAATGAGATAGGTAGCACAATTCCACGTGGTGAAGCAAGAGGTGATGATCATGATGGCTCAAGTGATCAAGGTGTTTTGGACTTGGAAATGAAGGAAAAGCAAAATGGACTCAAGGCAAAGGTGACAACCATAGGGCCATTTTGTTTTGGTGATCAAGACACTTAGCGAGTGTGATCATATTTAGGATTGATAGCCATACTACTAAGAGGGGTGAAACTTATTGTGAAATGCGATTGTCAAAGTGCCACTAGATGCTCTAACTCATCGCATATGCATTAGGATCTAGTGTGGTGCTAACTCCTTTGAGAAAACGATTGTGAAAATGCTAACACACATGCATATGGTGATGTACACTTGGTGGTGTTAGCACATTTGCAAAAGCGGTGGAGTTTGAGCGGTAGAGAGGGGTTTGGGGTCCTCTCTCCCTCTCGCCGAGCTTGCAAGGCGGGATTTGGCGCTTTTGTGGAAGTGAAACACCTATTTTCCACTGCGCCGGAGATGAAGAAACGGAGGCAAATGGAGGTCACTAGGATGGCCGGACACTGAACCAGACGAAGTCTCAGCACGACCGGACGCGTCCGGTTAGTGCTCCGTGTGTGCACGCTGTCTCAGTCATGTGACCGGACATGATGGCGCGTCCGGTCATAGTGCACCTGACGTGTCCGGTCGCGTGTGGTTGCTTACTGGAAACGACTGGACGCTAGTTCTGTGGCGTCCAGTATGAAGTACTGTCGTGTCCGGTCTTGGCGCATGGTGCGCGCCTCGGTTTGACCAGCGCGTCCGGTCAGTCACGGGACCTACGCGTCCGGTTAACCACGGTGCGTGGCTGTGCGCGTGAGCGAGCGACCGGACTCTACTGTCGCGTTAGGTCATGCCGAGCGACGCGTCCGGTCGATCTATGTTGAGCATTGTATCATTTCAAGTGATTGTTACGATCTAACGTATGAGATTTAAGATGTGACACGTGACGCGAATCGGATGGTTGTAGTGGAGCGACCGGACGCTGTGGGCGCGTCCGGTCAGGCCGGACCGGCGCGTCCGGTCGCCCCAATTTGTGTTGTGCGGTGAGCCCAATGGCTCTATTCGTAGGGGGGCTCCTATATAAGCTTGTTGGCCGGCTCTTGCTCTCTCTTGGCCATTTGCATTGACATAACAACCTTGTGAGCATAGCCAAACCTCTTCCACTCATCTCCATCATAGATTCTTCATCTTTGTGAGATTGAGAGAGAATCCAAGTGCATTGCTTGAGTGATTGCATCTAGAGGTACTTGGTGATTATGTTTCGTTGCGGGATTCGCTTCTTACTCTTGGTGGTTGCCGCCACCTAGACAACTTGGAGCAGCGAGAATCGTCGAGTGGAGGACAGTGCTAGTCTCCGGCTTCGATCATGGTGATTGTGAGGGGTTCTTAACCTTTTCCTGGCGGAGAGCCAAAAGGTACTCTAGTGGAATACGCGTGGCTTGTGTGATCCTCTCTTGTATTGGTTGTGCGGCACCCTATTGAGGGTTTGGCATGTGATGATAATTAGCGCGTAAACCTCCAAGTGAGTGTATCGCCGTAATGAGGATTAGCTTGCCGGCAAGCAAGTGAACCTTGGTAAAAAATTATTGTGTCATCTTTGATTCCGAGGTGATTGGTCTATATTGGTATTCTCTCTTGTAATTGGGCGACTTCATTTGTGATTGGCTCAATCCTTGACACGGCAGTATAATCTTCCATCACATCCTTTACTTATCGTTGTTTAGTTGATCTTTGTGTAGCTCACTTGCTTAGCTTTAGCTTATAACCTAGGAGTAACTAGTGACATAGCCTTGTGTGCTACATTAGAGATCATAGAAACTAGAAAGGGTAGGTGGCTTGCAACCTTCTTATAGTGCTAGCGCAAAACTAGCTTCGCCATCTTAAGTACTAATCAATTGTTTCTAAGTGTTGTTGTAGATTTTTAAATAGGCTATTCACCCCCCTCTAGCCATTTGGACCTTATAGTTGTCCCACACCTTTGCCGAATATTCCCCATCAGGGATGACTCTGCCCCAACTACCTCCCAACCAAACACGAGTCTAGGTGGGGCATCTCACCTAGGACACCCCGTCCCAGCAACCAAACACATGGTAAGCCTTGGTGTGCTTAAGTGGGTTGTTGACTGTTAGGAGGCTTCTTGGCCTGTTTTAAAGTTCTACTATAGGATGGAGACTTCGGTAATCATTGGGCTGTGCAAATTTCTATCTGGACAAAAGGAGGCACGAGTCTAGTTTCATCTCAACTAGTCTCATAAGATAATTTTTCATTCAGTGGATTCATTCGTTCTAGACTTATGTGAAGATGTGAACAATTATGGTTAATCAGTTAGCGAATCAGCAAACATACAAATATAGTTGTATTTTTCACCTAGGAGTATTATAGAGTATTATATTTATCCTCAGGAAAACAATACATATCAATATCAATATCAATAACTAACAAGGATATATCAATCAACTAAATTAAAGTGGGGTTAAGTGAACCGATAGGAGTTATGATATGTGGAGAAAGGAAACACAAATCTTATTAAAACTCAACGTATATGTGGAGAAAATAAACCCAAATCTTATGAAAAGTTAAGGACGAGCTAAATATTATATGAGGGAAAATCAAATCAAATGTTAGTTTATAGGTTTTTTTAGACGTGCGTAGTCCAAACTTGAGGGAGTATTCGGAATTTTTCAGAAAAAGAAATATATTCCTAAAAATATTAGATTTATGGTATCATCCTACTAAACAATGAAGAATATTGTCTAGAACTTAAGTCAATATATATTCCATGATCAATCTGTGCGCACTAAGGCCCCGTTTGATTTGGGTGTTAAAGTTTAACAAACATTGTAGCACTTTCGTCTTATTTGACAAAAAGTTTTCAATCTTGGACTAATTAGGCTTAATAGATTCGTCTCGTAAATTACTTCTAATCTGTGCCGATATGCATGCAATTAATTTATATTTAGTACTCCATGCATTTGAGGGAACATTGATGTGATAGGAGTTAGACTTTAACACACCCAAACCAAACGGGGCCTAATTCTACGTTCTTCTTGCTGTCATGCTGCGCCAACATTTTCTCTTGTGCAGGAGCCATATGATTATCCGTATGTGTTGTTTCCATCAGTGGCAGGTTCTCGTTCTTTCCTCCCCACTCCGCCATTCTCACTTCTGCCAGCGCGGCCTGCAATAGTCACCCAGTTTCATACTACATAGTTTTGCGAAAACGCATTCACCAGCTATTTTGACAGGGAGTAAATTAAATGTGGTACGTACCTGTTTATCCCATTTTGTTGTGAAGATAATGGCAAGAAGTATGGACATTTGGAGAAACGTGCCTGTCAACATGCCTATCCATATGCCCTGCAAATTTGAATTTTCCACAGATAAATGAATACAAACATTGCTTCAGCTGATCAAACAGCTAGCATTGTGGTTAATTAATGCCGAATAAATAGATGGTGATTTCTAACTGGATTTTAGTTTACCATTGTGCCATGTTTTAGCTTGAAGCCAAACAGGATACCCATTGGAATGCCCACTAGGTAGTAGCAACCGACGTTTATGAATGCCACAGGCACTTGCCACCCAGCTCCTACTGCCACGCCTGAAACAAAACAGCAGACAGGAATTTTCTTTCATAGATGTTTTCACACACACATGTCTAATTTAGAACCAAAAACTAACTCAAACTCATTTGATACCCTGTCATGCAAGTGAAGCCATACTATACTACCTTACCTGATAGTACAGGCCAGATGCTGCTCATGCAAACGGTCAGAGCAAGGAGATGCCCCAGGTTGGAAGCTCCATGTATCACCTCCTCGCTGTCGCTGAAGAGCTTCGGCAGGCGTGTCCTGCAAATGAGCACGACGCCCAAGAAGATTGCTCCCATGAAGATGGATGTCGATACCGCTACAATCACCGCAAACTTTGTCTCCTTAGGCCTGTTTGCACCCAGCTCGTTGGACACCCTAACGCTGGAGAGACCACGGCATTTTTACTTGTCAATCAAATAATACATTAATGTAGCAATGCAACAATATATGTGGACTTAATAATCTCCAATGTTGCGTACTATATCAATTGGGTGTATTTCTTGCATACCCGATTGCTGTGCTGAAGCCCAGTGCAACCATTACAGTCATGAACTCGAAGTTGAGGCTGCAGTAATTTTTTTTGTCAGAATAATTAAAGACGACGACGAAACCAATTCAAAAATTAATCCATATAAGGAATTATTATTGCCATCTCCAACAGATACACTCAGTACGATGTATATATATAATTACAAATAAACACACTCACCAGACAGACATGATATCGATTTGGAGTTGGGCCTGTGGGAGGAGACCCACGAGAATGAGAAGTGTCGTGTAGTACCAAAACTCCAAGCTGTGTATATATATAATGCTTTTATCATTAAAAGAACGAAGACTAGACCATAACTGGATAACATGACAGAGAAACCATGTCCAAAAAGAGCACAACAGAAAAACAAGGAACAGATACTAAGGACTCCCTCTCTCCGCAAAACATGTAAATATAGGTTACGTGCCAGAAAAGGTAATTCGCGTTTCACCAAGTTTCTAATGAATTATTCATATTTATTTCTCCAAATTAAATTTATTATGAAAATACATTTCTTAATTAATCTAAAGATATTTATTTAATATCATAAACATTAATACTTTTTTATTTATAATTGTTCACACTTAAGATACTGAAAATGACATTGTGATAGAATTCCACGTTTGCTGACGGAGGGAGCACTACTGGAGAGTGGAGAAGGAGAAGCGCGCTCTCAAATCGCTGCTGCGTTGGGCCCTGGGAGGCGAATTCAGAAGCAGGGGTAGGGCCGAGTATGCAGCCTGTTCGTTTCGCTGGTTTATTGTTGCTAAAAGTACCGTTTGCTGGTTTGTTGTGAGAGAAAAACACTACTGGATAGCTGCTGATTCCGCTGAATAGGTCAAACGAACAGGGTGATGGACGTCAGAGGGGCTAGACTTGCAGAAGCTGAGGCGGCGTCTAGGCAGTAGCTCACCGTGCCATGGCAAGCACTAAAGGAGGCTCGAGGCACCGCTAACTCGGTACAAGAGCTACGTGGCTTTCACATGTGACAGCGCCCTTGACCCTTTTGGTGGCTAGGCCTTTGGCCATGGTCCAGCACCGCTCCAGCCATTGTGCCGCACGGCGTGCTAAGAGCCGGCGTGAGCATCACGTGTATACCGACTTGTGCCAACCTGTACGGTGGCAGTACAGCAGTACATAAAAGTAAAATAAAATAAATTAAATTTCTGGAAGTGAAGCTAGGCCTTATTTAGATCGTGAAAAGTTGGAATTTTTCACTTTCGTTTGTATTTGACAAAAAATACAAAAGATGGAGCTATTCAGTATGGAGAGGAGAAAAAAGATGGAGTTTGCCAACTCTTAAATCAATATGGAGAGGAGAAAAAAAAGTTATCTCCAACGGTTTGGCAAAATTGACTTGCCAAAATCCAAAAAAGGAAACCCGGCGGCGCGGGAGAGAAGAGCACACGCGGAAGTAGTGCGTGAGACGGAATACTAAGCCGATCACGAACTTGCATATATGCCAATCCATCCCAGGATTTTGCCAAGTTAACAAAAATGTAAAGCTCATTTGCCAAACCGTTGGATAGGAGTTTTGTAGACTTTTTTGCAAAAACAGAAATGCAAAGCCCATTTACATAACTGTTGGAGTTGTTGTACTTAAAAGATTTGTCTCGTGATTTATAACTAAACTGTATAATTAGTTATTTTTTATTTATATTTAATGCTTCGTGTATGTGTAAAAAGATTGATGTGATGGAAAGAGAGTGAAAAAATTTCCTTTTTGCATCGATCTAAACAAGGCCCTAATAAGCCGGCCGGCAATGTGGATCGACGGAAAGTACAAACAACAAACCATATCATGACGGCCGAGCCGAGCGACAGCTTGACGAAAGCGCCGAGGTTGCTGAACGCGCGCACGGTGAAGCCCTTCCAGGCGTCGGTGAAGCGGCCGCCGGTCGTCATGTAGGCGAGCTGCGCGGCGACGACGAGCCAGTGGGAGACGTCCCCGGCGACGGCGGCGCCTGGGAGGCCGCACCCGAGCCGCGCGACGGCGACGTAGGTGAGGACCGCGTGCACGCCGAGCGCCGCGCCGGAGATGGCCGCCACGGCCCAGATCCTGCTCTGCGCCTGGAAGAACATGAGCAGCGGGATGTTGACGGCGTGCGCGAGCAGCCGCGGGACCGCCCACCGCGCGTACGGCCCCGCGGCGCGCGACACGGCGTCCGGCTGGTGGAGGGAGTGGTGCAGGAGCGGCGCCGCGAAGACGTACGCCGGCGCGAGCGCCAGCGCGGTGGCGACGCAGATGATCCACGACTGCTGCGTGTAGACGCCCAGCCTGTCCAGCTGCCCGGCGCCCACGGCCTGCCCGCTCAGCGTCTCCAGCGCGCTGCCCATGCCATACTGGGTGGATCCAACATGAGCAAAGATCGATGAGGAAATCAAGCACAAACAAACCCATTGCATGCATCGCTTGCTGCTCTGTAGCTAGGCAGAGGAATTAGACGCACCAGGACTCCATAGGCAGAGGAATCCAAGATGTTCTCGACGACGCTGACAGCCGCGAGCTCCACCTCTCCGAGGTGGCCGACGAAGGCGGTGGTGACGAATCCGATGGAGAACTGGAACACCTCCGCCAGGAGCGCCGGGAAGGCAAGGCGCCAGAGCAGCCTCGACTCCTCCCAGCTCCGGCTCACAAGCCTCTTCATCATAAGTGTATCCAGTCCATGTGGATGTGGGGGTTTGTCCGCCTCATGCTCGAGCCTGCTGCTGCTTGGACTCGATGTCATGGGGGCATATACTTGGTTCTACCAAGAAGCTAGCGCTCTCTTTGCAATTTGCTGCAGGCAGGCACAAGGGATTTGTAGTATCCTTTTCATTTCGATGACGGAAACTGCAACGCCTGTGATTGATTTACTCATGTCGCTCTCCTAATCTCTAGCTGGGAAACATCAGAATCCGTCAAAGATGTAAGCTAATTACTCTGAGATCCTATGGTTTCACCGTCGATGAATGTACGCATTTCTAGCAGCACAAGGATTTGACCACAACGCAGAGATTTCTTTCTTTTTTTTAGCAGAACAACGCAGAAATTTCTTGCCTAATGAAATCCTTCCAGGCTTCCACTCCCTCATCATTTGAGCAAGGGGCCCAATTAATTAATGCCTGTCATTTATAGCATCATCAGTTACCTAACAAGGCAGGCATTGATTGTGAGGGGCATCGCAATTATTTTCTCCTCTTTTTTAAGAGCAACTTCAAAAGACTACGTATATCTTTCCTAATATAGCAATAGAGATTTGATGATAAAAAATTCCTCCAACGGTATTTTTAATTAGTCATATCTAGATTTGAGAATGACTATTTAGAGTGCACAAAAGATATAGAAATCTGCTAGAGAATGACCTTTATGCAAATAGCTCTCGAAATGATAATTTAGAGAGTGAGTTTTAAAAGAGACCACTAGGGATGCTCTGATTTATCCTAATAAAAACCATTACATTTGTCCATATAGAAAGTAGCTAGCAGCAAGCAATTTTAGAATCTTAGAAAGATAGGGTGTGACATCATAGCAAACTCAACGTATCTCAGTAGATTAGGTTTTTTGTTAGTGTTAAAGCCTATCTATTTTTTTTAAAATTACATATTACAACGTAGACACGCATGCACACTCACCCCTATGAACACACATATGCAAACCTACCTCTATGAGCACTTTCGAAGGATTGAGCTGGCAGATCTCGAGATTCACAAAGTCACCACGGGCGTCTCGCTGTCGACGGAGATGTCACCTAAGCCTATCTATTTGAATTCAAGTCAACTTAATATCGGTGCTCGTATTCTTTAAATTTATTTAAAGATTCAATATTATTATATCTTTTACTGGTTGGCAACAAGCCCATGACATGAAAATAACTATGATAATTTCATTAATCTTAAGATCCGCTGATCTAGCCTAGCCTTGTTGAGAGATCATAGGTGCAGAGTATGTGTGCATGTATGTATGTGAGCATCTGCATTTGTGCTATATTTAAATACAAGTGTGTCATCATAAGTACACAAAAAGCAACCGTAGCAAGCAGTTCACAATCTTAGCAGTACATAGCTAGAATCCAATGGTTGTAGGGCTGAACAAAAGTGCTATAGCGACTTAGCTCTACTATAACCCCTCACAATAGAAAAAATATAATAGCTTGAAGTAGACTTATATTAAAAACATCGATTAACTATGAAATTCACAAAATACATCATAAAAAATAAAGGTCTCAGCCCACCCTATCTTATACATCTGTATCTAAAATTAAAAGGAGAACACCATGGGCTCCACTAGGCCAGCAGCGGTAGGGGGGCTGGAGCCCCCTAGCCCCACCGCTGGCTCCGTGTTGGTCGTATAAGGTTTCGAGGAGATGTACATGGGTGAGCAATACTCGTTGCTTGCTCAATAATATATGAAATTTGCTTAAAGAATTTCTGGTCCACTTGGCTTCAATAAATCATGTCATCTTGTAGAGTGGAGTTTTTAGATTAACGAAATTTGCCTAAAGAATTTCTGATTTACTTTGTCATCATATTTTGATTTGAGTTAAATGCATGAACAACCACTGAACTTTATGGGTCCATAAACTTATTAAGTGGTGCACTATACAATGGTTGCTATGGTCCAAACATAGACTTGTGGTGCACCATTGAACAAGTTTAACAACGTGTGGTGTATCACTTAACATGTTTAAGGACCGAGAAATATGTTTTTCAGTTTGAGGACATATGGAACCCTTCACAAGTTTAGAGACAATCCATGCATATAACTCTTTTGATTTTTAGAAGATTAATTAGTTTCCTCATTCTTGGTATAATTTTGGCATATGTTTTCACAAATATCAGATCAATTTTTTGGGTGTACATTTGGAATTTAGTAACATAATATTTTTATTGGATTCGAAAAAGTCATCATGCATGTTCATGTGCTAAACATATCTAGGGCCTCTAAGAGCATCTCCCATAGCCTTTCTAAAATATACTATCTAAATCGTCATTTAGAGAGTCATTTGAAAAATTATTTTCTATATCTTTGCACTTTCTAACAGCCTTTCTATATTTTGTGCGTACCCTAGAGAGCCATCCTCGCTCTTCATCTTTGGCTAGCGAGAAAACTGGAACAGAGGATGTCTATATGTGGATATCCAATTGAAGAGGCTATTGGAGGTATTTTTCACCAAAATCTCTATTCATGTAAATTAGGAAAGATATAAGGAGTCTCTTTTGAGATGCTCTAAGGGTTAATTTGTGGCTATTTTTGTGCAGTTCAAATTGGACCTTTTAGAAATGGACACAAGGAGAGAGAACATTATATATAGTGTCTCTTACAACTAAGATCCCAAGTTGCTGATCATTGGACAAAACAAGTGTTCTTGAACAGCAAACACAATGATCTAAAATATTTATTTTGATCAAGGAAATTTAACTTTTCACCAAAAATTCATTAAAAGAACATACACACAACATATCTGATGTTATTGTTTTAGTTTTTTTTGGATAAAGGAAGCTTTTATTAAAACCTCGGAAGCAATACATCGAGTTGATACAAAGCCAAAGAGCACTACTACAGAAAGTCAATTCACCACCGGGATCTTCACCAACGGTTTTGAGATAACCGGCGGTGATACGTATCAGCGCCGGCTCATGACCTATGGGGTCCCTCCTGCCCGAATAACCAGCGGTGATGAACGTTTTCGCCGCCGGCTCGGTGTGTGATCCGGCGGTGAACATAATCTCGTCCTTCGACGCGGTGTCGTCCGTCGAACCAGCTTTAGAAGGGATTCCACCGCTGGTTGCTTGTCCTATGTCCGATGCTCGGAGAAACCGGCAGAGATAATAACTTTTTTACCGCCGGTGTCAAGATGAACGGGTGCGCTACAGTAAGAACCGGCGGTGATCAAGTTATCACTGTTGGATTACCATATGAACCGGTGATGAAGCAACCATTGTTTAAATGGACACGTTGGCTACGGTGCCAGGTGAGGCGAGAATTGATGTCTAATTCCAGATTCATCGCATAATAGAGTTCATCTGATCAAGTGTCGCGTTACATTTTTTGTGAGGAATTAAATTAAAAGCCAAGTAGAAGATAGTACACGTGACCACGTCCCTCTATTAAAAGCCAAGTAGAGGAGCCATTGGTGTTATTCAATTTGCAAACAAAACAGAGATGGTACACTAGTTTAGCTAAAATAATGACAACATCCATCATTAAGAAAATTAGCATGTCCATAGACAAAGCAAACACATTGGTCCATTTAAAATGTATGACAGAGAGATCCATTAAATGCAGCTTTATTTACTGCTCTATCCAATTTCTAAAATCGTTGACGCGTTTCTCCATTTGGTAGTCGTACTTCACATTTATAGTAGCAAGGAGATAGTCTTCGCTATTGGGCCGTATTCATTCGCGAGGGACATTGCAAGCTCAGAAGATGGGCAAGCGGTCGGTGATGGGCCAGCGAGAAGATGGACCTGCGAGCCCAATAGGCTTTGTTGAACACAAATTGTTTTTTTCTTTTCTTTTTCTATTGCAATTTCTTGCATGTTTCTTTTCTCTGTCATGTTTATTTTTCTCAGATGGACCTGCGAGCCCAATAGGCCTAGTACTCATCAAGATGAAGCTAACAAAATTTGGTTCACTCCATTTGGACATTCCTAGCTCAAGTTGTGAATTTTTAAAGTTTGCACTCAAATCTGAAAAAGAATAAAAGGAAAACAATTAAAACTCAGTTAGCAGCTAGGTGCACCCGGTCTAGCGCACACCATGTGGCTGACAGTCGAGCCCTATAGTCAGCTTGGTCCCACCCGTCAGTCAAACCGAAGCAGGGGTGACGTTGACCGGCGAAAAGCTCGCCGACGGCGAGGTCTTCGGCGACGAGGTCACCACCCCTAGACTCAACTCGACCTCGCGCATCTACCGGTGGGCTTGGTTGGCCAAAAGGCTCGCCGGAGTTAGCTCAACGGCGGCCATGGCGCACGGCGAGGTTGTGCGGAGGTGCTTCGGCTACCTCCGGTGACGGCAAGCCCAGAGCAACACGGCTACACCTTCTCGGTCACCTAGCGGAGATCTAGGGTTCTAATTGGGGCTTGCGGGGGCGCCTGGCCACGGGCGAGGTTGCTCGGCGGTGAGAGCGCGGCGGCGGAAATCCACGTTCTGGCACCAGCGTGCCGGCTTTGGCCTTAGCCCTTAGCCGTGAGCTAGACCTAGCTTTACCTTAGCCCTAACTAGAGAAAAGAGAGAGAGAGAGAAAGCAAGAGAGCTCGGCCACAGCGAGCTTGATCTTGGCGGCGGCAATGGTGGCCATGGCGAGCATGGCGATGGCAGTGGTCCGAGGGCCCTCACCTTGGCTTGAGTGGCGAAGCTAGCAGGTCGGTGAGGTGGAGCAAGGCACGACGGAGCTGTGGGCGAGGCTAGCCGCATGGTGGTGCTATGGTGGCGGCGTATTTGGCCGACGGCTACAATGGTGATGGCGGCGTCGCCTTCTCCTTCGTCCTCCCCCTTTTGTTTTGGCCGATAGAGAGCAAGGCAGAGAGAGTGAGGGCGAGAGAGAGCAACAGCAGCACACGCCTCCCCCTTCACCCCCTTCGCCCTGACTAGCCGGGATAGCGCCAGCATACGGCCGCCACACGGTGTGCGCTGCCTAGCGCTGGTCGGCCACAACATGGCTGTTTGAATCGACAATGGCCGGTTTCAGGCCGACTGAAATGGTGATATAACCCACTCTCCATTTCCTAATCCAGCTTAAGTTAGCTTAAACTTCATAAATACAAATTGTAGAGCTTCATGTGCTCTCCAACATTGCTTTAGGAAGTTTGGTCTAAAACCTAACGGTTTCCAAACTACAGTGTTCCAAAGTGAGGTACTTCGAAACTGAAACTCCCTTTTTGACTTGGCAAAATTTGGAGGCTCTAAAACAACATTGTATTGATACTTGTGAGCTCTGTTTGACCATATTAGGCACTGAATTAGCTCTTGGCCCTTAAACAAAGTTTGTTCCACATAAGATGAGCTACAACTTTTATTAAGGGTGCACTGTCATGCAAACACTCTAAGCTATTAGTCAAGTTTGTCAATGTAGCACCTTTAAAAGGGTACTTTGAAACAAACCAACACTTAGAAGCAGTTTTGGACTAAGTCATGAATACAAACATTGTTCCATTTTTCACCCTAAGTGTGTCTAAGGTGTTTTAGTGACCAAACACAATCACTTGCATTAACCAACCATGATCACAAAGCATACATGTATAATCAAGCATCACATGTGATAACATATGACATGTACAACATATGAAACATATGAATGATATATACAAAACATGTGTTGCATGAATGAAACATTACTTATGCAACATATGAAAGATCACTTATGCCACATATGAAACATTACCTATGCAACATATGAAACATCACTTATGCAACATTCAAAATCCAATTCACATGCTCATGCTCATGAATGAATGGATGATGCTTATGCTCATGAAATGCAACTGCAAAATTCAAGCTTAACACTAGGGTGTTACAGCCTCCCCTTGTCTCCTTGATCCTCCTGAATCCTTGTTGTTATCGTCTTCCTTACCCTTGCCCTTTGTTAAGTCATTCTTCCGAGTATAATTCTTGAAGTTCCAGCACTCGCCTGCTGTGTGAGATGAATTCAGGTGCCATGGGCAGGGCAGATTCTCCAGGTCTTCGAATTGCCTGGGTTTGCTAGATTTCTTTAACTTGTCAGTAGAGGCGATCACATTGTCGGATCTACGCTTCTAGTCGTACTGTCCGCCTTAGTTGCTCCTGTTATCATAATTCTCCTGGTTATCACACCCATCGCCAAATCTTTCCTGGGTTCTTTCTTCTGCAGAGATCATCTTCTGGACCATGTGTTTAAACTCTTCGTTGGTTAGCGGGTTCTCTCTATAGAAGTTTTGAAACTGCTACTTGGCTCTTATACCCATGGAAAAATCATCGATGACCTCTCGTTCGATGATATCATGAACCTGAGAGAGAAGTTCTCCAAAGTGTTGATAGTATTCCCGAAAGCTTTCGTCTTTCTTCTGAGTACATCCTCTAAGCTTCACCCAGGTGGCCGGATGAGTGAGGATACCTACGAAGTTGCTGTAAAAAGCTTTCTACAAATTATTCTAGCACATAATTGACTCGGGGCTCAACTTATCAAACCACTAGAAGGGGTACCGCCTTGAGCACCATGGGAAAGAATAAGGTCTTGATGTCATCGTCGCCACCGGCTAGCTTAATCAACTAGGAATAGATGCGGAGTCATTGATTTGGCTCTATCTTGCCATCATACTTGGAATGATTAGAAGGCTTAAACTTGTAGGGCAACCGGACGGATAGAAGACGTCTTGCAAAGCAAGGGAACCTGTCGGGAACTCTAGCTTCACTGTACTCAGACTCAGCCCTGCCTTCATCTCTATTGTTCTATCGTGATGGGTTACGGGGAGCTGGGTGAACTGGTGGTCTACCACACGTGTTCCCATCTCGTCCTCCCTGGGCACGTCGGTTCCCTCGATTGTCTCGGTTGTCTCGGTTGTCTTGATTCTGCGCGGGGTTTGGTCCAATTCTATCATGAACGGAGACTCACTGATTGTGCCCCTGACTTCCTGCTTGAGAGGGATGATGGCTCATAGACAGATTTCTTCCTTGTAATTAAAGAGCAGTGGACTGCAATATGGCCTACAACCGCTCTTGCTTGGGTGTAGGGTTATAAATAGCCTCGTATTCTTTGGCTAGAGTATAGACATTCCCATACAGAGTGTTATACACCTTATGGCCCCTGATAAGCATGAACTCTGATTCAAGATTATGGGACGAACTAGCTATCCGCTCTTCATGCTCCTAGTGCTCACGCCGGCACCTTTCGTTCTCTTGACGTTGATCATCTTCAGCTTCCTAGGCTAGGCGTTGATGATCATATTCGACCATCTAGGTTTGGTAATTAGCCTACGCTTGTCATCGACGTTTATCCCGGATGCGGTGACCCGTCCTCTGCTTGTTCTTCTTTTCCCTCATGGTCTTCTCAGCTTCTGTCTCATTCGGATCTCTGAGTGCATTGGGGGAATAGTGGAGGGGCTCTCGTCATCTGAGTTGATATCAGGAGGTGTTCGAGCATGGAGTGGTGAGCGACCTCATATCATAAATACCTATCGAGTGTGCACAAAAACCTGTTGGTAGCAGACTCCGCCGTACCAAAGCTTTCGAGGATCTACGTGGAGCTATGATCATCACCGGGGAGAGAGTCTCCATCTTGGTAGGGTAAAATCTCTGCCATTGCTATCACCCGAGATGAATCCGGGTAAGAGTGATCTGGACAGGATCTAGGCCAGTGAATGATGAAACCTTTTGAAGTAACGGATAGCACAAGACCCCTCTGAGCTCCTATCAGGGGAATCTCCTGTGCCGGGTTGACCTGGCCTTGAAGCAATTCTTGATAGATGAAAGCTGCATTATAGAGTCCTAGTGGATAAGGACCCGACACTTCGGATGTGGAACCCAGATTGGACTTCGGGTTGATCTCTTCTGGCATAGTCGTGCCGAAGTCGAATTCCTCGGGGACCTTCGAGATCTAAATCGAGTCAGAAATCGAAAGTAGAGATAACTTCTCGACGAGTTGACCCATCACGATCGTAGGAGCGACGAGAGTATGCTGAGGTAGCAGGATCTCCGTGAGCTAGCTTTGGAGCCTGCCGTTGTCATCAGCTATGTAGATCCAGGATCCGAAGATGAAGGTTGAACCCGCCGAGAAGATCATGCCACCGAAATCCGTCGAGCTCTCGAGCGTGAATTCGCCAAAAGCCCCTACATGGCACGCCAGCTGTCGGTGTTTGATGACCGGCAACTCATCACGGGGTTACCCGGACGATTGTTCGAGGGCCGACGAACCTAGAAACTCGACGATAATGCAAGAGACAAGCGATTTATACTGGTTTAGGCCCTCGTGATCGAGTAAAAGCCCTACGTCTAGTTGACGTTTGCCTTTTTGTTGGATTGATTGTATGATTGTATGTATGAGGGGTACCTCTAGCCTCTCTTTATATATGGAGAGAAGGCTGAGGTACGATTCTAGTCCTAGTCGGATACAATTGAGGAGTTCTAGATCTATTACAGAGTCTAACTTTCCTAATATCCTGACTAGGTTGGTCTTTACAACTTGAAGTCCACGCCACCTTGGTTTGTGTCCTTCGATCTTGACCATGGACCTAGGATAGGCCCTTGGATAGAAGTCGACCTGATACAGAACCCCATAGGTCCTGTATCGACACTCCCCCCTTATAGGAATCTCGTCCTAAGACTGAATGACCTACCATTTTTCATAAAATGTAGGGTAAACTCCATGTAGATAATCCTCTCTTTCCCATGTTGCATCCCGTTCACTGTGATTATTCCATACCACTTTGTAGAACTTAATCACCTTGCTTCGAGTTACTGTCTCCTTACTATCCAACAATTGTATCAGCTTCTCTTCATAAGCTAGGTCTGATTCTATCTTGATATCTGTAGTTTCAACTCTTTCTTCAGGAACACGTAAGCATTTCCTCAGCTAAGACATGAAAGACATTGAAAATAGCTCTCATCTCTGGAGGTAACTGTAGTTTGTAGGCCACTCTTCCACTTCGCTCAATGATTTTGTATGGACCTACATACCTAGGTGCAAGCTTTCTTTTCACACCAAACCATTGTACGCCTCTCATAGGTGAAACCTTCAAGTACACATAATCTCTCACCTCAAAGGTTATTGGCCTTCTTCTTCTTTTATCAGCATAACTCTTTTGTCATGACTGTGCTGCCTCGATATGGCCTTGTATAATCCGAACTTGCTCTTTGGCCTCTTTGACGAAGTCAATACTGTAGTTCCTCCTTTACCTGTGTTTAACCCGGTTCAAGGGAGTCCTACATTTTCGGCCATAAAGTGCTTCAAAAGGAGCCATCTTGATACTCTCTTGGTAACTATTGTTGTAAGAGAACTCTGCGAGAGGTAACCACTTCTCCCACAAACCTTTGGATGATATGACACAGGCCCTTAGCATATCTTCCAAAATTTGGTTTACTCTCTCAGTCTGACCCGAGGTTTGCGGATGGTATGCTGAACTTTTGATTAGTTTGGTTCCCAAAGCCTTATGCAAGTGTTCCCAAAAGCGAGCTATAAACTGCGGTCCTCGATCTGAGATTATGGTTCTTGGTACTCCATGTAACCTCATGATCTGAGAAACATACAGCTCAGCGTACTTTCTAGTGTGATAATCCGCTTTGACCAGTACAAAATGCGCTGACTTGGTAAGGTGATCCACGATGACCCATATAGAATCATGACCTTGCTGTGTGTTTGGGAGACCTATAATAAAGTCCATACTTATTTCCTCCTATTTCCAACCTGGAATGGACAAATGTTGAAGTAGTCCAGCAAGGTTTCAAGTGATCTGCCTTGACCCTTTTACAAGTGTCACCCCTAGCAATATATGCAGCGATTTCCTTCTTCATTTTAGTCCACCAAAAATGGGACTTTAAATCTTGATACGTCTTACAACTACCAGGATGAATAGACAACTTAGAAGAGTGAGCTTCATCTAAGATCTGGTTTCTAAGTTCTCGATCTTTCGGCATGACAAGTCAATCTTTAAACCATAGCACACCTCTCTCATCTAGTCTAAAGTGCTTGGTGTCTTGTTCTTTCATCTTTCTTTTGATGTGAAACACACCCACATCGGTCTTCTAAAGCTCGATGATCTTGCTCTCAAGTGAACAACTGACAGTGATATTGTGTAAAATAGCAGGGTGCAACAAATTAAATCCATCTTCCAATAGAGAATTGCAATGATACTTTCGGCTCAAGGGGTCTGCAAAAACATTCACCTTGCCAGGATGATAATGCACTTCTAGGTTGTAATCCTTGATCAACTCTAGCCATCTTCTCTGTCTCATGTTTAGTTCAGGTTGAGTGAAGATATACTTGAGACTCTTGTGATCGGTATAGATATGGCATACATTCCCAAGCAAATAGTGTCTCTAGATCTTTAGTGCATGAACAATAGTGGCTAACTCGAAATTATGGGTTGGATAATTAATTCATGCTTCCTCAGTTGACGTGAGGTATAAGCAATGACTTCCTGTACCTTACTTGGATCAATAGAAATTCCATCCTCTGACAACACATGACCTATAAAAGGCACTTTCATAACCAAAATTCACATTTGCTAAACTTGGCATACAACTTATGTTCCTTCAACCTAGTTAGGACAATCCTCAGATGCTCTGCATGATCTTCCTTGTTCTCAGAATAAACCAGGAGGGCATGAATACCGAATTCATCAAATACATGAAGTATGCAGGAGCATTTGTCAGACCAAAAGACATGACAAGATACTGATACAAGCCGTATCTGGTGGAGAAAGCTATTTTAGGTATATCCTCTGGTCTAATTTTAATCTGGTGATAACCTGACCTCAAATCAATCTTAGAGAATACCCTTGCCCTTGCTAACTGATCGAACAAGATATCGATGCGTGGTAAAGGGTACTTGTTCTTGATTGTTACGGCATTGAGTGGCCTATAATCCACATACATCCATAATGACTTGTCTTTCTTCTTTACAAACAAAGCCGAACAACCCCATGGGGATGAACTAGGTCAAATAAGACCCTTCTTTAAAAGCTCTTGCAATTGAATCTTGAGTTCAGCTAGTTCATTTGGTGGCATTCTATGCGGTCTTCTTGAGATAGGAGTTGTACCAGGCACGAGCTCAATTTTAAACTCTACATCTCTATCCGTTGGCAAACTAGGTAACTCATCTAGGAATACATCTAAAAACTCACATACCACTGGAATATCAAAGAGAGTCATGGTCTGGATAGCCCAAGATAAGTTTTGAAGATCAAAACTTCTAGGAAGTGGCACTAGAAAAGCACCATCCCCCTTTGGTTTCGTCAACATGATGGTTCTAGTTGAAGTGTCAATGAGAACTCCATGACCACTCATCCATTTCATACCCAAGATCACATCTATTCCCAGCCTTGGCAACACTACTAGATCCGTAGTATACTTTCTATCTCTTATTGAGATGAGCACATCTCTAACTATCTGGTTGGTAGAAATACTAGCCCCAGCTAAACTTATGCAATAGCCACCCTTGTCTACAACTTTTATCTTCTGATCATGCTTAGATGCAAATGTTTGACTCATGAATGAATCTGAAGCTCCAGAATCAAACAAAACAATTGCAGTGCGTTGGTTCATAAGAAATATACCCGCAGTAATGACCTCTCCAGAAGGAATCTCTTCCATGGCGGTATAATGGACATACCTTGGGCGTGCCTCAGCATTTGCCTGCCTTTAATTGCCTTGGTTTTTGTTGTTACCTTTCCTCGTATAGGGGCACTCATTTGCCCAGTGACCAAGCTGGTTGTAGTTGAAGCATGGCTGGTTGTTCCTTGGCCCTCCTGAGCTTCCTTGCCCTATACTGCCCTTAGGTAGAGCGATAGAGAAAGCTCTACAATACACTTTTTGCTGCTGATTAGGCTGGGTCTTCTTTTCAGGCGGCCTGAACTTGGGTGTAGGTGGACGAAATTGTGGCCTCGTTGCTATAGGGGCCTTCTGTTGAGATGAACTTGCCTCCAATGCTCTCTTGCAGCGCTTAGCTGTTGCATGGAGATGTTCTAGTTCTCTTGGGTGAGAGCATCATTGATAAACTCATTGAAGGTCTCACACTTGGAATTGCCCATGGCCTTCATCAGCTTTGTACTAAGCCCTCTCTTAAAACTTTCAATCTTCATCGCATCGGTGTTCACAAACTCCAGGGCATACCTTGACAAATTATTGAAAGCATGCAGGTATTCTGTGAGGGTCTTGATACCCTGAGTGAGTTTCATAAACTCTGTGGCTTTCATTCTCATTAGCCTTGTGGGAATGTGATGCCCCCGAAAGGCAGTCTTGAATTGATCCCAAGTGACCTAAGCACCGACAGGTAAAGTGGATAGATAGTGGGTCCACCATATACTGGCAGATCCTTGTAGTTGATGTGAGGCATATTCAGCTTTCATCTGCTCGGTGTGGGCGGTGATGGTGGTAGGTCGTCATCATTACCACCCTAACTAACACCAGTCCCAGCATGAGTGCGCGTCATTAGCAGAATTGCAACAATAAGTAATTATTGGATGATGCCAAAAAATTGCAGACGAATTGTATAATCATGCCAAACTAAATTTACTAGAGAGAATTTAAATTCACACAATAAATTAGAGGCACAACAATTCATTTCCACAACGGAACATCACCAATTTGATTACTTAGCATTCTTGCAATGCGTTTGCATACATGCCAAATTTGATAGCAAAACAGAATTGGACTTTTCTTAGCATTCCAACACCATCATGGACCAAAATGGTGCAACTTTTGTGAGACAAGTCTTACGTCAGAAAAATTTATTTATAGTAATACAAGACTTATAAGGGGAGGAACAATGCAAATGTGCAAATGAATGAATTGTCATGATGCATGCATGTTCCATATGTCCTCACAAACTTACTAAAAATCTTAAATTTCTAGCGACATACACGGTGGCATACATATGTTCTCTCATAATATAAGTGTAACTAGTCAGGCTACACGTTTCACTGTTAGTGTACCTATAGAAGAATTTTATTTCAGCCCAACCTCACAATTATATATATGCAGAAATGAAAGTCTGGTCTCTAAGTTATATATATGCCCCATATATATACTTCTGTACCAAAGCTACCCATCAGTAATTACGTCCCATACATACATATAGAATATGCATTGTTGATGGTCACTAATGCTCATTTTTATCCATCAACTATTGCTTGATATGACATGATATGAACCACAAAGCATAGTTGTAGGGTTTGAAACTAACGAGTTCCATGAGTTTTGGTGAATCTATGTTTTACAGGGGTTAAACTGGAAAAGGACCAGAATCACCAAATAGAAGTATCTCAAGTGATGAATTTTAGTACACCATTGCGAAGAGCTAGTTGAGACACATGAAATAGAGTTTTGGTTCACCCAAATTGGAGTCCAGACGACAAAGTTACGCTTTCCAGAAAATTGTAAATGGGCTTCCGGAGCAGTCCAGAGTAATTTGGGCATATCTCCCTCATCCGGACTCCGTTTTCAATGATCCAGGACTCGATGGAAAGCTAACGAAGAGATCTATTGGCCCACTAAAAGAGTGGCCCACCTAGCATTAAGCTAGGCCGACTGGCCAGCTCTGGGCCCACCTGTCAGCACGCTTTGTCTGATGTCCTCCAACCGACCTCTACGACGCCCCCTAGCATCAAGTTGATTTGATCCGAGGGCTATGGTTCACCCCATCAGGCTATATAAGCAGGGGCAGACCCCCCCTCAGGCATCTCCATCATCATAATCACCTTCAAGAGAAAAGCTAGAGTTTGGGGAAGAGAGGTGTCCCTCGAATGGATGTCCTCTCAACTCCCAATTTAGAATAGATCTAGACTTCTAGATAGTGGAGAGACGGAGAGCGAGAGAGGAGTTCAGAGGAGGTGCTGGCCTGTTGGTGCCTCTTCAAAAACCTGTACTTCGGCGGGATTGGGCTCTACGTGGGCTTGCTCCTGAGATGGCTGAGGCTCTGGCAATCAATTTCTAATTCAAGTAAGATTCATGTTTATATTATTCATCTAGTTTGCGAGTCTCTTTTGAGTGCTTTAATCTAGTCGACTAGGTTAGAGTATAATTCATAGTGTAAGCATGGTGCTTAGACTAGGGTTACTCGTAGATGCACCCTATATTCTGGATCAGTGGTAGATCACGAAGGTGACAACTTCGTTGAGTCCTCTGTAGTCCACCTCCCATCTGTAGTCCTAGCAGGATATATAATTACATGGTAGATTCGTACTCTGTTTGCGGTCTTCCATAGTAATTCCCCAGTTGAATAGTAGAAGATGTGGACTGCCCAAGTTAGAAGTAGAAACCCTGACCGAGTTATCCTCTCTATACTCCTACTATCGATTGATCCTCTCCTACGTTTTAGTTTTGTTTTCACTTTAGTTGTTCCCACCTTATTTATATTTCCAACTCATTCACCTTTTCTGGTTAAGTTAGAACACATAGTTGACTCACACGTTTCCCTATGGATACGATATTTAAAACCCTCTGGGTGAAAGCTACAACGGTATCCGTGGATCTTTTCTGTTCACGTTAATAAATACCAACAAGCTTTCTGGCGCCGTTGCCGGGGAAATGGTTGCTGAATTGACTACGAACCTAGCCTAACCTTTTTCAAAAACAAAAAAAATATATATATACATAAAGAAAAAAAATCTCTCTTCATATCTTTACCCTTTTGTTTTATATTTTCTAAAAAGAAAAAAAAATCTTTTCTCATACCTTCTTTCTTTTTATCCTTCACCTCATCCCTTCTATTCTTTTTCCTTTCATCTTTTGTTAGCATGGATAATAACACTCCTATCTATCAATATGCTAACCCTATGGGCACACACCTTAGACCACTAGAACATTCAGAGCCTATCACAACATCTGGTTTTGAGATAAGCCCAGATTTCATAGAATTTGTTCAGAAAGAACCCTTCTTGGGGGAAAGTGAGGAAAACCCATATTCGCACCTACGAGAGTTTAAGCGGATATGTGACCTCATTCGCATAAAGGGCATGTCTGATGAGACCATCCAATGGAAGCTATTTCCATTCTCTTTAATGGGAAAAGCTAAACATTGGTATAAACTCAATGTAGAACGTGCGCAAGGAGATTGGAAGATACTATGCAATGAATTTCTATCAAAATTCTTTCCCATCTCCAAAGGGAATGACCTACGGAAAGAGCTTCTAACTTTTAGACAACTAGAAGAAGAATGTCTTGCCGAATCATGGGATCGCTTTATTGACCTTACCCTCATTGGCCTGGACATTTCTATTCCAGACCCAATACTTTTTCAACATTTTTACGAAGGCCTTAGCAAGGATTCTAGGGAATTTCTTGATTTATCCTCTGGAGGAGCTTTTCTTCATTTGCTTACAAGCGAAGCAAGGGTCATGCTTGAAAAGATTACTAGTCAAGCCACTCACTACACTAAAATTCATTTTAAGCCCCCCAAGAAAAAGGAGTTCTCTCCTGAACAAAAAGAGGAAGTTTTGATAGCTAAGTTACAACCACTTCAATCCCGAGGTTCAGCGGTCAATCCTAAGCCATCAATACCCCAACGTAATGATGATAGCTTAGACTTCTAGTTTTGTAAGATGCTAGTAGATCAATATAAAAATAAAATGGAATCTAGAAAAAAAGTGATCTCAACTACCTTTCCCCCATAGAGCACATTGGAATAAATGCAAGGATGGCATGTCTAGCGATGCCATAGAAGGAGAGCCAAGCAATTTTGGAAATTATTCTATCTTCTCCCCTTCTATGCCCGCATTAGATGACTTACCTCAACCTATTTTTCAATCCATCCTTGACCCCGATGATCCCTCATATGCTCTCCCTCCTAAGTCTCATGATGATCCTAGAAATCCATTAAGACAACCAAATCATAGGACTCATAATGACCACATGGATGACGAAGAGATGCTACGACATTAGCAGGAATGTGTAGAATGGATGGACAAGGAAGAAGCCTTAATTGAATCTAATCTTGGCTCAAACTCAAATGGTGAGTTTTTAACTCCCTTTGACTTTGAGGACGATACTTATCCATCTATGGAGGAAGCCCTAGACGAGGCCAATTCAATAGTCACCAATCCAAGTGAAATTCTAAACATTCAGATTGGAGATAAAGATGACATCAATGAGCATGGAATCTATTCCATAACTACCTCATTAAATCCATGTTCATATGAGACATTTCCCAATTCAATTGGTCTCTCCAACCTCCCCACATTCGAAATCTCCAACCCCCTCACTCTTTCTGTTTATAAAAATTTCAAAAGGGTGGTTGTAGATGCATATGTTTATCATAAATATTGCAGATCTCGTTGTGCTCTTAAGGTTGGTGTTGGAGGGGAACCCACTTCACCAAAACACATTTTGGAGGTTTCCCAAGGACAAGCTTAGTGTCCTAAAACAAGCACTTTTAGATCCTAACATGAGTATTCACCTTTCTGCTACGCTGCTCTTGTGAAACGAGCATAGAGATATATTTGTAAAAATATTCCTTCAGGTACTCTTGTTACTAACCTTTCCAGGTCTGGAGCAAAAAGATTGAAGTAATAACTGTTGATGCAAAAGTGGATCTGCAAACACAAAGGGCTAATACCTGAAATCGATATCCAAAGCGTGCCAGTCGATTTGACCTGTTAATCGACAAGGATGAAGATACGAGCACTTTGGTCCTGACAACAGCGATACGCCTGGAAGTCACGGCCAAGAGGTACTCACGCGGAACTCAAGGATCGTCGAAGATCGCACTGAAGCGATGCAACTCACCGAATCGATGAGAACTCATGAAAAAGGAAAAATATGCAAATTGACAAAGTCGCCGAAAAGTAAACAGATGTAAATAAGAGTAAAAGCTGGTTTTTGATATTGATTGATTGATTCTCATTACATTGCCCTTCACTCTATATTTATACCCTGATCTACAGAAACGTAACCAAATACGACTAGGACACTAAATCCAAATCTAAGGAAACACATGACTCTTATACAAATTAGACTCTAATAAACATAGAAAAGGAAATTAATTCCTATCTTATTCCCTTGTCCGCCTAAATTACGATGGAATTCCCATCGACCTCCTTTCCATCGGCACACTCCCTGTTTCATCGACAGCAGCCTTCAAGCCTTCTTTCATTGGCACACTTCCTATTTCATCAGCAGCAGTCTTCAAACCTCCCTTCATCGGCATCGGCAATAATATCCTTAACCTTATCGGCAACACCCCAATCCAACCTAACTTCTCCATACACCACCACCATTCATCGGCAGCCTTCTTCACAAGCTGTCTTTCATCGGCTATCAACATACACAATAACTTTTCTCCTGCTGATTAGCCCATCTGACCATCTTGACACGTGCCAAAAAATGGTGTCAACACATGCCCCCCAATTTTGGAGTATAAAACATTGATGCTCCGAAATTTACTCTAGATAATGCTTGCCTTTACTTATTTTTTTCAACCCATTCTCCAAGCATGACATAATTTGTTACTGAATCTAATCAAATCTAATTCTGATTCACACATATCAGCAAATATCGCACAATCTCCAACTACTCTTGCCCTAATTATGGTTAAGATACCGAAATAACAATCCATCGGCAAGATCTTAACATAATTAACGCCACCATTTTAGAATCAAAAGATTTTGTACTGAGATCTTTTCCAAGTCATGATCACTTGCCATCAAATCCCCTGTACAATCCCTTGATTGTCGTGCGAACAGTTACCATATCCATCTGAACCACCTCAACCTACATGTGCGCGACATATAGATAAGTCCATAATACCCCTACTCCAAGCAGCCTATAAATAGATTTCTCCGAAACGCTCATCTTCTACCCTCAGACTCCAACCTTTAGCATTCTCTCTCTCCGGTGGTGACCTCGATGAACAACTGCGCAACCTCAACCAACGAGAGCTCCTTCCAGCATCACCTTCAAGTTCCCAGCCTGTGCCTTCATCTTCCTTAGAACAATGGCGATCAACTTCAACGTCCCTGCGGTTCGTTCTACTTCCGTTACTTTTACCTTGATTCTTTTGATCTTTGCGAGTTCATATAGTTAGTAATTTTCCCTCTTTTCTCATTCTTTCAATCCTCCGAACTTAGGAACTACGCAACAAACTGGTTATTCCAACCGACCAACCACACTTCCAATGCCTAGGTCCAATGGGCGACCCAGATCCAACTGATTTGATCAACGCAGAAGCCAACAGAATTCCCTTCAAAGCCCAAAATTTTTCTTTGAATCTATGAAATGATACATTCCGATCCTGGCCCAAACCCACCAAAGGATGGAAAGATTGGTATTTGAGGGTTAACAGGTCGATGCAGGTGTACTGGGCAGAGCGGAATATAGACCAATGCATCAGGCTGTCTATTGCCGATATGCAGAAGAATGAATCCATGATGATTGCTGCCGCTTACTTCTGGTCAGATACAACAAACACCTTCATGTTTGGCCATGGTCCAGCTGCCCCTACTCTTGCCGATGTATACATGCTCACTGGCTTGGACATCTCGACTGTCGATGAGGCTTCCATCTATGGTAGGAGAGCCGAACATAGAGTGAACACACGCAACATCGGCGGTTGGACAGGATACATCCAGGAATACCAAAGGACTGGCACTGTTAACCAAAGGGAACACGCCATATTCTTGAATATGTGGTTGGAGAAATTTATCTTCTGCGGCCGATCGGTAGGACCAACCAACGCCTTCCTTTCTACGGCCGAACTCTTGGGCAACGGTGTAAGGTTCCCGCTCGGTCAATACCTTCTGAGCTCCACCTACCACCTCCTCCACCAAGTATCCCAAAAGCTTTTGCTTGGTGAACCCATCGGCAATTTGGGAGGCCCATGGTGCTTTATCAATATTTGGCTAAATGCCCATATGCACAAACGTTTGTAGTGGGATTTCTTCGCCCAAGAATTCCCACAAGAAATCACTGAAGATTACATTCTTGGGGATGAGGAATCGGCAACACGCCCCCCTCTCAACTTCGGTGAAGCCATAATTGTCCTCCCTGGAACAGAGGCCAATGAAGATCAAATCGTCAGATTTTTCCAGAACTTCTACAATGGTCTCCCTCGCGATCATAGGGCTTGGGTACCCTATATCGATGAAGAGAACAAGTTCCCCCTTCTCTTCAACTTTGCCGATGACGAGCTAAACCAAGACAATGAGCTTATGATGGCCATCATCACTCCTAGGGCAATCCCGGTGAACACATTCGGTAGTGGGAAAAATTCCAATACCACCTATGAGTTCTACAATCCATCGGCAGTATCCCGTCAACTGGCTTTTGGGCAACTGCCAATCAAGCTGTGCTTTGCCGATGTGATCAAGCCCAGAGAAACAATCACCAGCGGAACAGAATGGAGTAGGGTAGTGAGACTCGCCCCCGATGCCGATATCTCAGACGTTGATCTTTCCATCTGGTCACCAGCGTCTTTTATTACCGAATCATATAAGCAATGGTGGCGAGAATGGAAGGAACAATTATTCGCAACATCCGCCCATACATATCGGCACATGATTGATCCCGACTACGCCATTCCCGATGATGCAGTAAGTTTCTTTTAACTTCCTTTTGTTTCTCCTTTTTCATATATCGGCAGCTAATCTTTCTTGTGACTGGCCGATGACCCAGTTCAATCCATAAGCAAGAGTGGAAAACCTTTCAACCTCCAACCTATTTCCCCAATTTCAGCGATCAGCTACAACACCCCCACCTTAGCCGCTTTGACTTTCTAGAGGACCCGTGCCAAGACCATCACCTCTAGATCAAAGCTAGCAACAGCCAGGGCTACTCCGTTGGCTGCCGCTTCAAGCCTAATCAAGGCTTTCAAGGTAATAACCTCGTTTATTTTTACTCATGCCGATACAAACTATATTAACATGTAACCATCTGGGTGTAAGAGCCGCTGCTGGATCATCATCGACAACTCCTCCAACACCAAGCACCACTACCTCCAGTCAACCTTCAGAGGTATTCTTTTAACTTTACATTTTATCTGTTAAACATCCAATCTTACACTTGTTTTGCAGCAGCAAATGGGCAGATCAGCAAGCATACCAAGCGCTCAAGCTCCACGATCAACAAGTGCCGATGCCCCCAACCAACTGTCACTGAGACCCAAGTAAAGCGTAAAGCTTTAACTGATGCCGAGGCTCAGCAAAAACGACAGAAATCTATGCCAGTCCCCGCATCTGCTCCAACACCTGTTAGTCAACCAACCGATGTAGTTGAACAAGTTGACCCTTCTGCACAAAATGTATCATCGACCATCATACCCCAAGGGCCAACTATTGATGAAGTCGTAGAAGACATCCCATCAGCCAGCTCTACCGATCCTTCACATGGCCCCCTTCAAGCTGGTTCGGGCATGAATAGCCCTACGTCCAGTGGATTTTGCTGCTGCTCGTGTTGCCTTGCACTGGAGTGCTCGTAGTAGGGGTTACAAGCTTTCGAGAGAGGGAGCGGATCCCAGATCTCTTTTGAGGGGGGGTGTGTGTGTTGATGTCCTAGCGAGGTGCGTGTGTGTTGTTTCTTCGTCTTCTTGATGCCCCTAGATGTGGCCCCTGACTCTCCTTTTATAGCTTCTAAGGAGAGGGCTCGGGTTACATTCGTGGTAAAGAGATGAAAATGGGAAAGGTTGAAAGAGAAAAACAAAAAAGGTTGGCCTCGGGCGTGGCCGTCTTTCTCCTTATCTGGTGGGAACAATTTTCCTTGTAGCGCAAGGATGCAACAGGCGTTGATCTTTTGGCCTCTCCGTCTGCTGGTGCTACATGCTGTGGCCACGCTTCGTCCTATATGCCTCTGTGCCGTCGACACGGGCGGTACGGGCGCCCGGATTTGTGTAGAGAAGGGGTTAGGTGGTATAGTGGCCGTTACCCCGTCGCTGTAGAGGTATGGATGTCGTCGTGGTGGAATGACCAGGGTCATGTTGGGTCAGGGCGTGGTTCCTGTGCTCCTGTTGACTGTGCACGGTCACGTCCGTCGCATCGACAGGAGTGGGTGCCGCGGTTGGGGGCCTCCATGGCTCCCCGTCTTGCCTAAGGATTCCACGTGTCCCTCGGGCAAGGCAGAAGTACGCCGAGGGGGTCGGGTGCTTTAATGATGTCATGGGGGCTCGGGCGAGGCAGAAACTGCCGCCCGAGGCGCCTATCTTGCCCAAGACCTTTCCACAAGGCTCGGGCGGGATAGAGGTTGATTTTCGTGTCTCGAGCGACTGACATGCTGTCAGCGCCTTTGGCGGGTCGGTTTTACTGGGCCCCCTACGATGGGGCTTTAGCGAACGCGCAAGGTGCCGTATTTTGCCATCTGTTGGGTACCCTAGTATTTTGATACTCGACATTATCGTTCTAACCGACGGTGGAAGTATCACACCGTCGCTTCTATCGCTACGGTAGTGAAAGTGGCGATAGTGGTATATCAATCCATAGTAGTGATAGGAAGGGCCAGAGGATCGTCACCAATGATCCATGATGAAACAAAAATATTTGTCATAGAAAGTGATCTTGTATGATAGTTTTGGATTCGTCATTAAGATTTTCATCATAGATGTGCAGATTTCTACTAGTCTAAAAACTAACTAAACGACCTAATATAACTACCTATACTAACCATCAAGTTTTGCTAGAAACCCTAAATACCAAGCATTTCCTTCAAATCACCATGCAAATAACCAAATCGAGGGGGGGGGCACCTTGGCTACGAAGAAGGGAGGCTAGGGGGTCACCCTTACCCACAAACGGCGATGAGATGGCCGCCGGTGACAGTGCCCGGCCAGCGGTGGGCGGCTGCTGCGAGCGAGGGAGGGAGAGCGGGGGCGGCTGAGGGGAGGGAGGGACAGCGGGCATGGCTAATTGGAGGGAGGGAGAGAGGGGGCGGTGGACAACCTCGAGGGAGGGGCCGGGGCGGCGGTTGTGGGCGGTGGTGGGTGGACGCGACTGTAGGCGGCTGCTAAGGGCTCGATCTGGATCTAAAGTGAGGGAGAGAGAGAGAGAGAGAGGGAGGGAGGGAGGGAGCTTGGCTATGCCCCGTTATCAGGCTCTGCCACGCTAGGCGAATTGGTGCGGCAGAGTCGCGCTGTCGTTGGTGGTGCGGCAGGGCCGGCCACGTCAGCGGTCAGTAGGCCGGCTGACAGTCACGCTGGCAGCCTTGCCACGCTCGGCTGCATGGGGCGGTAGCGTAGTTTAGCTGTGCCAGGGCAATAGGCGTGGCCAAATAGGTTAGTTTAAAAAAAAACTAACCATGTTAGATTTAAAAATAGTGTTTAAAAAGTGTCAAAAATAAAAAATCACTTCTACTACGTGACTTCGCTTTTTTCACATCTCCACATCTTCATCCTCACTCCACACTTGTCTTGGGTCCACGTTAGCTTAACGGCTACCCATTGTTCGAAGGCTAGGGCCTAGAACAACAGAGGGTCACGCCTTGTCCAGAGACATTGAATTTGCCATGGGGAGACAAAGCGCGGGGATAGACACCTAGGAGTAGGACAACGTGGCGTTTGGGAGCATTTTTTAGGAAGAACTAGGGAGGGGAGAGATTCCCCACCTGGATTCTATTAAAATAGAGCGCAAGAGTCGATTACACATCAGCCATCCATGGATCCGGCGCTAGCGCTAGACGTGGGCTGATGTGCGAGTGCGATGCGGATGGTAGGGGGGGGGGGGGGTCACACGTTGCTGAACATGCAGTTGTTCGTAAACCTGTTTGACGGCGTGCCGGCAAACCTGACTGCCCTGGGCGCCACGCAGTCCCCGCTCGTGCTCAGCTGCTCATACCGGCGTGAACGATCGGATCGGACACGTGACGAGGCCGACGAGGAAGAAGTGGGCCACAAATCGCCACACCACGTCGATCGATCAGCTCACTACGATGCCCATGCATGTTGCTAGCGAGCTCCGGCGCTAATCTGGTGGTACTCGAGCGGCGTGGAGTACTTCACTTATAATTTCTACATCGGATTTGGTAGGCCCTGTATACTTTGCACAGAAGAATTTACTATTGAGAAAAGAAAAGAAAAAAAAAATGCGTGGAAGGGCAGTGACATGAAATGGGCGTGTGAAACCAAAGTCGGTCTGAAAATACACACTTCAAATATATTAAACACGCCGTAAATTTTGCTTTAGTTAATTAGACCTAGAACGAGAAGGACAGCTGATTGCAGCTGTTCAATGCATATCACACGTTCGGAGATGTAAGAACAAACAATTGGATTGACAAAAATAGTGTCACCAGAAAAAATAAACTAAAGAAGAGACACAAATCCATAACACTTGAGAATCGAAAAATAGCACAAATA